>VXAD01011878.1:1259908-1440349 GCA_013399195.1 Dicrurus megarhynchus | reverse complement strand
TTTTTTTTTTAAATATAGAACCATAGAATGATTTAGGCTAGAAGAAATCTTTAGAGGACTTTTAGTCGAAGTCCTCTGTCATGACTGGGGACGTCTTCCACTAGATCAAGTTGCTCAGAGCCCTATCAAACTTGATCTTGAATATTTCCAGGGATGGGGCATCCACCACCTCTCTGGGCAGCCTGTGCCACTGCATCACCACCCTCATTGTAAAAATCTTCTTCCTTATATATGTTTTACCTCTTCTAAATTAAAAACAATTGCCCTTTGTCCTATCACAACAGGCCCTGCTAAAATATGTACAAAGCAGCCACAGAGTCAGCCCCAGCTTTGCCCTTCCCTCTTCCTTTCCCTACCCAGAAGCAAGTGGTTATCTCACTCATAGTAAAGGAAATAGTAAATCAGATCTTCCAGTAATTTTGTATCTGCACTGCTTCACCTTCACATTCATAGAGCCTCACCCAGGGTGGGAAATCACACAGCTTGTGCAAGGAGACCATATAAAGTTTGCTGGCTTAGGACAGACACTGGCTCTGTACAGGAGCTGGGATAAAGGGAAAGGCTGGGTTTGCTCTCTTTTGGTCTTGAGGAGAGCTAGGATTTGTTCCTCAGAAGCTCTTTCCTCATTTGTGGAGATGGTGACCCCAAATATCCATCCTGGTTTGGTGCAGAGACAGAAGAAAGACTGTGTGAGGGGTATTTGTTGGACCCAAGGGAACGTTTGTGAGGTTTCAGAGAGGGTTTCAGTGGTTTGCAGTGTTTGAAAGAATTACTGAAATTATACAATTGGAAAGAATAAATTCTCAGTTAATTCAAAATTTTGACCAAGTAAGCTGGGGGTTAGGGAGAGAGATGACAGCTGATGGAACCAAGTTTTGCAAACTTCCATGAGTTTTCACTGCCCAAAAAATCCTTTATTGGCTCCCAAGTTGTTTCAAAACCATAATGGCATCTGCTAAGGGATCAGGAGCCACACAGTGAGGCACCTGTAAATAAACAAGCAAAGCAGGAGTTGGAAGACAGTTTTGAATGAATCTACAGCAAAAACACTCCTCTGATTCAGTTTTCACATATTTAGGAAAGTGCTTCTTGGGACTCAGTTTCACTTGAATACAGTACATTAACTCATTCTATTTACTGGGAGCTTGTTATGTATTAATATCTATTTATTAATATTTGATTCAAAAAGTTACATGCAATTTGATTCAAGTATCTTTTTTTTAAACAAATTTTCATGCAGCTTTATCCCATCAATATTTGACAGAACAACTGGTTTTCTGGGCTGTGTTTTCCCTAGTCCTGCCTCCAAAAGGGTTTTCACAGCTTTTAAATAGGAGTTGTTGTGGTTTAGTGTCTCAGAGCTGCAAGTAAATGGCAGTTCTCCACAGGGAAGGACGTGTCTGAAAAAGGCTCAGCCTTCTGCAGGCAGTGGAATAACTGCAGGAGAAGCCTTAATTGGGTGCAGGAGGGAGGAAGGAAAGAAAGCCCTTGACAGGTTGAAATATTTTTCTGTAGCAACAGCATTTTAGAGGCACTTGTTAATGAAAATGATTGATTGGAAAATGAGTCAAAGCTTTTAAATCTTAAAAAAAATTTTTTTTTTTCCTTCTTGAAAGTGGATTCCTCATCTGATCAGGAAGACAAGAGAATTTTCCTCTCCACCTCCAAAGAATTAAAAGTTCCTTCAGGCTCAGTGTTTCTGTGAAACACTGCATAATTATGCATGGGACACCTGGTGCATGTGTGTGACAGGCAGGATGAGGTATCTGGTTTGCTTTTGAGACAGAGAATAGTGAGAATAAAAGGTGAAATACCTTTTGTACTAAGTGTTTAATAATGTCTTTTGTCAAACAAATTAACACCAGACACCCTCCCCAAAATCCAAGTTAAGCTAATGAGCAGCTGGAATATTACCTGACATACCACCAAAATTTTTACACAATAAGTATTGTTGGTTCTGACGTAAAATAATGAAAATAAAATAAATGACAGGCTGTTTTCAAATGGCTTTATTGTCTATTCTATTCTACTGGAAGTGGCAGTCTTCAGTATTAGTAGGGAAGGTAGAAATAAATAGGTAGGAATATTAATATCTATCTTCCACTCATGTAACACTTCCAACCCCATGAAGTACATGCAAAGATGATACATGACATCAATGTAACATTAATAAGAGCTCAAATATAAAAAATTCCCAAAGTTAAAGCTTTTCTACCAGTTCATTCAGATTTGCTGCCTATTTCTATTTCATAAATAAAATATATCTTTTGCCACCTGCTTATGTAGCTGGCACTTATAAATAAAAATACTGACCCAGTAGAATTTGAACATTAAGAAAGGGAATGAATATAATTTTAAAATGTTGAAATTAGGTGAGGCAGAACAAAAGTAGCTGGCAGGCTGCATTGCTTTCTGTGTATTCAGCTTGCACGCATGGTTTATATGCCTTCAAATTGTTTAAGCTTTAATGGTCATAAAGATTAGAAAAAATTAAAATCCGATGAAGTAGAAAGCAGGGCTCTCCCCACACACGTTTTCTTAATTTAATTTTTTTTTTTTAATGGGTCTGCTTCCAGCAAAATACTCGGTTCAGAAGCTCTGACCTCAGATAAATAATGTGTTCTACCATTGTTTTAAATCAGTGGGTATTGTCCATGTGCTCAGTGTTGGCTGTGTGTGTGAACACCCTGCTGATCAAGGTCTCTTCTGGCAGAAGCCCTGAAGTCTCCACACCTCCAAAGTGAAGCTGTTCACCTTGGGAAACGCTCAGGCTCCATGTGTAATGGAGAATCCTGTGCTAAATATGCCTTCCTGAGGATCTGGGATGAAAATGAACCAATTCCTAGTTTAAAAGTGTGTGTAACTGGCTGGTTTTGGCTGCTTGTGAGGGCTGGGAGGCGTTTCAGGCAGGGCTGAACTCTCCGTCCAGATTTGCACTGCAGTCCTGCTGCCTTGCAGCCCACAGCTGTGGGCCCTGTCTGTGCAATGCTCCTTTCCCAGGGTCACTCGTGTGGTTTTTGTCTTTAAGTGATGGCAGGAGGCACTGAAGTGCTTTTTCCTTTGTTGGGCTGGCTTTATCCTCTGAGTACACACGGTACAGTTCTGGGCTGCGTGCGTGGGTGATGTGTTGAGCCTTGGATCTCGTCACAAGATCTGCACGGACAGAGATAGGGAGCGTGTTTCAATCCAGCTCCTGGGCTCTTGTTTGCAGTCCTCTGTGATGGTTCAGTAATCCTAGGAGCTAACAATAATAATATCAAGTGTCATTACCAATGGCTTTTTTAATCATCATTATAATTCTTATTCTAAATAGCACTTAAAGCACATTTTTATCTTTCGTCGACAATAAAGCACAGCCTCATAAATATTTAAATTGTCTGATTAAATTATCCATGCTGAAACAGATAAGTGGGCACTTTAATAAGCTTAAACTAAAGTCTTGGCTGTTATTATCTCCCTGGAGAAGAGAGAGAAAGTGATAAAGGTTCCCTTGGCCCAGGTGACCCTCACACCATTCACATCAGCAGTGGGTGATTCTTGTCAAACCTGAAAGAGGCTTCAGAAATTAACACAAAGTTCTTGATAATTAATAGCAATCATCATAATCTGTCTTTATATCACTGCAGCTGATGAATAGAAGGAGAGGACAGAAAGCCTGCATGGCTCCTCTGCCTCAGAGCGAGAACACCAAAGTGGGGAGAGATGCTGGATGGGGCTGGGTTGGCTGGGGCTTTGAGCAACCTGATCCTAGTGGAAGGTGTCCCTGCCCATGGTAGGGGGTTGGAACTGGATGATCTTTAAGGTCCCAGACCATTCTGTGGTGGTGGCTGTGCTGATGAAGGTGTCCCACTGGAGAAGGGGAAGAGCTGTGATGCCTTAGAGGTTGATTAGCAGACCAGCTGCCTCTGTTTAAAGTCCCCTTGTGATACTAAGAGGTAACTGCTTCAAGTCTGTGCTGAGATTTTGAGCCAGAGTGAGCTGTTGTGCTGTACTCTTGAGGCACACTGAGACATGCCAGCCATGGGATGTCACCCAACTCCTTGTTCAAGTCCTCTGGCTTGCGGCTGGATCAACGTGTGCATTTTTTAATTGAAAAATGAACTTAGGATGGCAGCTGCTGTTTGTCTCTCTTTGCGTTCCTGGAAAACGTTGAAACAGCCTCTGAGTTACCTGTTGCTGACTCCTGAGGTCACTGCCCTCACTCCAACAGAGGAATCTTCTGTACCTTGTCAGCCTGAGTCAGTGGAAGCTCTGTACGAGCACCTCTGCTGGGTCCTAACTCTCCTCCAGGCACAAGAGCATCTCCCAGAGCCACTTTCAGCCCAGAAATGCAATATATTGTGATTTCCCCATTTGACACGTGACATATACAAAATACACTCTGGGGTTTGGTGCAGCCTCAAGGCCATGGTGGAGAGAGAGGAACCAGATGAGCAAATGGGGAGAGCAGGGAAATTTCAGAGCAAGGAAACATGAAGATAAGGGGGAATAATGCTTTAAGCAGAACTTGGGACCAGTCTACCCTGTGTGGGAAGTAAGAGAGGACCGTGGGTGGGGGAAAGGGAAGGAGGAATGAAGATTTGGGGCCAGGATCAGAGCTGCACAGCATGGGTTTTACTGTGGAGATGGTGAGTTTCTGCAAGACCCTCTGTACAATAAGAGCCTCCTCTGCAGGAGTGGGTCAAGCTGGCTTTGTTTGATCCCAGCCCCCAGATCACTTCGCTGCTGACTTGCAGTGGGTTACCAAGCCCTTGGCTGTGCTGCTCAGCTATTTCATATCCTGTCCAAAATTCTTGTGCCCCTCCTTTTTTCTTAATCACTTCTGCTACCCACTCCACTGGCTCTGCCAAGCAGCTGCAGCGAGTACGGCTGTGAGCCAGAACCTGGTCTCCCTCGCCTCAAACAGCAAGAAGTGATTTGAGCTCACTTTGTGTGCTCAAGGGAACAGCTCTGAGCAAGTGTGGACTGGGTTAAAGCAGAGAGGAAGAGAGACAGAAGATTCCCATTGTAACCTGTTAGATTGGACAGAGTCGGCATAGAAAATGTGGAGCACAAAAGCAGGAAGCACAATCTGATTTTGCTTTTAGTCCCTTTACTACTTCACAAGAAATTAAGCAAAATTTTCTCAGCATCCTTCAGCAGCAAAAAAAAAAAAAAAACCCAAACAATAAAACCCCCATTTCACACACATCTGAGGAAGAAGAAAAAACAGATTGGTCTGAAAATAAAAATGAAAAGCAGGGCAAGAAATATAATTAGCAGACTTATTACCTCAGGGGAAAAGAAGGGTTTGTTTTGCAACTTCACAGGATGGGAAGGATTTAAATGTTAAGTGGGTGCCTGCATGTCCCTGTGCACATGGATTTCTAGCTCTATGTCTGTGCTTTTGTTTCTGATTATACAGATGGAGAGTTGGCAGGGCTTGTGTTACTCCATTTATATGTAAAATGTATATACTTTATTTATACATTTGATAGGAAACATGGAACAAGCTGTCAAGAGCAGGTGTGGGGTATGTGTGCATGAGAAATGCCTAATATATACTTTCTCCCTCCTTCCAACTTACACAAACACACCCAGCTCTTCAGACCACATTTCCACTCCATTTTAGGCCAAACGCTCCCAAAGTCACTGAGCACTCTGCACCTTTCCCTGCAAGCGAGGAGCTGGCAAATAGCAGCTGAAAACCCACCATCCCCTAACCTCTCAGGCTTTTTTTTTGTTTTTCTTTAAAACATTTTCCACGATTTTGCTGCACTCTAGTTTTTCAAAAGAGAAACTTCAAGCAGAACTGCAGGTCCTTGTCTTGCTGAGAGCAGAACGTATGACACCACACACAATTGTTAGCCTGGCAGGTAGTGCACAGGCCTCCCCGTTAATTAATCTTTAATGCCATTAATTGGTTGTCTGCTTGGTGGCAAGGAAAAAAGGGTAAACATTGCTCACAAATCAATTTAATTCTGCTCCTAACCAGGTTGTTTTCAAGGGGATAAAAACAATTATGAGCACTGCAATGACTGGACACCCAGGCTTTGCTGATAACCCTCCTGGAACAGCAACAGGCATGAGCCACGCTCGCTAGTGCAGGATTGCTTATTGAGTTTTTTCCTCTCAGATTGACTCATTTGTTTGTTGTGGACCCAGGTATATGAGAAGGGAGGGATATCATTGGATTTAATTCCTTCTTTGCAGCTGACTGCTTTATTTTATACCCTGGGCCTGGCCTAAAATAGACCTTTTGGAGTCTGCTGCAGCACGCAAAAATAAAAGCAATTGTTCCTTGCTTACAGGGCAAACTTTTGGATGTTCTTTTCATTCCACAGCAGGACATTAGATTTTTCATCCTGTTAATCACGGTTACAATCTTTGCTCCAGCACCTTGGTACAGAGCTGGCATGATACAGGGGTCCTTAGTTTTAGCATGAGGGCTGGGTGTGACAGCGTTTGCGACAGAGCAGGAGTGGTAGCGTGGAACTTCCCATCAATTAATCAAATTTCATCAGAGGTGTGGGGTAATATGCCAAAATGAGAAGGTGTCAGGATGGAGCATGGGAGCTCTGTACAGTAAATATCAGCAATGTCACGGGTATTGCATTACAGATTATCCCTGCCCATGGCAGGAGGGCCAGAACTAGATGATCTTTAAGGGCCCTTCCAAACCAAACCATTCTATGATGTCTTCTGGTGACATCCCTCTGGGAGAGAGCTCTGCTGGGCTCCTCACAGCCCACAGCTTCTCTGAAAGATCCAGGGATAGGTCTGGCTGTGTGTATGTCTATAAACTCTTATTCCACAGTGTCTCCCAAGCGCCATCTTCTATTTTAACAATTTTCCTCCTGCCAGAATTGGCTTACATGGCTTAGTCCCATGTGAAATACCCCAAAATACCCTCTAGTTAGCTGATGCCCCCTCTTTGTGTCCTAAATAGCCTTTGGTAAATCTCAGCCAGTGGTATGATAATGTGACCATCTCCTATACCAGCCCTCTGGCTGAGCTCAGAGAAAGCTGGCAAGTGAGCTGCAGGGAAAAGGTTCTCCTGAGCCTTCAGAATGATACTCAGGACTAAGCAAAATACCAGCCTTTGCCTCCCTGAACTTCAGAGCAACTCAAACCACCTGGTGAATGAGCCTGGTAACTCAGGAGAGCTGGGATTAGGGCAGCAGGGAGATTTACAAATTATCTGTGAGTAGCAAAGCAGAAGGTTTATTCCTCTGGTTCGGGGTGGGAGCTGAAGCACGCATGAGTAAAATTTATTTTGCTTTAGGGGAGAAAACGTGTCTTCCCAGAAATGTCTTTGGGAGGGATGAGGCCTTTTGGCTTCTGTGCTGTGCTCATGGCAAGGGTCGTGGGCTGGCAGCAGAGTCAGGGACAAAGTAAAACAGCAGCTCTGGTAGAGGAAGAGGCATTTGTAAGGCACTAAAGAAGGATGATTCCATGGTGATATTGGATTCCCTGCTTGGCTCCACACAGAACTCGTGGTGTGACCTGGGGTAAGTCTTTCTGTGAGAATTATGGTTTGATAACCATGTCCTGGTCTTGCTGCTGGTGCATATTGTTGCAGGGAGCCCAAGGACTTGGAGATGCTCTGCAGGTGCTGGCACCAGTACCTCAGCTGGCCCAGAGGAGCTGTGGTGGCACTGAATGGGCAGAAGCCAGAGATACAAACTTGTGCATTTTCTCACCTACCTGCCAATTCTAAGTTTTATTAAGAAGTTGTTAATTTAAAATATTCTGTGTATATTTTGTATCTTTTGCCCTTCCTGAAGGACTTTGAAGGCTTTTTCTATGGTTTGTAGGAGCCAGGGCTTTGGACTATAACCATGAGTGCTTACCCCGATGAAGTGAATTGTTTGGATGTGAGTATGTGGTGCTTTGGCTCATGCAAGAGTAGAGGCTGGACCTGGCTGCCCTAAGTTAGGCACACTTAGACAAATCTTAATTCCTTCAGCAGGACTGTTCCCTCAGACAAGAGCTTTATCCAAACTCCTTGTGGCATTTTCTGTTCTGTTTTGACAGTTCTGAATGCTCTGCTTGCAGCATTTTCTTATCTAACGTGATGGTATTTGTGAAACCTTTGCTGCTGTCTTTCAAGGGGGCTGGGGTCTCTTTTTGTCCTTTTTATCTTAAAATCCCTTGATATGAAGAATATCCTTTGTACTTCAGATATTTCCACAGAAACCCACTGGTGACTTTCTGCTACCGGTCGAATTTTTTACTTTTTCTACTTGTGGAAACTGAATAGAAACCCAATTCTCAATCTGTGTTCAAATGCCACATTCACCTTCCCCAAGTGGTTGAACTGGTATTTCCTACGTTCCCCTCTCAGGAGCTGAAGCTTTTGCCAGGATAGCTGCTGCTTCCACATCATCTATCAGCTGCTGTTGGGGTATTCAAAGACTATCTGAAGCTTATATTACTTTTCTTTTGAAAATTGCTTTAACTTAATTACTCATAGCAATTCGAGAGGGTAATACTCTCACTGGTTGGGGTAATTAGGAAGCCTTAATTAGCTCTTTAAAAAATATCAAAACGTAGCTGTGTCATTGCTGTAACACCCTCATTATTTCAATCTGGCAGCTTTAACTGGTGCATTTATGCTTCTGATTTACATATTTTTTTTCCCATGGTGCTGAACAATATGACTTGGAACAATAATAAAAAAGTTAAGTTACTCCAGAGAACCATTACATGAGAGATGAAGGTATAGACAATATGTGAAGAATATTCCAGTATCTTACTGTTAAACTTGGTTTATTACTACAGTACTTGAAATGCAATTAAATTGTGGATGTTACTTTGTTCTATCGCTGTCTTTGCTGAAATTCTGTGGGTGTGCAGCAACACATTATTGCTCTAAAAACCCCTTATTTCTGGAGGGTGAAAATGCCAAATGTAAGCTCCTCTCAAATAATGTGCTAAAGCTGCCAGAATGCTAAAAAACCTTTTTGTTGGACTCAGCTGAAAGTTTTGCTCATGATCTTGAGTCAAGCAGAAGTTTATTTTAATTTTTCTTTTTGTCTCTTTCAGTCTTAATTAGAATAGAAATTTTTGGGCCTATCAGTACTTGTTCTAACAGAGATATAAATTCTTTATGTATATTGTACATATGTCAGCATAAAAAAAATAGACTGCTTATGGTGAAGAAAAAATAAACCTTTCAAACAATCCTCTAATGAGTAAATAAATGCAATTTGACCTTTATCCATCATGTGTTTCACTGTGATTTAAAGCGATTCTTTAGGTAGAGACTGGGGGGTAGTAGAGGAAATTTTACTTCCTTGGATATACAGTTTTTACCTATCCAAGAGATGCTTCCAGGAGTGGAACAGGGATTTGAGAAAAAAAAGACAAGGTGGATTAAAAAAAAAGAAGAAATTTATTGTACTTATTATTTTTTAAATTTATTTAATTTTTTTTTCATTGCATTTATAGAGAAAAGTCAGGATTGAATTGCACAGGTGACCTGAGGAGGCTGCAGCAAACGGAGGTGAAGGTCTGGGGCTGGAGAGGTGCTTTTGGGAGGTGGTGGTTTTTGGACAATCTGAACATTTGGGAACCTACTTTGTAGATAAAACTATAAATAACCCAGTTAATGCTTCCATTCCAATTCCCTATTATATCTCTTATTTATAGAGTTCTGTACGTATTAAAAAGGGGAAGACCATAGGGAATAAGTTTGAGCCTGAAAATGCAGGGAGCTGAGAAGTAATTTAGAAGTCACTTATCTGATATATATTAACTGATACATGAAATTGAAGGAAGTCAGATGAGTGGCCTCTTGGAGCTGATTTTATGATGTTGAAGGATGAATTTGTCACATTTGAATGCAACAGTTATTCAAGACAGTTTTCACTCTTAAAATGAATATTCGGAATGGAAGTTTTAATTTTTTTTCTGCATCAAAGCAAGATTATATTTTACTATTAATGCAGCTCGGTGTGACTGTCATGTAGGAGTTCACTCAATAATTTACAGTGGTTATCTCCCTGCTCTCCTCATCCTCTTGCTGCTCACCGAGGCTGCTGGCCCTGCTCTGATCTCCTGGTGCTGTGATGACCAGCAGATCCCCTGGACTTTCCACAATTCATTTGCAGAGCCAACATAACCTTTATCTCCTTTCTCCAGGGAGTTCTCTTTGAGAAAAATCTGTTCAAACCACTTTGATCCACCCTCAGTCGTGCAGTTCACTCCCCAGGTTTGATGGCACGGGGGGTCATGAAAGATGCTTTTCCCCCGTTTAATTTGAACAACATTCTGCTGTCTGAAGAAATGAGCTCAGCCGTTCTTTTCTGACTCTTCCTTTGCCCCCTGACATAGCTTCCTCAGAAGTAGCATGCTACAGATATTTCTCTGTTGCCCTTCCAGATGTAAACAACATGAACTTGCTTGAACAAAAACCATGCCACTGGGTGGGAGAAATGACCAGTAAGTGGCAAATTCCATAGGTTTTTCAACATTATAGCACCTAAATTAAGAGACAGCCTCTGGCAATGATGTAGTCCACCTCCAGTTTATTAAGATGCTGGGGATTTGGGAAATTTCTAGATAAATCTGCAAACCTTGCTGAAACAAACCAGATGAATCTTTCCGTTCGAGTGCTTTCTTCTTTTAAGGCAGCATTTACTTTCTTACAATGGCTAAGCAAGCATGTTCCTGTGAAATCAGTTGGTTTGTTCTTCTCCAGCCATGCTTACCCTCTGCAAAGCCACAGTATAAACTAATTAGGGATTTGCTGTTTGGAGAAAGTTATGATAAGTTTGCCGACAAGGGCATCGCCTAATCTCACTGCACACACGTCAGTGGCCATACATGTGTGAAATTAAGTGGGTTTTTGCTGATTCCCACAGACTGCCTGTTTTTATCTTGAGACAACATTCCCAATCATGAAATGCATTAACATCTGCTATCAGGGGCTTACTGTAATGTGTGTAACACCAGCAGCAATTCTTTGATATCGCCTTCAAATGCATTGTTGAGGGAGATCACAGAAATGGCTTTGATAGGTTACAAGATTTACCTGGAAGAAGGAAATACCGATAGGGAAAATAATCCTGCAGGGTTTTTGCTCCAAATAGAAATGGGATAGATGGATCTGGTACCTCAGCTGCTGATAGGAGCTGGTCTACCTTGAGGGTATTTTGTTATTTTAAGCTAGTTTTAAGTGAAACAATTGGCCTGCAAAGACCTTGGAATCAAACACACACCTGCATTTGGGGGGATGATGGGAGGTTTGAAGTGGTGATAATAATGCTGAGCAGGGAATCAAAAAAAAAAAAAGCCAAAAACCAACTACCTTCTATGCAGTGAAGGAGGATCATCTTCAATTCTAAAAGCTAAGCCTAATTTTTCTCTAGGTCACAATAAAACAATACTTATTTAGCTTACACCAGATTTGCTGCAGGCAAAATGTGATTGTTAAAGCACCAGGCACAGGAGGCCAAGAAGACAGCATTCTGTTTATTCAGTTATTTTGTAGTGTGATTATGTAGTACTTTTCAAGATCTTTGCAGCCAATTGAAGCTTGCTTTCAGCTGAAGCACAGTTTTGGAGGCAGTAAGGTCCCGGTGGGGAACAGGGTAAGAATATTAAAATACAGGGTTTATCACACATGCTGAACTGAACTGCAGGTAGGCTCAATAACACAGCTCCTCTGGCAGTGAGCAATTACTCCATCCCTTCTCACTAGGGATGCTCCAGGGCCCTATCAGGGCACTGTCTCCTCCGTCCCTGTCTTGAGCTGCTCCAGTTCCAAGTACCGTGGCTGCAGGATATCATCACCACCAAAATGTGGGGCACAGGGAGGGGGGGAAACAAGGAAAAATAATGAGAAACACCAGCTTTTTCTTCCTCTTGAAGCATCTCATCTCACAGCTTTTTCAGATCCCTGTGTTTTCTGCGGTGTTGAGTAGAGCTCAGCATTCAATTTGCAGGGAGTAGAAGGTGTTTGGAACTGCAAAACCTTGGATCTGAAACAGCTGTGGGTGGAGGGAGGGCTGTGAAATAGAGGGAATTTGTTATTATCTGATGGCATATAAGGATTGATTATTTTTGTTCTATTTTAATTCTATGGAAATGTAAGTACTGGGGATCTGCAAACTGCAAGAGGTTTGGTGCTATGCAAAGGGAAGTATTTCCTTTTACTTTTTTCCCTTTTTTTCCCCTAATCTCAGAGAAAATCCCCTCTTTTCTTCCTCAGTGGAACCTGCAATCCTTCTCTGTAATTAAACTGAGCCTCTGCTATCAGCACAGGATATGGCAGAAGGTGGTGAAAACCTCCCAGACTGGCCTGACTGGACATGAGATTTACATAGTTAACCTCAGGGATGCTAATGAATGTGTAGCTTGTGGGGAACAAAACTAAATGGCTCTTTCTAAATGGACTAATTGGGATGGCTGAGGCTGCTGCACACCAAGTGAAATAACTAGGCTGAATTTGGGATATTTGCCCCATGGTATGCAAAGCATGGAAGAAAATCCAGGGAAATTGCAGGAGAAGCCTGACTTAATCAGAAGTCCCTGCTGTAGCAATCAGGATCAAATGAATAGTAATTGTGTTAATAAGCTTGTGAACTTTTGTGTCATGTTTGTAATTTCAAATATCACCAGATCCTGTGCAGTGGGCCAGTTGCTGCTGCTATAATGAAATACTGTCTGTGGCAGGAGGGATTTGTTCTGTTGTAAGCCAGTTGCTGTTTTGCCTCTAGCAGTTTTTGTAGGAGCCTTGGATATTTTTATTTTATTGTTTTTATGATGAAACTAGGAGAAATATTCCAAAGTACAACTGTGGAGTCTCTGTCCTGTTTTTCAGGAAGGGGATTATTTTTGGTACTTGTGCTGAAGGATTGCTTCCCTCTAACTGAGCAGCATGTTGTCAGCTCTGGAAAAAAACTCAGGAAAATCCTTCTTTTACCTTCAGGTCAGGTTATGGCTGACCCTGAGAGAACTTTGTTCTCCCAGCTTTGCTGGTGTCCTGGGGTGACTCGGCATGGAGATGCTCCAGCTTCACACAGATGAGCCTTTAACCCCTCTGTGCCTTCCAGAAAGTTACTAGAAAAATCAGGAGAACCCCCAGCATTCTGTTAAATATTTGCTACCTTAAAGCTGGAGCTGAATGTGCAGGAGTTACCTGCAGGCTGGGTGTGACTTTGCTGCACCAGTCAATCACACCTTACAAATAAGGAAGGTTCTTTTGGCAGTGGTGGTTAAGGCATCAAATTTACCCTGCACCTGGGGGAGCAGTGTGGCCCAGGGTTGAGCTTCCCAGCTGGTGGCAGCTCAGATGTGGGAATCGCTGACCTGGGCTGTTGTTTCCCAATGCTGCTGCTTTTATTTCCCAAAATGGATGTTTTTCCCCCTCTCGTCCATTGGAAGTGTGAGCTCTGTAGGGTTCTGAGCCCTAACCCAGGAACAGCTGGACTTGGGAGCAGTTGTGTGTGAAGCTTTTGGCTCTCCTGGGTGTATTTGCATGTTTGTTCTTTCCTTTTTGTATAACTTTTCAGGGGTAACATTTTTATTACAAATAACCGTAAAAAGGAGCAGTAAATGTCGTGCCTAAAAGGACTGAATGAGGCTCTAGTGATTGGAAATGCCTAATGCCGTGATGCAGCACACAGAGCTTCTCAATACTCTCATTAAATTAAAATTTCACTTACTCATGGGCCCAAACCTTCCTTATAGAAGTCAATACAGATCCACTCCTCATCTGGGACCCCTTTCTCTCTCTTGAAAAATTGCAAGCCAAATATCACAAAAGCAGCATTAAAAATAATCTTTACCTTCCTGGAGTCAGAAACAGAGACTGGTGTCTCTTTAAAGCCAGGTTCTGTTGAAGCCAAAGGGAATTTTGCTTCAGTGAAAATGGAGTTGATCCAAATGCAGAATGGGAATGTAGGAAAAAAGTGGGTGCAGGAAGTGCAAAGTAGGAAAACTTCTTGAAAGGTTAAAGTAAATTAGGACTTGAAGTAGCCTGGATTCCGTTTTGTCCGCTACTCTGTTTCCTTTGTTAATTTAAATTAATTAAGCTGTTAATTAGCGCACAGTCAGGTTATGAAACATGTCTTTTAGAAAGCCAGAAGAGTATGTTTTGTTTTGCTTTGGTGTTTTTTCCCCCCTTAAACGAGCCTGTGCCTTGCAGCGCAGGGCTTGGATTCCTTGGGAGCTCTCAAGTGTATCCAAAACACAACTGCAGCCTGTGTGTTGGCTTTTCATTTTCTTTTTTCTTTTTGTTTTTTGAGGCCATGTGTGATTTATGCCATAACTGGGGGGAAGGGTCAGGAGCAAGAGCAGAGGGAGGTGAGAGGGGCAGCCATGATCACATCCCCACCTCGCCACATCAATTAGAGCCTCTGTTGTCAGCACTGAAGGGTGAGTGGCACCAGCACCCTCAGTTCCTCCAGAGCAAGGCTGACAAAGTCATTTTGTTGCTAATGTCTCGTCTTTATGGGGAGATGTCTACAGGAGTCTTCTCACACCCAAATTCCTGTCGAGCAGTGTAGGAAAGAAAAGAGCTTGTCTCTTATCCTACTTTGATTAATGCTTATGAGTTATGTGATTATTTCTGCCTGATGCCATAGTTAAATTTCCAAATGCTTATGCTAGTTCTGGTGTTGCTGTCCCTGCTGTAAAACACGGGGGTTGTGCACAGGGAGGAGTTTGGCTTTCCAGTTTCCTGACCCCTTGTATGAGGAAATCATATTCCCTTCCCTTTCCTGACAGGAGAACAGGGCACTTCTGAGGTCTTCCTGGAATCACTGCAGCAAGTTGTGATGTGAATAATAGACGACATGAAAATCCCTGCCCAGCTAAGAGAGAACAGTGCAGCGTGGTGCAGTTTTCCTGTTGCACTGAGACACTGAGCTGAAAGCATCCAAGCAGTCATCTGCAATTAGAAACGAAATAAAAGCACCTGACAAGAAAGAAAAGCTCTTATACATTGCTATGCTCTGACTGGAGATAGCGATGTGCCAGGCCTTTGTTCTGACAACATATCTTCTCCTTGGGAAATCTTTGTCCCTATATTGCAGAGAGAGCAACAGCCTCCCTTTTACATCTTGCCTTTCTCATTCCCCTCCAGCTCTCAAGGAGACCCGTCTGCAGTGCACAGCCTGATCTGTGAGGTGACAGTCCCAGCTTCTGAGGCTGTCCCAAGCCTCATCCCTCTGCCCTGTGGGGTCTCTGCCTTGAGCAGAGCTTGAACTGCCATCGCCCTTATTTTCTCCCTCCCTTAAAGTAGGTCTTGGTGCTGTAAACCCCTTCTCCCTGGGGGGGTTACTCATATAAAAAGCCCCTGTGGCTCCTCACAGGTGTGGTGGCAATGGCAGAGGGGGGGAGGATGCACCGACAGGCTGTGATCACCCACAGCCTCTTCCATCCAAGGGGCTGCTGCCTCGTCCCTCCTGCCCTGACTCTCCCTTGAAAACAGGGCTAAAGAGAGGCTTCCCCTGTTGTTTCCCAGGCTTAGCTGCATTAGCTATTGTGGCATCTTCCTGGAAATTTCAGAGCCCTTCTGAATACTATCATTTTTTAGTCATCAATTTAATGATGGAGTCATCCTTGTCTGGTGGGAGACCCTTTCCTGTCACTCTATCAGATTTTCTTTTGATCTTCCTGAAGCCTTTTTTCTCCACCTCCTTTCTGACTTATTTTCACATTGACATGGGTTGTTTGTTTTTTTCATGCTCCTCTTCCCCTCAGGGTGTTCTGTGACCCTACTATCTATCTTTCTGTATTTTCATTTTTCTTTGTGTTTTTCCTCCTTTGGCATCTTTGCTTCATTGCACACCCTGCTCATGTTCCCTCTGTGCTTGATATCCCCTTCATACTCTGTGCTCTTTCATCTTTTCCTTATAGATCACCTATGCCTGCTCAGTAATTTATTTCAGGATTTCTAATTTCAAAAATATACATATTTCACTTTATCTTTCTAATTAATTTTAATGTACTTAGTTAGGTGACATCTTGAACCCATCAAACATAAACCGCTCAGCAGAGAAAAATTGGTGAAATTACTAAATCAAATTCAGTAGAGAATGAGCAAGAAGTAGCTTCACATCTTAAATAGAGGCATAGCCTTAGTAAAAGTTGTATTATTAAGTAGAATTTCTGGCTTGATCTTTGTTCTTTCCTCTTTCCTCATTTTTTTTGAAAGCAAATGGGAAAGGGAGTGTGTAAATGGAATCAGTATTTTCTACCTCTCTTGGTTAGGGAAGGTTTTTTCTTGTCAGCCCAGAAGGTCACAAGGATAGAGTGGAATATAAATGACTCTGAAAATGTTTAGATTTCATAAAATTCAAGCATGTACACTTAACATGCTGTCTTTGATTGGATTCTGCATTCCCAAACTTCCTAAGCAAATTAGGTGCTCTGTGCTGCAGACCTGAGAAAGACTAGTGACATTTAAAAAGTGGCTATTTGGAGGGAAATACATCCTAATGATGACCATAAGTCTTTTGTGTCTATTCATGAATTCATGAGGTTGGCCTAGTGCATCGAGAATGAACTCTAGGGACAATAAACAGGAACTCAGAAATGCTGAACTATGAATTGCTAATGAGGTTCTTCAACCCAGGGCTTGTGTTGGAGTCTCTTTGCTTACCTGGCTGGTGGGTCAGGGAAGGCATTGCAAACGATTTCACTTGGTGGGATAAAATAGGTTAAATAGGTCTGGGGTTTTCATTTCAGCTTCAAAGTTGTCATTTCAAATTCAGGCAAAGCATAGGTCAGCACACAGGAAAGTTAATTTGCTGTCTCTCTAATTTGTACCTCAATATCTACACGCTTTCCTTCAGAAGTTTATATTACTTTTAATAGGTTGGATCTTCTTAGGCTAATTTGGACTGAAGGTGAGAAGATTCAGCTCTGCAGAATTTAAGTGGCTGCAATTATGTACATAACTAATCCATCAACCAGAAGTTCAGTGTGGATCATCAGAGGAAGGACTTATGATCTGTTCTGTCTTCTGTAATTTGCTTTTTCCAATTACATTATGTCATGGTTACAATTGTCAGCATTAAACATCGATTCCGGTTTTGTCATCGCTGTTTTCCCTGCTCCACTGTTCCAAATGAGGTTTGGAGTTCTTGCAGTAGTGAGCAGGACCTGTGAGGAGCCAGAGGTGCATTTATGTGTCAGCTGCTGCAAATCTGGCTCATGCCCACTGCAGTGTGGCTCTGTAGCTGGGATGGGATGTGCTGTAGGGCAAAAGTCAAATTTTGCCGAAATTCGAAATTTTTCTTCCAAACTCACCTTGTTGAAGGCTGTGGCAAAGCTGGGAAGAGAAACAAGTTGCTCCAGCCAGTTCATCTCTGCTCTAAGAAAGGTTCCTTCACTTGTTTGCATATTAACTCTTCAAAGATTCTAAAGGAATTTGCATCTACCCACATTTGGCCTCTTTTTATGAGAGCAGAATTCCTTTTCCCATCCTGTCTTGTACCTTCAGGCTTTGTTTGCAAAGTACCTTGCTTTCCACCTCCTGTAAACTTCTTGGGAGACCTGGGCCACTCTGCGTGTTCCTGGGCTGCATGCTGGATTGGAACTCACTACCTTTCATAGAAAATACTTGGTGGTGAAACATAATTAATTCTAGAAGTGGTTTAATTGCTTTCCTTTTGAGAGTTCTTGCTCTGTTGGGGCCTTGCTTATTTCTTGAGCCAAGAGGGCATGGTTTGATAGTCAAAGCTGCCTATAACTGGTGTGAGATTTGTGTATTAAAGTCCATCTCTGCTGTTGGCAGTGGGCAGAGCCCAGAGGAAAAGGGCTGGAAGGTGACAGAAGTATTCCAGTTTCATAGGTATTACAGCCTATGAAGCAAGGGTCTCATCTTCCACAACTGAGTCCTATGAGTGAATTCCAAGCCCTTTTTTTAATTTCTGGGAAAGAACCAGTGAAAATTTACAGACAGATGAAAGGGGGCAAGTGGGGAGAGGATTGTTTTTGTAAGAGCAGTGAATGTATTCTTAACTTTGCTGTCGAATAGTCTGGTGATTTTAGTAAGTTTGTAGCTCAGGTGGATACAGTTGAGCCATTGTTTAAGAAGCCTAGGATGAAATAAGCCAGAAAATGAGAATATGTAACTGTGTGAAGAATCCAAATGAAATTAGTGAAGTTGGTCTACCTGCCTAGGGATGACTTCAGGTTGGGGAAAGATGTGCTTGCCATCAAAATAAGTTCATTTCTTGGATCTGCAACGGGAGGGAGGGAGAGAGAAAACTCTGCCTGCAAAATGCAGAGCAGCAGTTTGATACTGCAGCTATGACACATCCTCCCTGGTACATGTTCTGGTGAGATGCTCCAGCACTTATGAATAATTCAGACCCCTGAGAGGAGGCCATTAGACACTGACCCAGCACAGGCCTGGGCCCATCAATCTCTGTTTCCGAAGGAAGCTCGGGCTATAGCAGCATCCCTTTGAAAGCACCAACACAAGACGCTTTTGATTTGCAAGCTAAAGCGGCCCTCAAGTAAGAAAATCAATTCCAACACAAAATGACACGTGAGTTTTATTAAGTCAGCATCGTCTAGCCTGCATTATTTAATAGCATGAGCTCCTCTGACCTCTATGAAGAGTTAAGCTGCATGAGCAGAATAACGCATGCTTCAGCTTAGCTCCAGAAGTCAGTCAAGAGTTAAGGTAGAAACAGTCTGGCAAAGTGGATTTACCTTCTATTTATGTCCTGGAATAACAAGTAGGTGAAATGTAAAATCTCAGGTCCAACCAAGTGTTGTAAAGAAGATCAGGTGCTTCCTTTCAGTACGTTTGGTTGACATCAGCTCTGTTTTCTTTGACCCACCCTTCTTTTTTTCCCCTCTCCCAAACCTCCTCTTCTGGTAGCCTTTTGGCTCTGATGAGAGTAGGACGTTTGCCAAAAGCCATTCTTTCCTGATATTTTGGACATGAGTTGAAAGGCTGCAGTTCGGAAAGCAAAACAACGTACAGAAACACAATGAGGAAATGGATTTTTTTTCTTCATACTATTAACATTTGAAGATTGTAACATTTTTTTATCAGCCCAGAAGGTATTTGGAACTTTGAAAGTCCAAGAATGGAAGAGGGGGTGCCATGCTGAGAAGTGGCCAGTATGGGAGATATTTTCACCTGATGTGGGAGAGGTTTTAGTGTCTGCTATTGGCTATGTAGGATGTGTCTCCAAACTCTCTGGATTTGACTGGAAATCTTGCAGTTGATAATGTATCCTTGACAAGAGTGTCATTAAAACTACTGAAAAACAATAGTTTTACCATATGGGGTGTTTTTCTGCTGAGGAAAAAATGAGCATTTGAGTGTCTTTTTTTTTTTTTTTTACCATTTTTTCCCCCTGAATTAAAGATGTGTGAAACTTTTCAGTCCAAAGTTTTTTCCCCCTAAAAATGTTCATATTGCCGGTTTATTTTGGCTGCAAATATTTTACCTTATAAATGAAATGCTTCAGCATATTTCAAATGGGCATTTCATTTTAGCATTTTCTGTACATTCAGGAGGTTTTAAATTTTTTTTTAGCATTTTTAGATTAGAAAAAGAAAATCTTTCGGGCGAACTTTTTTTTTTTTTCATATTTTGTGTTCAGCCAGGAATGTGGAAAATCAATT
Source organism: Dicrurus megarhynchus (assembly GCA_013399195.1). Lineage (NCBI taxonomy): Eukaryota > Metazoa > Chordata > Aves > Passeriformes > Dicruridae > Dicrurus > Dicrurus megarhynchus. The sequence goes on along the minus strand of VXAD01011878.1, from coordinate 1,420,765 downwards.
ATTCACACTATTCTATTTGAGTGAAGGCTTAGGTCAGGTTAGTTCTTACTTTACCCTGCCATTCCAATTATTTTATAATATATGCAAATTCCCTTTGGCTCTTTGGCTCTCTGATAGTCTAGTCTGTCAAACCTTGGCTGCCTAATTGCATTAAAAATGAGACTCATCAGGCAAATAAGACACAATTCTACCCTTAACAGTTCTAATTGTTAAGAAGGCTTGAGCAATTGTTAAAGAGACCCATTCTTTGACAATATTTTTTATTTTTTTTCCTACAGATAATGACTTTACTGTGCGCTTCTACTCCGAGAAGCAGAGGGTAATGTCACCTTTCAGCCCTTAGAACTTTCCCTCCCAGAAATGTGTGAGGCTCCCAATTCTGGGTATGTGCATTCCCTGCCATAGCAAGAAAAGCTCTGAGCCTGAGGATGGGGCTCTGAGTCACTTGTTTCCTTCAGTAGTGAAGCCATTTCCCCAGGGACTTCAGTTTCGCAAGCCCAACTCTACCCTCTTGATTAAGGGATCCCATGACTTGGACCACAACAAGTTTTTCATTTATTTCGGATACAATTAAAAGCAAAGAAATTTAGCCTNGATGTGAATTATAACTTTTCTGTGGCTTGGCTAATGAAGAAGGAACAGACTTTGTTTCCATCTGGACTGTGTTTTTATTTGTTTTCTCTGCTTTATTTAAAGGAAGCTGAATTTCTTCAAAAATATTGCATAAGTAAATTAACCTGAGTGTGCTGGTGGTGGAGTGTGACTCCCAGACAGTCCTTGTCCACACAAATAGTTGTTACTTACACAAAGTGTATTGGCAATAGGAGAATATTTTCAAGCTGTACAAAGTTGGGAGGGTTTGCTTACAGGGTTTTACACACACACACTCTCTCTGTGATGCTTTTGCTAAGTGGAGTGCCCAGAAATTACTTCTACAGGGAAAACAAAAGGCTGTAAGTGTAAGGCAGCCCTGGCTTTGGAGCTGAAAGGAGATAATTTGTGTGGACACACAGTGCTACAGCTGGGAAAGCTGATCACTCCTGTTTTAATTTAGATAATTCCACTGAGCTGAGAGCAAGAGCTGAGTGCCCTTTTCAGCCTTTCCAAAAAGATACAAGGGTCTGGAAAGACCAACATCTGATAAACGGGAATGGAAGCACAGTTTGAGAGGCTAACAGAGACACAGTGAGGACAAGCAGACAATTAGCAGCAGTTCAGCAGTTTCCACTATTTCAGGATTAGTTTCTGACTGTGGAATACTATTCCCGGGTAAATGCATTAGTTTGGCATCATCCAGTTCTTCCTCAATCTGCTGATGTGCTCCCCTGGGTGCTGAGGAGGGTCCCACATCTGTAGGGATTTCCCTGCAGGCTCCAGGAAGGCTCATGGTGGCTTTGGAACCCCGCAGTGAAGCGTGAGGGCCACTTCCACACTACAAAACCTCAGCAGCAGCTGTAATATCTTATTCATCTTCTGACAAAATTAAAATCAATTTGCAGCTTTGTTGTAGGAGATACAAAAGAACACTTGGATGGGCTTCTCGTGCTTTTCTTCTGCTTCAAAGTGACCATCAATCTCCAAAAAACGTTTTGATATGTCTTATGTCATCGCACTGGAGAGTGTTCATATGGTTGTAGCCTTGACAGGGATGGTGTCAGAATGGAGCTGGGGTAGAAAAATGATACTGAAGTGGCTCTGTGGAAGAAACAATTTAATATAATATTGTTATGTACCTACCAACTAGTTTCCTTTCCCTGTGTGAAATTCATCCCCGGAGGACAGAAAACCCACCCAAAACCCTATTGAGCTCCCATTTTGAGATATCAGAGGAGACCTCTCTGAGCAGAAAGCCAGAACACAAATTCCTTCCCGTTCACATTATTCATCCCACTTAATGTTATTAGAACCTTTTGAAAAAGGCTCTGTTTTTGCTTTTCTCTAGGCTTTTCATTCACTCTTCCCGTTTGCCTTGCTGGAGGCAGAGGCCATTTAATCTGCAGTTCCAAACGCACACAGCATGCTGCCACTCTGCACACCACACCCCGCACATCAGCGTGCAATTTGTGTGTGAGGGGGCACTTTTGTTCTTCCTCAGATTGATTTTTCTTTAATCTGACACAAGATGTGTAGACAGAGAGGACGCAGCTGTTGGAGCAGCACAAAACCGAACACGTGCAGTGATGGAGAACAGCAACGCATCCTGTCTGCTGTCAGGCCTTGGTGTACATTATGTCATGTTTGCTGCCTGCTTCTCTAGGAGGAATTAAAAAAAATATTCAGGAAAGAGCCATTTTTAACATGCTATCATGAGAAACAACTGTGCCTGACCCTTCCTTGCTATCATGTCTATGAACCCTTCATGAATTAGATCACATGTGAAGCCTTTCCTTTTTGTGGTGGTGTTTTTGGTTTTTTTTGCATTTAATAAGGTGCCAAGCAATTTGTCCCAATTCTGTAACTGATTATTTAAATGCCTTGTCTCAACTCCTGAAGCTTGCTAAAATATATAATTCAGTCTTATCAGATCCCGTTACGCTGCTTCGTTGTTGACCATATGGTGACAAAGTTCTGAGAAAGGAAATAGATTTAGGAAAAAAACAATGAGAATTGTTCCTGGTTCTGAATGATATATTGGGTTTACTCAGTTCCTACTGTTTCCTGAAAGGGCACTCTGGAGAGTAAATTACTCTGTTAATGGTCTAAAGACGTGTGCCTAAAATAGCTTCTGTCCTACTGTTAATAAATAATCTACAAACATGTCACACTTCTCAGCTTTTCATTATATCAGGGAGAATGCAGGCTTTTCACAGTCCTGTCCCTGGGTGTGCATTTAGTTTTATCTATCTTCCCTCATGCACCAATAAATAGAACATTTCTCTCAAACTTTAATTCAATGAAAAGACTTGCATTGGTCATGTTCATAAGCTTTTCTTTTTCCAAAAAAAACCCAACCCAAACCCATAACCAGTTGTTCCTCAGACTAGCATGGGCCTTTTATTTTTCCTTTTTTATTATTATTATTTTTTTTTAATTTATTTTGGCTAACAAGCCTGAGAAGAATTTAAAAAAAACTCTCTGGGACTGAGGTCACAGGACCATCTCAGACTCTCAGCTCCTGCTCCTTAATGAAATGAATTGGTGTATGGGAGCCACATGTCCCATGGCAAGCACATATTGGGTGAACTAAGATCAAACTGCTGTCACTTTTTGGCTTACAAACAATCCAGAACTTGCTGACACTGAAAAAAATGAACAGGCTGGAAGCACAAGCAAGAAAGGGGATTATTTTGATCTATGGATGCTTCTCCTTGGAATGTACAAGCAGTACAGATGACAACACCTTACAGCTAAAGGGGCTTTTTGACACTGCTGTAGACTGAGTGATGTTCCCCTGTTCCACTGTAATCCTGACTGTGTAGCTACCCTAGAAAAATGGGGTTTGGCTTCAAAGAGCTGTTCCATTTCTCTTTTCCTCTTATCTCTGGTCATTCCCCTTTCATATTCCTGGTTTATTCCTCTTGCACTGTCCCATCCCTTTGTGGCACCTCTGAACTGTCAGCAGACCTGGCAGGGAGATGAGAGACGCAGGGATGGTTTTACTTCTTAATGTTCTTTATTCCTGCCCCCCAGGCAAGTCACATCCATCCTCTGTGGGATGTCAGTGTGGGGCAACCCACTCTGGAACCTTCGGGCCCCGTGTGTTTGGGGGTGGTGAATCCCTGGCTGTGGGGTGTGGAACAGGTGGTGGCTGCATTTCCTCCCAAGATCTCAGGGCTGCACTATAAAATGTTTGCATTAAAAAAAAGAAGTGGGTTTTCTCATCTTGTTATCCTTCAAAATGTTTCTCATCTGACAGCATTTAGGAGCTGATTGTCTGGAGCAGTTTGAGGTACTGGGCACTGATTACTCACTGGTTGCAGCTTGCTTCGAAGTTTCTTAATGGAGACAGAAAACCTTTTATCTGAAGAGACCTGAAAAGTGCTTTGCAAATAGCAATTAATCTTCATGCCATTCCAGTCAGTTGTCAGCTGTTAACCTTGTAAGCTCTCTCCTGACTACTTTGCCTGTGTGTGTTTGGTGCCTGAACCTTGATTTAACACAGGAGATGTTACCACGCTGTTTGTTAAAACCCTTTCTTGACCCAGGGAGAAACTGGGGGTTTGGAGGTCGTTTTGGTTTATAATGTCAAGGGGAAAAGGAAAGTTTTGGGGACCCCAGTTGGACTCTGAGTGGAGAAGGGAAAGGATAAGTCAACATTTGACTTTTTTTTTTCCTCATCCTTTCTTTTCTTCCCAAATGGGTCTATCAGTAACAGTTTCAATATATTAAAGGTTTCTTTAGGGCTTTGCAGTGCAGAGCTGTGATTGATCGCTGCAGTTGAGGCTTGCAAATCTCTCAGGATAGCCTGGCTCAAAACAAGCATCTCTCTTGGCGAAATATTTTAACCTGATCAATAACTGCTCCTTTTGTTTATAATTTAATTATGCTGTGAACAGTGGAAACAGCTGAGAGTTGATCTGAAATCTGCAGGTCTCTTCCTGCTCTGCCTTTGAGGAATGAGGTTAGACCTTAAGAGCTGTATGACACTGGTCATGTTTGCTGCTATCCTGTGTTCCACCAAAACAATCAGCTGCACCAGGATAAAATTGGGTTAATCTGTGGCCAACCAGACTCCCAACGTGCACATCTCCCTAACATACACTTATTAGCTGGAAGGACTGTGATAGCTCTCCTGCCTCAGTTTTATTGTCTCTTCCAACACTAAAATGCCATGGGACGTTGAGCCATCACCGAGCTTCTCTGCACCTCAGTTTTCAGTCCCAAAGGAGTGAAACAATATTAACCTGTTGTTTAGGGGGGGATACAAAGGTGAGTTACTATCCGCAAAGTATTTATAGATTCAAAGGTGGATAGGGCTTTTTTTTCTGTCACAAGCTTAGCCACAGAATGTCCCAGTTTTTTAATCTCATTTAAACAAAAAAGTAGGTTGTTTTGGTTTTTTTTTCGGCAGTTCCCAGGCTGCAAGGAGATAGATATTTATGCCGTGCTAAAATAAATTAACTGGGTATTCAGGTAGTGAAAGTAGACGAGGGCTATCCCTGACTCTGGGCCTCTAACGTGTTTTTATTTTTCTCCGTACTCTAGAGACCTTTTCCTTCACTGAAATTTATAAGAGAAATGGGAATGGTTTGGTGCTGATAGTGGATGCAGGTGAAAGAATAAGGTGGAAAGCTGATGCTTCTAAAATAAGATTACTAGAAATCGGGGGAACTTGTACTGTTTAGTGTACTCTGACGTGGGCAATTTAATTATTGCTGAGTAGCAAAGCTGAGAAGAAAAGCTGGTGGTGTTGTTGACACATTAAATAGCTGGGGATGGCAGTGGTGGAGTGTTCACAAAAGCCAGCCCTGCTCTAACAAGCTCCTGTTTTCCTCCAAATATTTCAATGCAGACTGTAATACTGATGGCTGTTTGTGCTCCATTCCTGTTGCTGCTTATCCTACAGGTAAAATACACAAGGTCGCTGAGCTGGGCCATTTGCCAAGGAAGTATAATTGCAAAATCTTTATTAAAGAAGAGGAAACACTGAGAGCAACGTGTCTCTAGTAATGGATTACATTTTCTTCTAATTATCCAGAAATATGAAAGCTGTGAGCAAGGGAATTACTGCAAGAATTAGCATGAGATTATGCGTTCACCCATTTTAACGAGGGCCAAATTTACAAAGCAACTGTGATCTACTTATGGATTGCTGCCACCAGGGACTGAACTGCACCACAGTTGTTTGGGGGGCTGGATCTGCCAAGGTCTGATTTAGCAGCTTGTCCTGTGTGCTGAGCTCAGCCTGAAACGGTGAGCAGCATCCTCTGTCAGCGACGTGAGCAGCTACCTGAGCAGGGCTGCTCTCTCAGGGCTTCAAATATTCATACACTGGTGGTACAAGCTCATGCCTTTTTGAACCAGAGAGAGTCTTTGATGCTCACAAAATGCATATTTTAAAGATTTCTGTTCTGTTCTGTCATACCACTCAGCGGATACCGTAAAGGGCTGGGTGTCCATCTTACGTATGGGAAAACTGCAAGTGAGAGAACTGAGATTGCAAACTTACTTAAATCAGATACTTCACTTTAAATATGTCTAAAAGGGAAACAGATGCCCACAAATTTCACTTTCTACCTGTATTCTAGGGGTGGCAATGAGCTATTTGTCCAAGACTTTTTTTAACCCTTATGTCCTTGCTCATTTTTGGTATTTTTTGTACACAAATAATGTGGGAATTCAGGAGCAGACAAGTTTTACAGACATCACCTTGTACCATGATTGCTCACTAGTCTCTCATTAGTATTTGTTTCTTGCTGTAGGTGCAGATATGCTTTGATTTTTCCATTCTTACAAGGACTTTGTGTCAGCAGGAGGCCATCAGAGGGAACATTCTTCTCCCAGACTCACTGGAGTTTGTTCTCTCTTTGTTGGGATGCTTGTCTCGGAACACAGCTGCAGTTATATGGAAAATAGTTCTCTCTGCACAGATATTCATGAATTAAATCTTGCATATGCAATAACAAATTTTAACTTCTAGACAAGGTATTTTGTTCCCCAGGGTTTCATAACCCTGTAGCACAGGTGCACGAATTGGTTCATTTCTCAGGGAAATTTAGTCACCTCAGGGAAACATTATGTGTTACCTGCTAAATCCATCTATCCAGTTTCTTATTCTGAGCTGACTCCGGGCTTTGCAAATGCACAAGCATTTCCTTCCCATGTAGCTTTACATTATCCATTGAAAATGAATTATGCCTTCAACCCTCTAATTCACTTACTCTATTTCCAAAGTTGCCTTATTGAATATTATGATCTTCTGTGCGTTCATGTTTTAATTTGCATTTGATTAAGTTCCCCAGACCTTGTAGACTGACCTTGATCATCCTTGGAAGCAGAAAAAAATTGGAACCACGAAAGGACAGCAATACACAAACACGTGCATATGTGTATATTAAAAATTAAGCTGGGTTTTTTTAATCATTTGAAGAAGAAAAAGGTCTCCATGTTTTAACATAAACACACTTATGTAGCTTGTTTTATAGTGTGCTCCCTTTAGAAGTTGTGCTTCTGCCAGGCTCTTTGCCTCTCTAACATTGAATTGCAGAGGCTTGAATTCTTCAGCTCATCTCATCTTTGACTCTGCTGTGAACACTTTGTCAGCTCCTCTCTGTGCTTCAGTATTTCTGTGTCTGTGGCTTAGAGTTTCCCTCTGGTTCTAGCCCTAGTGAAGTCAAGCACAACTTTTCCTTTCCAAAAGGGAAAATGTGGCTACAATTTTACTGGTGATGGCAAAATAACACTGCTTCAACTCTTACTAGTGATGCTAATATTCCCAGAGTCACAGCAGAGCATGGGAAGGACTGAGCAGTTTGTTTGGACTGCAGTCAACCTTTTCCCCCCATTTTTCTAAATATAAGTGCTCTGTCCATGGTATTGCAACGCTTGTGGCAAGTAAATGTAACTGTCCACAAACTGAAACAAATAAACAAGTTTATTCCTCGAGGACTGTAGGATTGCCAACTAAAATTTTCCTGAGCACTTTATAGACCAAATAAGATCACCTGCTCATGAAGGAAGTACACCTGTGTGGCATTCATCCAGGGATTTCTCACTCCATGAGTTGCCTGTGATCAGATCGTGATTTAAGAACCCATGTTTTTTATGGATTGCTGCCTATCCAAAATTGCCAGGCAAGTGTGTTTGAGCAAACTTCAAAGCCTGTTCTGCTTGTAAAAGAATTCTGTGATTTCTTATTCACATAGCAGGTCTGAGTTCCCTTATCCCTTCAATTCAGGAATTCAGTCAACCATTGCTTATACCTTATTTCTTTATTCTTCCTGCATAGATTTTCTAAACTGCGGGTGAGCTTTCTTCTCTTGATAAATAATTTCAGTTTTAAAATGAAGCCCAACTAGCCCATGAGTCTTGTTTTCTGCTGTTTATTTAAATACAGACTGGCTTGTAAAAACACTTGCAGAACACAGAGTTACAAATGCTGGATCAAAACATAGGTCAGAACACATGCAAGCAATCCTGGACACCTTTCCTTCTGGGTTCAAAGATCTGCAAAGACTGTGGTGGATTTGGGCCTGCCTCACAAAAAAAAAAAAGTATCCAAATAATTTGTTCCCCCCACAGAGGATCGATATCTGTGTATATAATTCTTATATACACAGCTCCACACAAAAACCCAAGTGATTTCTTTCTTTCACGTTCTTTTTCTAACAACTGAAAAATATCTGAACTGTGCCATCCATCCCAGAGGATGGATAAACAACAGCTTTTCCTGAGATGAACCTCTTCGACTTGATGACTGAACACAGATTTCGTGATACTGGAATGGCAGGAACACATAAATTCTTTGCTTGCTCATGGTCAGTCATTTAGGCCTTATCAGAAATTTATTTCAGTAGGATGAAAGACTTGCTGGTTTTTTCTGTCTCTTGCAGACACGTGACTGAGACAGGTTATAGATGGATTATGGAAAAGATGAGTTGTTTGGCTCCATTTTGACACCTTGCTGTGCTTTTTATTAAAACATATTTCTAATAAAATGCAAAGAGGCATTTATATCAGCTGAGAGTTTGACCCAGGGACCTTGTAGCTTTTTGTGGAGACACTGCCCTCATATAAATAGCTGTTTGTTCGTGCTCTTGCTCCTATTCATTATGGTCGAAGTCTGAGCTCATGTCTGTTTCTTAACACACAAAAAGTCTATAAATTCAGCGATGCTTGAGTCATTCTTGAGTTTCATTAAGTCAGATGTTACATTATGATAAGCCTGGACAATATGAGTGTTAGCTTTTTACGATCCTATCTCAGAAAAAAAAAAAAATTCTTTAGCTATTTTGAGCTTTGCAATTAACCACAACTGTAAATCCTCACCGTTAAAGAAACACAATATATCCCATTACCAAAAAGCAGCAAATGGGATTTAGCTTGTGTTAGAGAAGACATGCTGTCGTTTTGTTTTTTCATTACCAGAATAATTGTATCAGATTTATTTAACCAATCATTCATCAGCTAGTTTACAAAAGCTCCTGGGGCTGCTGCAGTTGTTGGACAGTTGACAGAATTATTTAGCTGATAAATACAAAAGATAATTTGATTCAAGTATGATTTCTGTGGGACTGAGAAAAACACAGCGGTTGTTTTGTCTCCCTTTGGATTCAAAGAGGATGCAGAGTTAGATCTTGGAATATGAGTTGGTTTCACAGTTGGCCTCTGGAAATATCCTGCTCTTTTAAAAATAATTTTAGTCATTAGTCCTGTTTGTAATTAAATAAATATAGCTACATTTTGCACTAATTATGCCCTCAGTCCAATAAAGCGCTTAACAGGTGTATGACTGTAGAACGTGTATAATCCTGCTGGCTCAATCTGTGCATAACAGCTTGGTTCATCAAAACACAATAAATGCTTTAGTCTCACTAGAAGCAGTAAGGTTTAGGTGTGTGCTTGAAATTAAGCATGTGTTCAATTGCTTTGCCTGGCTGGTCATGAAAAATAGCCTGTTAAATTAGCTGCATATTGGAAAGCTTTACTGGATCCGGGGCTGGTGGAGTAAGGCTTGGAGAGCCACTTATTTATTTATAATTGACTCTGTGGTACAAATGACCTGATAAAAATGCTGCAGTTTATTATTATAGGGGCTACTTGTTGTGGCACTTGGGATGCTGAATGATATTTTTGCTTGTGGATCAGGTGACTTAGAAAAAGGCAAGAAGATTGATCAGAAATCTGGAAAATGTGAGGAATAAGCTGAGGAGATGTTGGAGCCCTCGCCTCTGGAAGTGTCCAAGAGCAGCACAGACAGTGTCCCCATGGATGACAGCTAAAATCAGCCCTGCTCTGGGGAGACCTGAGACTTTGGCTTTTGATTCCTGAACCCAGAAAAAAGTTTTACTGATGAATATCCAAACAGTTCCCATGTCAGTGGTTTTATCATTAAACAAAGAGCACAAATAGTTCTGATCTATTTTCTCCCTTTTTACAAAGTAAATCTTACTGGAAATAAATGAAATGTGACATGAGCAGTGTGTAGACTGATTTAGTTAGCCAAGAAAATGTTTAATATTTATTTTATTTGTCTTGTTGGAATCTTACCTCCCAATTGCAGAGGTAATCTCTTTTACACAGATTAAAATGAAAATTTATACTGACATGATTTCCTGATGAGAGTCAAACAACTCAAGGGCCACAATAATACTGCCAAGTACTACTATTTTTTTTTTTTTCTTCTCAAAAAGTCACACTTCCTAAATGGATTGGAATGTGCTGAATAGAAGAAAATGGTGCAAAATAATTTCCTTTTCCAAAGATGCTTCTCTGTAAGTTGCTGTGAAGAGGATCTGACAGACATAATCTACTCTAGTAAAGTGTGTAACGAAGAATCCTTCACTTAAAAATCCCTAACTCTTACCTGGACTTTAAATTTTCAAGTGCCCTGTGTGTTATGCAAGTTTAACTTCTTTATTTAGCAAGGAGAGAACAAGTGTCACTCTTACGTGTAGAAATCAGCCATGGAAATCTACCAAGGCTATGGTAGAGGTGGTGCCAGAAGATCTGTTGTCATTCACCCTATGAATCTTTTTCCTGCTACTGCATTCAAAAAGACCTAAGAAAACCATTCCAGATTTTCCATGCCTCCCTCCCTGCTCGGAGCAGAGATTTAATTACCTGTAATATCTTCCTTTGGCCTCTACATGTTTTCCTCTGCAAGATCTGCTGTTTATCCAGCTCCAACCCAAATTTATATTCCAGCATTTCACCATCTGGGAGCAAGATGTATTATTTTGTTTCTTTGTTTTGGTTTGTTTTTATTTTTCTTCCCCCTCTCCTTTCTTCCCTGATGAGATGGAAGAGCCCATGGTCTTCAGTCTAAGACACCAATATTTTCCATGCTGGCTTACATCAGTACATCATTATTATTATCATTATTATGCTCCCCTTCTCCCCCTCCCCCTTATTAATTTATTTATTTTATTGCTGGTGTTAAATGGTTTTGTCAAAAGCAACTCTTTACAGACCATTAATGCCAGAGCAGATGATTGTTTTCCACCAGCCCTCATGAATAATTCAAGCTGCCAGCTCACAGCCTCATCCTCAGCACTGAGGGCTCTTCTGAGGAATCAGGGTTATTAAAGGTAACAATTGTGATGAGTCTCATCTTCGAGCAGGATGTACTCATTATTCCTCAGAAGCAACCCTGTCCTGAAGAAAATCAGACTCAGTGCTGAGACTTCTTACACCTCCTGCTTTTCTCTCCCCCTTCTGCTGCTTTTGATGATGTTACAGCTTTTGAGTTTCTCTTATAAAGTTGAGGAATGTGATAAATACTGTGGGACAAGTGGAAGGAAAATGGTGAGAGGAGTGCTCAACAAGCGAGCTGCTTTTCTTTTTTCCCCGTGTTCCTCATTTATTTCACCAGTTCTCATGCCCCTTGCATGCTGGCTCTCTGCAAGCACTTGAATGAACATGTTTACTGGCAGAAATATTCTGGGATTTGGGGAATGATAAGACTAGAATATTAAAGCAATAAAAACTGTATACATATTCATATACCGGGAACTTGATTATTAATTCTGATAATCTGTTCTCAGCTGTGTTTACAATGGTGGCGAAATCTTATAAGTAAATTGTGAGGTTAGTTCTGAAGCTGGCAAATGGTCTTACTCATGCCAATCATAGAAGAAAACTGGGAAAATACTTGGAAACCAGCCTATTCTCTTGGATTCACCAGTATTCAAAACAACCATGAAACATCTAGGCTCTCCAAAATGGTATTAATATCATAGTACAGTAATAATATTATAGTTTTTTGTTTTCTTTATGAATATGAAAGGTGATTTTGTATTAGATATTCTGAGGTTTTGTGAGTATATTTGTATAAAAATAGAGTAACAGCCCCTAGACTTATGCACACCTGAGCTGCAGGTGGCTTTTAGTCCAGCCAACTGCTTGCAATTTTAGCAAGCAAGTGGAGTTTAGTCCCCCTCGAGTCTAAGGGAAGCTGTTGCTCTTGGCTCTTTGGATGATAAACAGTGCATTTCTATTATAATGTGCATGGCATAATTGCCAATTGCTTGATATGGTTCTATAGGTTACTGGAATGGACCAAAAAAAGAGACTCTTTTTTTGTATACTTTTGTGATGCTTGTGCATTTTTTTTTTTTTTAATGAATGTGGATTGTGTGAAAAAACCCCCAAAATCCACATTGTTCCTGCATTTGCTGGAAAAGCCTTTCAAACCCTGGGAAATATCAGAGGCAGTGTTACACCAGGAGCCAACTAAAGGAAGGAATCTTCAATAGCTGACCATAAATTTTCCAGTTAAATCCATATTTTTCTCAACTTGCCAACCTACCTAGAATGAATGCATTGCCCCTGGGGACTGATACAATGCCTGCCACTGATCACATCTCCTCCATCACCCCTGTCCTGGGGATGAGGAAGGACTGGTGTTCTTTCACACCTTTTTGAGAGAGCTAAATGTCTCCTTTCCTTCCATCTATCCAGTTTATTGAAGAGGAGGTTAAGAGGTGATTTGATCCACTAATAGATAGTAGACGGCTCCATTAATCTGGAGGTGGTAAGTAAAGCGTGTAACGGGACCCAGTGGTAGGAAGGTAAAGCTGCCTGAAGTTGAGCTCTGCTATTTTTGATGCTGAAGGTAACTAACAACTCACCCAGGTCTCCTTGTGGGTTTTCCTCCTCCATGTAAAATACAGTCTTGAGCAGTAGCTGTGACTTTGACAGAGAAATGAGTGGGTGGAGTTTGCTGACTTCTGTTCTGCAAGAGAACACGAGAACAGAGGCTGGAGTGGGACTTTTCACACAGGCATGTGGAGGTAGGACAAGGGGGAGAGGCCTCAAGATGAAGTAGGGTGATTTAAGTTAAATATTAGGAAGAAATTCTTTACTGTGAGGGTGGTGAGGCACTGGAACAAGTTGTCCAGAGAAACTGTGGACTCCTTATCCATGGAGGTGTTCAAGGCCAGGTTGCCCAGGGCTCTGAGAAACCTGGTCTAGTGGAAGGTGTCTCTGCCCATGGCAGGGGGCTGAAACAAGATGATCTTTAAGGTGCCTTCCAACCCAAACCATTCTGTGACTCTGATTCTGTGAACACTTTTCCTTCTTGCCTAAAAATCTATGAAGGATGAGAAAAACCCTCACACCTGCCCATCTCCCACATTTTCAGTACTTAAATGTGAGGGAAAAGACATGGTAGTATGATGTTGTGTGTCCGAAGAACAACAAACAGAATATACCACTATAACTTAAAACTAACTCGGAACATAAATGTGGCCCTAAAATATCTTTCTTTGTTTCTCCTAATGATTCAGACCACTGTAAGAAAGTAGAGAGCATTTTTGTTATGGTCTATAATCTGTATGGGTTTATAATCTTTGGGCTGTGCTGTTGTTTCATCTGTCTTAGGAGGGGGCATTGGGGCACCACGTTAAAGAGACCAGAACTCGTTGCATCGAATGCAATAGTCAATATTTTTTTCCTTGTCACCAGGACCAACACTGCCTGTTGTTAATTTTCCTGGTGGTTCTGCTGCAGCAGAAATTGTGGGCTGATAACTGCTTGTATAAAGACCTTCTTTAATTATTTTTCCTCCTTCCAAGATAAACTGAAGCCTAGGCACAATTCTACCACTGTTCCACAATGGTTCAACTCTGGCTTCTTTTGCTAAGCATATCAGTGAGCAGATGCCAATCAAGCCTGTATTCCTAATTACTGGGGCTTTAGAAACGAGGCTTCTAGAACTAATTTTAAGTAGCCAGAACTTGGAAGACAGGTTTTATTGATATGGATCTGCTCAACAAGCAGGTTGGGAACACATATGGGAAATACTTCATTTCTCTTTCTAATCCCCCGAGGCTCCTGTTTCCTGAAAAAACCACCTTCAGATTCTTTGTTTGATACATGTGACACAGCTGACTGCTCTTTCCCCTTCAAAGCATGCAGGACAGGGCACTTATTTCAGTGGTGTTATTCTGCACTGTGTCATGTTTTTAATGAAATTGGTTAGTAGGAGGTGACTGAGGCATCACCCTCCCCAGGCAGCCCCAGATAATCCTCTTTGGTTTTGATGTCTGTTTTCCTTGAGTACAAAACAAGTTGTTGTGCTCCTCAAAATGGATTCTCTGCATATTCTGATTCAAGGTCACCTGGAGGACATTTGCAGCAGCATTTGATGGAGATTATGCTCTAAAGGGACTGTAAGAGCAGTTGATAAGGGTTTAAAAACATTAAATTTGTTCAGTTGCTAAAAGCATAAAATCACAAGGTTAAACTTGATCGTGTTCTGTTAGCTTAGGACAATGCTTCTGCACAAGTGTCAAGTGATGTGAATATTAATAAACCATTAGGAGTATTTTAGTCCTCACAGTGCCTTTTTGTGATATAAAATGGAAGTATTTGTAAACTCTTAATAGCTGGGAATGATGGGTAGATTACAAAGCTGCAGTTTGCTTAGAAAAAGCCAAAAAAAAGAGTAAAGTTTGGATTTTAGATTTTCAAGATTAAGTGTCTTAGAGGGCGTTCATGCCTCAAACTTTGGCCATCTAACACAGTGAGAATGAATCCTTCTCAAAGACCTGTAACACCTCTAATTAGAACTTCAGGAGTGCGGGCACTAATGAACAGTAAAATGGCACATGCGGAAAGGCTGGGTTTGGGCTTTCTTGTAAGAATTTTTATCTTTTAAATATTTAATATTCTGAATGAACTGAAAATGAACTGTAATTCTTTAAAATTTGTTAGCTAATTTAATACTTGCATTCCCACTGTGAGTTGCACAGAGCTGGTATCTGCCTCCTAAGATGCATCTTCATCCATCCTTACACCGCGCTGTGCTCTTGAACGTGAACTGATTTGTCTTACCCTGTTACAGGCAAAAAAGATGAATAGAAACAGTTCAAACATAGGCTGAGGTTTAAACTAGAATTGTCCTCAAAAGCTGGGATTTTCAGGTCTGTTTTCTCCTTCTGAAAAACCCATCAGTGCTGTTGATGAGGATCATGTGAAGTTGGTGTGAAAAATCTGTGAAAAGCCTCAGTTTGTCCCAACCAAGTCCTGAACCTTGGTGTAAACCTGGGGAGATTAATGGTTTCAAGATGAAATCAGGTAATGCTGAAATTCTCTTGGGGTTTCAATACCAGGTGAAATATGTTGTTTATTCTTAGGTTTTCCTTTGAACTTGGTGTTTGAACTCCCAAAAAGAGATTATTTTGGGGGGTGCAGATTACTGCCAGATGGCAAAGGATAAGTGTCTGACAACTCTTCTATCCTGTAAACATTTAGTCTCGGTGAGTTTCTGGAACTGGAGGGTGGAAAAGACTGCAGGGAGCGCTGGAACTTTGCAGCATTCTGTCATTGTTTTTTGAGATAGCTGAACTGGCTCGGGCTACCAAAGGGTTGATGAAAACTAAGGACATTCAGAAAATAGTGTTTGATTTATTTCATAGCAAAGTGCCAAGAGTTGCAACTCGCACTGCTTTGCTCTGTAAAATGTTATGTTGCAACGAGTTCCACACCAAAAATAAAGATTTGTGTAGAAATATTCTCTTTCTAAATATTTGAAATCTGCTGCTTGGTAAATTTAAGGTTCTTTAGCTGTGGGTTTGTTTTGTTTTGTTTTTTTTACAGGAAAAACCTACTCTAGGTTTTCAATGGAGTATCTTTCAGAGCTGCAGTTTTTCTTTTATGTAATTCTATAGCAGTCACTAAAACCTGCTCATGCACAAGAGAGGCCCAGAAGGTCGCAAAGAAGTAAATAAGAGCAGAATATACATATTTTCAGTGGCAGCTCCTTGATTTTTCTGGCTTGGAGACATTAGGTCCTCCTCACGCTTGTTCCAAGAAAACTTCACAATTAGTGAAAATTCAAGGACAGAACGGACTCAAGATGTTCTCTGTTGAACATGGAACAGAATTTAATCCAGCTGTTTGAGTAGTGTGAGGATGGGGCTGTGCTTAATTTTGTTAGTGTTAAATGTTTGTGAGTCTGCTGTCTTTAAATGCTGTCACTGGAACTGGTTTTATGGCACAGATTAGACCTTCAGATTTTTGTTTTCTTCAAAGTTATGAGGCCTGACAATGAGGAAGAAAAGGAAAAATCAATGACTGCTCCTTTTCCTGTGCCACAATCTTCCTCTCTGCCTCGTGAATTATTGGCCTTTTTTGTGTTTACACAATTATAGAAATCCTGTGAAGGTCCTAGCTGAAATTATTGCAGTGTAATCGATGTTTGGAACTTTTTTGTGGAGTTCAGTCCCTTTTATGTCAAACCAGGCAGCACCTATTAAGCTCCAAAGCTTATTCCAGCTGGACTTCTTCACTAGGTTGTCTGACTTGATGGAACAGAAGATACTTTAGATAAGTGCATGAGCCCAGAAGTAAAAATCATTGCAACATGCAAAAAAAAAAAAAAAAAAAAGGAGAAAGAAGTTCCCAAACTTCATGCTTCTGACCTGACTTGGGAAGGGAGCTCATGGAAACCTGGACTGGGTTGTTGGTTGGGTTCAGTTCAGCAGACGTGCACAGCTCTTCTTCACCTGCCATCTGAGCTATTCTTTCAAGGACTCTGATTAATCTCCGTTGCTAGATTGCTGCCTGAAGGAAAAGCCTTGGATGAAAATCCCCAGAGTCTGCATATCAGTCCAGATATGTCTTCCACAATAACTCTCTATTTTTTTTCTGTACATAAAGACAATTCTAAACACACACACACACACAAACACACACATTCATTTTCCATTTACAATTTCAAGATAAACTCCAACACCATGGGAACATTATCTTTTTTTTTAATGTATATAACACTGATGTGCAAGATGTGACCAATGTGGTTCCATCCACATCATGGTGCAGCTTAAACAAGAAAAAATTTGGGCCACCTGCCATGAAAAACTTCAGCTTGTGGCTTGACTGCTGGGGAGAAATTTCACAGATCCCATGGAAAGCAAAGCATGAAAATATACTGTGGGACTGCAGCAGCTTATGGGAGGGAGAATGTGCCTAGTAAAGTCAGAGCTGCAGAGAGTATTTCATGTCTTTGGCAAATGTGGTGTGCAGGATCTGAACCATTAATCAAACACTGACAGCCGGCTTGGGGAAGCAGAGTGTCAAATGGAGGAGGGCTTGCAGAGCCCCATCCAAATGGCATCTGGGGGAAAAGAAGAGGGGGGAAAAAACAAT
Organism: Dicrurus megarhynchus; assembly: GCA_013399195.1. NCBI lineage: Eukaryota > Metazoa > Chordata > Aves > Passeriformes > Dicruridae > Dicrurus > Dicrurus megarhynchus. The sequence goes on along the minus strand of VXAD01011878.1, from coordinate 1,403,512 downwards.
GAAAGGAATGTTTATGGTACTGGAACGATTTTACTTACATTTATTCTAAATGTTTGGAAATTTATATTGATCTGAGTAGGAGCTGGTGCTGGGGGGAGGTAAATCAGCATTCCCTGTTGCCCTGTCACGTTTGATTTATGCTGGGCATCTGACAACCACTCAGTTCAGAAACCTTTCAGAGTCTTCTTTTCTACTTCCTAAGCAAAGCAAATGAGCTTTTTGAAAAAAAGCAAAATAAAAAAAATAGCCCACCCCAAAACAACAACAAAAAAACCCTTATCCTGGACTAAATTTAGAGATTTCTGCACATCTGGCAATGCTAATGTCTCTGTGATGTGTGTCCAGATGTCTACTTAGAGAAGGTGGAAGTGTATTCAGCTTGTTTATGTATAGTATTTGCTGACTTCAATTTTGGCAATCTGTGTAATAGCTGCTTTTGTCAAAATAACACAGCTTTGTCTCCAGTTTCACCTCCTTTTTAATATTCTCTCTTTCATGGAATTTGAATATTGCATAAGGCAAGAAAGATACTTTTATTGCATTTATTATATGGGAAAATTAAAAAGATAGTCTGGTTTGTTGCCTTTATGAATTCATGTATATATTGGAAAATGCAGAGTTGACCCTTTTGAAGTCCATGTTTTTTCTGCTCCATTTATTTTGGGAGGAGTTCATCCTTGGTTTTGCCAGTGATAAGAGGTACATGTGGTCACTGATGTGAGAAAGGAGGTTTTAAATCTTGTGGTACTACTGGAAATTAACAAAGTCATTAGCATCACTAGGGTTATGTTTAATTTTCAGCAATGCCACAGAGGCTGGCTGATCATCAGGGCAGTAATATTTACATAGCTCTGGTGGAGATCCACAGCTAAGAAATGTCCTGAGGGTTTTGGTGGGTTTATTTATTTATTTATTTATTAATTTTTTTTTTTTTTTTCTTCTTTCCTCTGATTAACTTCTGATTGCCTTCTACCACCAAAAATATTGCTTACCTCTTGCCCATCTAAGATGTATTCTATATATCTAGAGACATATATCATTTGTCTTGGGATTGTTTATCAGAACTACTGTTAGCATGTTCTTAAATATGCAGGTGCATGAAATATTCCCTTTTATAGAGAACATTTATTAGGGAAATGAAAGTGTTGCCTGTGTTTTGGGATGGGATCTTCAGGGAAGATCTGTTGGACAGTACCATGAGGTGCCCTCTCTGAAGCTGAATTTATGGATGTTACACTTAGCAGTTGCATTTTACGACCTATTTTGAAATCCCTCTCCAGAACAGGATGGTCTCTCCAGCCTGACACGGCTGATGGGCAGCCTCCAAACCTCATCTGCAGAGAGCCTGTAGGGACTGGGGGCTGGAGCTGGAAACAGAACCAAGATATTCACCTCTGCCATTCAAGGTGGTGTATAAAAGTGTGTGTTTATGTCAACATGCAGCCTAAAATCCACCACTTTTGTGGTACAACAGCTTCAGTGACATGAACGTAGTGAAAGGACTTGCCATGGACATTCAGCCTTTTTAAAAACTTTTGGAGGCTTTTGTGGGCTTGGTTTTCAGTTGGAGTTTTCAGTTCCAAGAGTGCACCGTGGAAGCCTGTTACCATGACTCACAGTCATTATCCTAAGGGCAGAATTGGAAAATTGCAGTGCAATCTGCAGCCCTGCTGCAGATACAGAGACTGCAGCCAGGCTGCTGCTTCTCTGGAAAAACTGGCTGGAAGATGGAAAAACAAGTCCATTAGACCTCAACCATTTCTGCTCCCTAAGGGAACGAGCTCGTCTTGGTAAGACAACAGAGGAATATAAGATGTATAGAAAAATCTTTAAGAGATTAGACAAGCTAAACTCTGTCACAGACTATCTTTAAAACAGAGACAAAAGAGGAAAATATAGAAAAAAAAAAAAAAAAAGAGGCTGAACTTCCAGTTACCTCTTGTGTGAAAAACAGCCAACTTAGCCAAGTCAACAGTGAACTCTGTCTGCTCTTCTCCTGCTGAAAAATTCAGGCTGGTGTCGGGGACATTTCTGGAGTGCAGTGAGTGTGCAGTGGGTTGCATTGGCAGGTAACACAATCCCTCAGCTACAACGGGCTCTTCCTTCCAAGGCATTTTAATTTTTACAGCTCAAGTGCTCTGAGGGTGCCAAAATAATCAGAGCTTTGCGTTTCATGTTCTTGCCATATACGGCCTGGGATCTGATTGCTAATCCCTCAAGGTGGCAGTAGTTTAATTAAAGCTATGTATCGGCCAGGAGATAATTGTGATGTCCTTTGAGTGGCTGCTCCTAATTTACGCCGTGTACAGCCTGAAACAGTCATCTATAATGTATCAAAGGTCCACGCTAGATTTTAATGTAAAGCTGTGTAAGATAAATGAAGAGTACATGTGGCAGGTGCTCAGTACATGCATTTAGATTAAGCCCTGCTCATTGAGGTGGTGATTAGATGAGTTATGTCAGGGAATTGTAACTGCTTCAGTGGATGAGGAAAAGGTTATTTCGAAGAGCTCATTTGAACAGCGTAGCTGGCACATAATTCAGATATCAAACAATAAATGAGAGCAGGAAAGGTACAGAGTGCAGATGCTGAGCCCAGTGGACAACACACACATAAATGCAATAGAACTTCTAGGACAGCTAAAAAGCTGTCTGAGTAATGCTCTCTCTGATTAGCTTTAAATACATGGTAAAGATATTTAACTGCATCCAAAGTGAGCTGAGAGTGTTGTTTGTTCAGAAATGGGGGCTCAGTCATAGTTCATTTGCTCTGTTTCTGTCTCTGTAGATGCAGGAGCACGTGGTCAAATCCATCAGAGCAAAGGTGGAAGCACAAGGCTTGTCTTCCTCAAACAGTTTTGTTAGCAAGAGAATCATTGTGTTTATCAAACTAGCAGAACATCTGAAAGAGATAGTTGGGGCTTGCTTTTTCAGCACTGCAGCAAGATCATACAGAAAATATGCATTGATGGGTTTATTAACTCTCCAATAATATATGAGAGCTTTTTGTCTGTGCTGTTTCTCCAGCTGGGCTGGGACAAACACTGGATCAGAGGATTTGGTGAGGACTAATAGGCCATGCCCTTCTCTGTAGGGCTCTGCAGGACAGCTGCCTTAAGAGGATGAGGCAACTCTAAAGAGAAGAGAACTTGAGGGCAGAGGAGAGGGCTCATAGCAAGGGTTCCTAAAAGAAAATAGGGTGAAAGTGGAATGAGAGCTGTGCATGTGTAACGAGCAATTGTTTAGATCTGTTCAGCATGTATTTTTGTTTTATGTCCTCAAAGAAAGCACAGTACAGCTCTGGCAGCCGCTGCCCTCTGTGCCTGTGAACACACTCAAAATGTCAGGAACGTGCTGCTAGGTGTTCACAGGAGCCTCTCTTACCAGAAACTGGTTCTTGAAGGTTTTTTTTATCCAGCAAGTGAAGTAACATGCTGTGAGGTTTTGCAGTCCCTCTTGCTGCATTAGCCATTTTCACCTTAATCTTTTCTCTTAAGGGTCAATTGAGATCACAGCCCCCGTTATGCCAAGCACAGCACAAGAAAAGGCAAAGTGGGAAAAGGGTGAGATGTAACTCAGCAGGGTGACTCCCAGCAAGTAAAACTGGAGCCAGGTAGTGCTGTGAGGATCCAAGCTTTAACTCAAATGTACATGAGAGGGAAATCAAATGTACATGAGAGGGAATATGCTTCCAGCTTCTTTTGGTCAGGGATGGAAACTCCACAGAAAATCCTCTCTAATAAGTTGATGTTACTGGGTGTATCTATGTGTGATGAGAACCATGAAACACTGGAGGGTCCCAGCACATTCCTCACCTTCACATCAGCAATACCTACTCTGTCTCATCCTGTGCACTCTGTCAAACCTCAAGAGCAAGACAAATACCCTGTGACAAGTGACCAATCTTCCATGTCTTGCTCCAACCTCACAAAACAGAAGGTTCCCCTCAGCCAAGGCTCCTGGAGGGGAGCATTGGAGCAGTTGTGTAATCTCTTCCTGTTACACGAAGACTTAGCAAACCGTGCCATAAAAGACATCACATTCAATTGACCTTTTGCTTATCTATAAACGTAAAATGAGCTACACGGACCCCGATTCACCGAGGAGCCATTTCTGAGGAATTTATTTCCTTTTGCCAGCCATAAAAATAAATTGCTCCGCACAAAGAACGGGCTCAAAAAAGAGCGCTGCTCGCCTATAATAAGATTATTAGGAAGGAGATGTTTCTCCCTGGGCAATCACAGCCAGCCAATGTGTTATCAAATTTTTATCTGGTCAAATTGCTAGGCATTGATTAGTGTTCTAGGGAGAATTTGTGTGTTAAACTGGCCTTCTGTAACCTTTTAGGGCCTGAGTACCCAAAAGTGGCTGGATTCAGGGATTGACTTCTATTCTTTGAAGGATGGATTATTCTTTTTTGCCTCTGTCCTACTTTAAGCCAGATTTGCAGAGCAAATCTTTACACAAAGCGTTCAAAGAATAAAAAAGTAATTCTTACATGTCATATCAGTCTATTTGGACAAAGCCAGGCAGGACTGTTCTGAAAGGCAATGGGAGGATCAGGCAATAAGTCAGGATTTATCCAGCCCGTCTCTCTTTATGGAGCCTAGGACAATGAGGCTGGCTATCAATCTTGCTAGGATTGTAACTGGAGAATTTGGCTCCAACCTTTCATTCAACCTTTCATTCTGCTTTTTCAATGAAATTCATAGTGGAAAACACTCCTCCTAATGACAAATACCCTTCCTAAAAGGATAAACCCCAGCGCATTGGCTCTTAGAAGTCAGGTATTATCAGGATTAGGTTTTTTTGTGTTCATTTGTGTCTTGATGTGTCATGTGCTGATGGAGATGCTGGGCAGAGCGCTGGTGATTCCTAGAGTCAGGGAATTGGTTCTCTCTCTAGTGCTGTTACATCCTGCTCTCCTTGCCTTTGCACTCCCAGCCCTTCACCCAGATCAGATTCAGTCTCAGGCTTTCTACAGGTCAGGTTTTCCACCCCGATACACCTTGTCACAAGAACACCACGTCCAGCATCTCATTGTGAAGGACAACTCGTCACACCTTGGTGGCTGTTCCTCTGATGAGCAAGGGAAATGCCAGAATTGGGGAGGGGTGGTGGCGTGTTTGTCTTGGGAGCCAATGTGCTTTTGTGCAGCTCTGTGTGGGGTCTCCTTTTCCTCCTATCACGACAGCGCAGCACTAAATGAAATATGTTTACTTTAGATCTAATCAGGCCGTCACTTTATGCTTTCTGAGTATTTATTGTTTGCAAATGTATTGGGAGTTTAAATCACTGTGTAATGGTGATTAATCTACTGTGTTGTGAAAGTTCAAAATAGCCTCCTCTGTTTTCACATGTTACTAATTAGGAAACAGTGGATTAGTAAATCTGCACGAAATGTGTATTTAGAACCATGATTTTAAATCGTTTCACTTGGTTTCTCAGTTCCTACATATTTATTTCAGGATAAATAGTGCAAACCTCATTTCTTGTTCAATAGCCCCTGAAACTACAGACTACCCATGGTGCTGTGTCTCATGGTAGCACTCTATATGTATATATTTTTGTATATAGATATCTGTGTGTTTGTGTGTATAAATATATGTAAAATTCAGATCTGTTTCTAAAGGGACTGAGTTTTCTCAGTCTCTCCAAGATGAGCATCGTGGAAAGCCCCATGCTGGGGCCAGGAGGGACCTGGGTGCTCTGAAATGAGCCTTTGACAAGCGTTTGGGGAGCTGGCTGTGATTTGGCTGTGTAGTTTGACTACACTGCCTCCAACAGATCTGGATGAGGGGCCTATATTGGCAGGAAGGCTTTATAGTGGCATGGCTTAACCTGGTAAGATGCTGAAGTAATTTTCCTATTAAGAATCTGGCTTTGCTTTGCATGAGTACAGCATGTCTGCAGTTGGGGTTTCTGATGGGAGTGTTCTTAATTTAGACCGAAGCTCATGCAGATCAATGTCTTTTCAGTTAACCACTTATTTTTATCAGAGTGCTGCTGAAAGAGCAGGTCCTGTTGCTTTTAAATCACTTCAGAGTTCATGCTGAAGAAATCAAATCAGTCTTGAAATAAAAGATGACTAAAAGAGGTGATCTCTGTTTGGTGCTAAATGGGGCCACCTCAGTCGGGGTATTGAAGAGGGAATTGTGATCAGCTGATACTTTCCTTAACCTTTGTGTTCTTAACTCTTGCTCATGCATATTCAGCTCCGAAGGGATCAAAAAGTGCTTTAAAGTCCTTTGCACAAGGAGTCTTTTCCTCCCCTGTATTGATGGATCTAAAAGTGACACAGAGCTGTGCAAATGGACTGTGATAGACCGAGGATCCGCTCTGGGGTGCCCACAAATCCAGCTCCTTTCCTGCCTTCGCATCCCTCCCCCGCTCCCCTCCTGTGGTAAATAGCCTCTAAAACAAACACACATTTTTAAGCATTATGTCACTTCTGGGCAGCAGCCAGGGGATAAGATTAGCACCATTGTCATCAGAAAGAGCAAGGGCTGTCTCTCTGATGAATGGTATTGGATCCTCAGGATTTGTTATTTTTTTATTTAATGTGCCCGTGTATTTTTGGATATGAATGTCCCCAGATAGCCTCAGGATGGGGGGGGCAGGGGAAGGAGAGGGGTGAAGAGAGAGTGATAAGGGAGCTTTGCTGTCAGCCCCTTTTCTCATGTCTTCATCTTTATGGGGGAAAAACCCCAAGGTAGGAAACACAGGCCCCTTGTACAGCTGGGTCACTCTTGTACCCTCTGTGCCATGAGAAAGACCAAATCATATTGAACAGTTAACATCACTTGGCTCATCACTCTTTTCTCTCCCCTTGTGAATTTTTCATCCTTATTTAGCTGCCTGGCTCTCTGGAATCCCAAAGGTAATGTCAGTCCTGGCACACTGGGAATCATGACATTTTGAGCTGGGCAGCTGCTGGTGAGTGCCCATACGAGCCCATGGTGCCTGAAGCCCCAAATCTCTTCTTTCTCCCTTTGTCTGGTTTTCCTCTGTCCTTCTCTTTGCAACCTCTGCTACAACCCCTGGGATAGAGGCCATTTTGTGTTCTGTGTTTTTCACAGCATCTATTGCCATTTCTCACAACCAGGAGATCTCAGATTTGGAGAAAGCAAGTAGTAACATTCACATATCCAAAGACTTTCTCTTACAAATGTCAAGATGCCCTTTCAAAAGGGAGTAGGGAAAACAAATTCTATTTTTTTTGAGATACAAGTCAACTGTAGCTGAACTTAGTGTTTATTTTTTGTTGTTTTTTTTTTTTCTCCCCCAACTCTTACTTTCAAAAGAAATAATGTGTTTTAAATTGGGGAAAACCCTCCCAAACACAATCCAACAAAGAAGTAATTGTTTCTTGGAAATTATTTTAGTTGCTGATTTCACTGCTCAATCCAATGTGATGTGAAGCAAAGACAAATGCTGTCACTAGGAACAGCATGAGACTGCTTTGTGATCTTAACCCCCTGTACCCTTCAGATGGAGCATCTGTGGCTTCACCACTGTGATTCATTAAAGAGATTATGTATTAAAATAGACATGCCTTCTATTACCTGAGAAGCAGGGAACATCCTCATCACTGTGCCCTGATGGCAGCCCGTGCTGATTTCACCATTTCTTTTTGCCTATCAAGTGTGATCACTTGAGGTCACTTGTCTGGGGCTGGGGACGAGGATCCTTATTTCCACCTGCATTTGTATAATGCCCAATGCAATGTGGTGTTGTTCGTGGTGCCAGAACTGCAGCACTGGAAAAAACCCAACAGAAATCCAAAATGAAATTTGAGATAGTAGCCTTTCTTCAGCATAATTTCTTCAGTATAACCCCTGCGTTCGCTGATATAGAAATTATCAATTCCCAGTGTTACTGGAGCTAGAGTGAAAATCAGCCTTGCTCTAATGAAACAATTTCCTTCTTTTCTCTCTATGGGGAAGCTCATAAGCTGTTCTTCTATTAAAGGGGGCTGTGTTTTTTGGAAAAGGGAGAATATGGTCCCTTAAAGCATTGAGGATGAACGCGCAGCACGTGGCAGCACTGTGATCACTGCAGTCTTCCCATTGTGTGACCATCCACCTGGGTCTCTTCATTCTCTCTTTCCAATTTATTTCCTTACATAGTAATGACCCAGAGGAGGGTCATCACTTTGCAAACACCATTTGGCTGAATTTTGATGACGGATTTGAATCACTCTGACAAATGGGAGCCTTCTGCATGGCTGGTTCTAGAGGTGGGGGAAGGAGAAACCTCTCACCGAGCCTGGCCTGTGCTTTTCCTGAAGGTCTCTATATGTCCTGAAGGCGTTTATACCTGAGCAGAGACATGCATGAAGGATTTAGCAATATTAAGGTTGGATGATGGAGGGGAGGACTACAGGGAATAGTAGCATTCAGCAAAGGGAAGTTCAGACAATTTGAGCAATTACAAGCAGATAATGGATTTATTTTTGTCCCTTCTCCCCTTTCCCTCTCCTTTTTTATCACCTTCCCTACCTTGTACCCGTCTCCTCATGCACCTGGGGTACTGGGGCTGGTGGGGTAGTTGGGATATAGTTGCAATGTACTATTTGTGCTTCCCAGGGCTTTTGAAAGGGCTGTGAAAAGCCAGGAAGTAATTTTACCTTCTGCTGAAGGTTAGTCAAGCCCCAGGAGAGCTTGTGGTGGGCTGGCAGTGGTGTTTTGAATCTGGTACTACCCGCTAACACTTTGAGATTCAGAGTGTCTGGCTCTGCGCTGTGTTGGCGACCTCTCAGACCACTTGGGATCCTCCAGTTCCAAAATGCAGCACGAGAAATTCTTATCTAAAAGTTGAAGGGATTAAAAGTGCTACTACAGAAGCAATTAGTACTACCTTGTGTCTTTTTATCAGCTGTGTCAGATGTGTCCTACCTTTGTTCTGGAAATGAGGATCACCTGGGAATCCTTATGCAAAATGATATTGCCAGTTTCTGACCTTCCAGCCCTGAGCTCGTGTGCATTCTCACCAGGCTCTCAGCATGCTGGACTCCTATCAGTATCCTGGGATGTGTTTTAAATTAGTGCCTGAGGGGAGAATGGGATTGAGTCGTGCACCACACGCCCAACTCAGCTGAACTTTTCTTTTTATGCTTTTTATTAAAGTTGTATATCATCAAGAGAGTGTGAAAGTCACATTAGAGAAGGGAAATAATCTCCCCAGCACCCTGGCTTGTCAGGCTATTTTGCATAATAACTTACGGAAATGAACTGGCCACTTCTAATACTTGAGGACAGGCTGGGAGAGCGAGAGCCTTCCGAGGATTTTATCACAAAACAGCCTTATGTGGCACATCTGGTTTGTTTTAAGCATCTCTGTGTATTGGGAAGAGAGCAGCAGGGGATGGGGCGGGATTGCTTTATTTGAAATCTTTTGAGTCAACTGTTTATGATGAGAAACAATGGTCTTGGGAAAACTGCAACCAGGAGACAGAGCAGCTGAGCACTTGAAACACTGATGTGGAAATTTATGTTGGGTTTCTTCACCTGCTTTACTTCCCTGCTGTCTCCAAAGGGCAAGTCCATGTGAATGCTGCTGTGGCGGTGGCATTTACCTTGTGCAACAGCCTGAAGAAGGCTGAAATTCAGATCATCCCCCTTTGCTCCAGCACAGTCTCTCATTAAACATCCCTCTATGTGCAAAATCCAGCTGTATAAATCATAGCTAAGTATGTAATTATTCAACTATTGCCAGATCTTGCTTGTAATTCGGTATAGTTGTGGTGAGCAGAAAATGGATGAAGGCTTCTTGTGTGGGGCAGGAGTCAAAGAAGTTCTGGGGGTTTATTGCACCTGTGCCCTGGCCCACGACTGCTCAGACTGCAAGGCACAAGGTTCCTGTTTGTAGCTTGAATTACACACCTGCCCTGGCACACGGTCAGGAGACGACGCTCCTTGAGTCACCACCCATGTGTTTCTGGGCCTTAAATTGAAGAATGAAGTAGTAAAGGACTCTGGATAGCAAAGTGCTCCCTGGTCCTCAGGCCTGGACTAACACCCCAAACCATGGGCAAACCTTCTGGGTGTGCAATTATAAAAATACAGTTTTTCTCTCTGTGTCAATAGGCTCATCAGAAAGCTGTCAGAATTGTTTGGCTCTTCCCTGAGAGCACAGGTTTAATACTGCCAAAAATCGAATAAAATGTAAATTTCTTTTGCACATAATTAAATAACAATCAGGGACGATTTCCCAACCAGACCAAATGCATTGGATTCTCCTTTAGTGTCCAAAGTCTCCCTGCTCTTACCAGCTGTTGTGTTTTTTTTCATGACACCGCCTTACAAACTGCTATTTTACATTGGAGATCTTAAGGAAAGAAAACAATTAATTACACCTCAGAGTTAATTGGAATCAATACTTAATGTTTTTAGCTCTCAGTTAATTGCCAAATGATGTATCACTAGTTTGATGATGAAAAATAGATGGATATCTCAGGTTCTTCCTCTAGGGTGTCATTCTGTTGACGTACTAGCTGACTCCAATGTTTTCCTTTCCCTGCCCCTCTGTGTTCTAATTCTCTTGCTTTAAATCCCATGTCAAAGGTTTGATAATTTGATTATCAAAATATAGTGGTAAGTTATAAAAACTGCAGCGCATAAGATGATATTTATTTACTGGAAGATATAAGGAGTTTTAAAGGGGACCCTTGGAAAATGTTTCATGTTATTGTTCTCTTCTGATTCAGCTGACCAAGTGTTTGTTTCATTTCTAGTCCATGGAGGAAAGGGAAATATATCTTTACTTGGTTCTCACAGAATCACCCAGGAGTGTCTGCAGTAATTGAGTGCCTTAAATTGCAGCTGGGGGCTCTCCTGAGGGTTTCAGAGGTGCACAGGCAGGTCAGACCCTCAGTACTTGTTGATGTCCTGCCGATTTTCTCAAATAACAATTCTCCCCGTACCCTGTAAAACTTGTAGTGTGCTGAATGAGTTCTGTGCTAGGCTGGCTGTGAGCACCTGCAGCTCTTGATCCTGAGGGTCACCCCCACACAGCCGCTGTGCCCAGCCCCAAGATCTCCAGCTCGATAAGCAGCAATACAGCCTTGATCCAGCCAGCTCACAACGTGGTGTAATACACCTAAATATACCCGTGCACTCAGTAGGGCTGACTCACACAGCACAAAATATTTCCACCAATAAACACCAATAACCAGGTGCCGAGTGTTAACTGCTGCCCTTGCTCATGGCAACGTGGACAACCAGGCTGAGGACCAAGTGTGGCTCCAGTGGCTGGAGGTGCCCGCTGGGTCTGACTCAGGTCTGACTAAAGGAAATCTGTTGGTGTTAATGTTATGTAGAAATTAACACTTAGACACATTCTGGTAGTACGTTGACACCCACAACTTTTACTTGTGGTATCCAGCATTATTTCACAGTTGGAATAGTCATTTTATAAGCATGGTAGGGACTCTAGAAAATGTTTTGTCATTTCCTTTCCACTCAGCTTCTTCCCAGAGAAACAGGCATGCACAGAGCCCTGTTTATGATACCCACATTAATAATCAAATGTGTGTGTGTAGGTGTGAGGATTGCAAATAAACACATCTTAAGACAAGATCTATCTCCCTTCCCTGAACTGGCATGCTCCCAAATGAACTCAATTGTAAAATTCCCTCATGCTGAATTCGGATTTTTTTCATGTATGAAAGCTGATGACCTCACAAGCCCTCCACACGGAGTTAGGGGAGTGCTAAAACCCTCCAAGTATTTGGTGTGAGTACTGAGCAAGACCCAATCCATGGGAGAGGCAGACATGGAATGGACTCTTTGCCTGTGTGCTGGCTTTCCTTGTACTGTCTAAAGATGGCTATAAATGAGTATGAAGAGCAATGTTTTGCTGTATCTGTTCTCAATTTTTCTTTCTGCAGTTGACAGCCCTTGTGCGTGGCCAGTTGTTCTGTTTTCTGTCTCTACAGTCCTGCTGTTTCTCTTGGATGGCTGTGTGAGGGTGTTTTTAGACAAGTCCTTGAGAAACAAGGATGAAAATTAAGGAAGAGCAAGCAGTGAGGCGCTCCCTCTAGTTTACAAGTTTTCGTGATGCCATGACCCAGGGCAACATCAACTTCTCAGTCAAGAAGAACAGAAAAAGCTGGAAGCAAATGTTATCAGTCCTGGTTTGGGATTGACTCTAGGATGTAAGGGCACACTTTGGAGAAGGGTTCAGCTAAGAACTCTGCACTGTGTTGTATTTTCCTCCTTCTTGTTGGAGCCCCCATCACTGTTGTGAAACTTTCTTGGTTATGTGACCCCTGTGGCAAAGGGATATCTTTAGGTGACCCCTTGTCAGTGCTGGCAATGAGCAGTGGCTGGGTCTGATATTTGGTCTTTCAGTACATGTTTTCTTCCTTGAGCTGGTTGAAATACTTGTAACTTTTTCATTTTTAATAGAAAAATTGCATTTCTCATTGAAAAAGGCAGACCTCTAGAATATCTAATTCTATGCACTGTGAAAAGGACTCAGATCTGAATACTGTTGGATAAAAACAAAATCAAGACAAAAAAAGCTCTCCCTCCCTTTCTTTTCCCTATCATTATTAAAAAGAGATTTAAAAAAACCCATTATGAGATAAATTTAAAATAATGTGTTTTCTGGGGAGAAAATAGAATAGATGGATGACTTTCAGCCTAATTTAGTAACTGCCACTCAAGATACAACTTGGAAAGAACTTTCTAAAGCTGGAAAGTTATTCTAATGACATTTGTGACTGGGGAAGCATATGATTTTCTTTTGTGCTTTGATTAATATTCTCTATTTCATTAGGCAGCTTAAAAACTGAAGGAATACTTTATCAGTGTTGTTCTGCCATTCCTTTAATGAAAACCAACCTCCTCCTGTAAAATGAAGAAGTGCATTGGCCAGTGAAGGACTCTGGGCTTTTTCTGACCTGTCTGATGCAAAGCTGAATGTGGTAACTCCCCTCTGTGCAATCAGTGCGTGTCCACACAGTTAAACCCGAGGCAACACACATCTGGGAGAAGGGAGACGTGTTTCTGGGGGTGAATGTAAAGCATTTCTCTATGCTTTATTCCTTTTTGCAGGAGTTGCAAAGCAGGGCGTGATTGTGTGTAAGCAGCTCGGACAAAGCAAGCGAAAGGAAGAGCAAACAAAGAGGAGGAGGTGAGGGATTTCATCATGGAGTTTGCTTGCAGCCTGAGAGAGCTGCTAGCACAGGTCTAGGAGATGAAATAAGATTTAGCATAAGAGAAACCTGTCTCTCAATTGTACCCAAGCCCCCCAGGAGACTCAAAGGCACAGGAATCTGCACAGGGGTCTCTACATCTGGAAGAGAACATGGAGTGATGAATTATTCATGGATTATCTACTTGTGCTCAGGAATTTCTCTTTATTCATGGCTCAGGAGCAGCGAAAGGAAAAAAGGGATAAAAACTGGTATCACACCTGCCTTTTAATTTAGAAAGGTATTACTTGTACAGCTGTGGGCAAAGTCATCTGGACACGATGGCAGGGTTTGAAGGATGAGGTCTTGAATCATGGCAGGATTTTATTCTATTTTTTAGACAATCTGAAATAGGGCAGAGAAAATCTCTGGGAAAAAGACAAATGTCTGGTAATTGAAAAATAGCCCCAGAATTTTCCAAACATTTTTAAATTATGTGCAGCTTCATCAAGTCCTCAAAGACCTGAAAAAGGGTTCTGAAAGATGCATTTGCAGGGCTCTCCAGGCATTGCCAGTGCCTTTGCTTTAATTTGGAGTTGAATTAATCTTAGTCTTCCAGGCTGATAAATGTAGAAAGTCCTCTGAGAAATCAATTGATTGTTTAGTATCCTTGCAACATCTTAATGTAGATGAGAGGGGAAGATTTGTGCTGACCTAGACAGAGCTAGCTGTAAGGGAAGAGGGCGAGGAATTATTTTCCATGTTCTTGCTAAAATAATTCCCAGTGCAATGGACTTTTTGCAAAAATTCTCTCTACCCTTCCCAGCTGATTGCTATGCCCATGAAGCCAAACTCATCCAAACTTAATCCTCTGCAAATCATGCTTTAACATATTACTTGGGAATTGAGAGCCCAAAGGTCCTGTGTGGCCTGAGGAATTGGCCCTTCCAGAACCATGTGTTTTAATAATGAGGAATTTTGGAGACTAACTTCTCCTCTCCAGTTTGTAGCCAGTTATGTCTCCCGTGCTGTTGCACAGATTTGCCTGTTAGCTCAACAGCCCTTTTCCTTTGCCAGGGCTTCTTCCCTCCTGCCCTCTCTCCTACACTGCATTAATAGAAAGCAACCTCATTACCCAATCTGCCTGGGGACACATGCTCTTCAGTTTTCTATTTCTTCATTAGCAGAACGAATCGTGCTTTAACTTCCAAAGGTATGGAACTGCTGTTCAGCCTAGAAGAGCTCTCCCAAATGAGCCAAGGCTTTTATAAATTCAGGCTGCAGTTATGCTCATTGTGTTTTTCTGAGGCATATTGATTGTTGGCGTGGTTAGAAATACCAGTTTTATTTTATTTTATTTTAACAGCTCCTGGGCTCATACAAGGGAGTGACACAAACTGTTCTCAGCTGAAACCAGACACACTGAGTTAGAACAAACTAGTAATTTAAATGTTCATTAACCAGAGTCCCATCTTTGGTTAACAGCTGGGAAAAAGTATAGGAGTAACTGAGCTATTGGAGCTGAACTTGTACCTTGTGATGGTGCTTCCCTTGGATTGCCTGCTCACTTCCTGAATCCCTGTAAAACCTAATGCAGGGAAGGTTTTGTTTTTAGCAGGACAGGGTATAACACAGGCTCTTCAAGGAGTCTGTGGCTCATTTTACCTCCCCCCTAAAACTTCTGGCACATATCTTTATTCATGTTTTCATCCCTGGTAGAACTCCCTGTGTCTCTGTGTGAAAGGCAGAGCTGTGACAGGATGGTTTTCCATTGTGGATGTAACGTAACCTTACAGGTTCAGGCTTGGGCAAGAATATTCACCCATGTTTATTCAAAGCCTGCCTGTCTTGGAGGAAGATGTCTTGGGAGGGAAGTGATCTCACCTCAGGCTTTAGGCAGCACAAAACCTTTTCCAAACATCACAAATGACCTGTAGTGTCCAGCAGAGGGAAGGTTTGCTGGCTGGTTGGACATTACCTGGCCTGGTGGGTCTCCTTGTCTTAGGGTAGTCAGGTAGGTGATGGCAAGAGAAAACATCTTTCTGATGGAGAGGCTGCCAAGCTGGCAGATATTTCTGGGAGCAGTTTGACAGAAGGCAGTAGTGCTGGCAATGACCCCCCATACTACTCCTACACACTTCCCCAGTTGGGGAAATCAGCTTTAAGCTGGGGTGTGGTTGGAAAAGTCACATCCATGTTATATAGCCCCTAAAGAAGTCTTGTGGATTCAGAGGGCAATCAAGGGGAAGGGAGGCAGATGTTCAGTCTTACCTTGCAGCACCAACCATCCTGAGCTTTTCTAAATTAACTGGCAAAGGCTGATCTGCCTCAGCCGATGTCAAAGTGCAGATTGGATTTTCTGAATGTTTCTGCTCAGCACAAATCAAAAGCACCGTTCCATGCCAATGCTCTCACTAAAAGTGACACTTTAAAAGGTCATGGCTGTGGAGTTTGTGTGCGTTTCAATTTATCAGTCTTGTAAAATTGTTGCATTCTTCCCTTCTCCCTGCTAGACAGGCTATGGATTTGTTATTCCTTTTATTCCTTTTCTTTTTTTGTCAATCAACTCCTAATAAGGCATTAAAAAATTCCAAAGCAGATGATTGAACAACAGACATTCTTGGTTCTGTTTGAACTCTGGGTTTTCCATCTTTACTTTCTACCCTGATTGAGAAGAAAATCCTTGAGCTGGTGTGTTGGGAACTGGATTTTCTAGTGCTTCTGGTAGAGAGTAGAGATCCAGACTAGGAGTAAGAGTAGAGTGATTTCAGGATCAGGACTTGGCCTTAGTCTTTACTTACTCTCCTATGTTGAAATGTGCAGGAAAAATGCCTTGATTCCTCATTGTTGGCACTTGCTTTTCAAGGGGAGTCTGCTCCTGCAGGAATCCTCCCTGGGTGTCAGCTGAAAAACCAGGTACTGCTGGAAAAGGAGTACATTTGGGTTTGGGAGGGGCATCATTAATGCACACAAGTTGTTTTGCTCTTGGGAAGGTCAAGGAAAGACATGACTTAAGGAAGGGTTGGTTTATTCTCAGCTTTGGAATTGTTGGTCTCTGCTGAGTGAAAGTTATTGCCTTCACTGTGGCTTTTCCTGGCAGGGGATTGAAGGGTGGGCTTGCTGCTTGAGATGCAGGTCATGTTTCTTCCTGTCCTTTCCATCTCTGAACCGCCTTTCCTGGGAACTGGGCTCTCACTTAGGTTCAGGACCATAAGTAGGTGCTGCACAAAGCTCTAAGAAAGGGCTGTATGTTCCATAAACTCACGAACACAAGGGATGGAGGAAGGGCTGGAGGATAGAAGAGCATCTGGGAGAAATGAGTCTGTAAAAAGAGGCAATACCTGGCCTGCCCTGACCCCTGTGGCTCTGGGTCAGTGAGAAGGGCACAGCATTTTAACCCCATCTGTCCCTTTGCTAGCCCACACAGATCAGGTTTGCTGTGCTGTGAACAAAGGGCTTGAACCACACCCTAAGGTACGGTGCTGGGTGCCCAACAAGGTCCCTTCTTCTCACTCCTTGTGCTCCAAGACACAGAAATAGCAAAACAGAGAGTTAATACACTAGCAACAGAGGGAAGGAGGGCAGCAAGATCACGTTCCAAGGAGATGTGAATGTGGCTGGTGTTCTCTCCCTGTTGCCTCCATGTGTTTGTGCTGTGCAGACAAACAGGTCGGTCAGCACGAGCCAGAGCAGCTGAACTCAAACCAAAGGCTAAATTAAACTAAGATGTCTTTGCTCTCTGGAGCCCTAAATAATGTCAGGTTCCCAGATCAAAACTGAAGTGCAAAGGAAGGCCAGAACAACAGTATTAAGAAGACAAAATTTCCTTCTTGTTGGTTGTGGCTAATCCAAGGTGGACTGAGCTGGGTCCAGCTTGCCAAAGGCTTTCATCCCCAGCTGTAAAGCACTCACCAAACACCAGCCAGGGTAAGTTTCTATTTTCAGTTTTAAAGGTAAGGGTAACACATGGGAAGACATCCTTTGATTTCACCAAGGATTGTTGAGGGCCAGGGAGGCAGCACCTGCTATAACTTCACTATGATGAGAACTGGGAAGGACCATTGTAACATTTTAGAGACTCAAAAGTGGATCAGATTCCTTTTCCTCGGAGGGAAGGATTAGAAGACTTTTGAGTTTCTAAATACACCGGGGCAAATGTTGAACTGAAACAGATCTTCCCTGTATTTTTTTTTAGTAGTAAACTAAAGAAAGCATAAAGACAAAATATTACTTATTCCTTGTAACAAGCCATGCAGAAGGTGTCAAACACTGAAGCATTTGAGAACTTAAAGCAAGTTAATAGATGCTTTTATGCACATGCTTGGTTGTTACTGAGCAATGCTGGGGATATGTACTGTTGTGTTACCTTCTTACCCTTAACCTGAGAAAGTGCAGGTTTGGATATGTACTTCACCTGTTTATAGAGCACTAATTCAACCCTCCTTACTTTACCCTAGGGAAACATCCATTGGTCGAGTGCTGAAAGAGGTGAAAAGAAAGCTGTGTTTAGTGTTTTGCCAGGGTTTTTTCCCCCAATCCATTCTCCAGTTGATTTGTTTGTGCAGGCCTTGGCTGGTGTTTGTGTGGAGGTGGAAGGTAAAGCCTGCAGTCAATGGTTGCATCTTCAAGCACTGAAGTGTCTCCTGTGCTGGGCTGTTGTGTTGTTTGCTGCTCTGAGGGGATAAATCACACTTCAGGGACAGGGACTCGCGCCGAGGGAAGTCTGCGGCAAAGGTTCTGCTCTCAACAGTGTCGAGCTGGGCATGAGAGGCTTTCACCTCCTAACACAGAGGCCCCAGAAAACTTCCCTGCACACTGGCAAGGGCTTTGTTTTGGTTACTTTTTTTCCCCCATTTAGCTTTTTTTTTTTTTTTGCCTTGCCAGATTTCATTAGTTGTTGAGGAATCATTGAGGCTCGATTGCTTGTGCTGCTCTGAGCCCCTTTCTGGGAGATTAGTGGGAGCTTTCACCAGCTATTGCCAGGGTAATATTTTGGGTGCTACACTGTGTTTTGCCTCAATGGTCCAAACAGTGCAGCTTTTAATTAATGAGAAGGCTGTGCGAGGAAGACTGGCTGATAGAAAGATTGCTGGTGAGCAGTGATCTCACAGAAGTATTTATTTATTTATATTCCTAGAGTGATGCAATTCTTAATTGCAAGGCCATTTTCACCACCATTTTAGGTGGTGAAAAAAAGCAGGGTTTAGATTCAAAATTCCCTGATGGAGCTGAAGTAAGGGAGGCAATTGGTCTGATTCCCAGGTTCTCTCCTACCCCACAGGCAGCCTGTGCTGATGCAGCCTCTCTGCATTTACTTTGAGAAGGCAGACCAGGGGAGTTAAAACTGCAGGAACCTGAAATAATGAATGGATTTTATTAATTTCGCCAAGGTCTTGAGAATGTGGCACTGATATCAGATGAAAAAAAAAAAAAAACCAAAAGGAAAGGAAAAGCAAATAAAAAGAAAAAACATGTTGACATGCTGGCAAGGGAAAAATCGATCTTCAGAGTGGGTATATTTAGCTCATATTCTCTATATTAGGGCCTTCTCAGATTTTGAATCTTAACGTCTGCTTCACCAAAGAGGATAGCATCCTGCAAAGCTGGATTGCAGGAAAGCAACACTTCTCCTCACTGCCAGACTATTATCACAGATGATGTTAAAAAAGAAACCACTGATTCATCTGCAGTGACTGCCAGGAACTCATGCAAGCCCCACAAATCATGCTGCTGGGCAGACTGCACTTCCAAAAGCAGCTATTAGAAGTGTCGGCTGTTTTCTTGCTCTCTGAGTTAAGAATCGATTGGGAAATGGCAAAGAATATTCAATGCTTTCAGAAGTTGCTTTCTGATTAATTTCTCTCTGAATCCAGCTGTCTGCCTAGAGTCTTGCTTTTAAACTTACAATGTATATTTATTTTTATAATCTGCTTTTCACCTGAAAAGAATAATAATCCCCATTTATTTTAAGCTTGGTTGAACATGCACTGGATTCAGAAATTAATTTCTCCCTGCTCTTAGCAGTTAAGCTTTGAAGGATAGATCCTCAGCTGCTATAAATTGTTTAGCTTCACTGAAGGGTATTGCCTGGTGTCTTTAACCTCTGGAAGCAAATCTCAGCTGAGAAACCATATGAAAATTGATTTTACTTGTCATGTCATTATCTTCATTTGGGTAAATGGTGTAACCAATGAACTTTCAACTCAGTCCTGTGAGGCTCTGAGTGCACCCAGGGACAGGGCAAGCACCTGCCAGTGAAGTGTTTCAGAGCCAAGGTGAGGGTGCTTAGCATCCTCCAGGGGAATACTTTGTACCTCACCTTTTGGGCTCGGCTCTGGCACTGTTTCAGTTCTGCCAGACTCAGACCTTTGTGTCTCAGACATCTACCCTGCAAAACTCAGGTGCTGAACTTTAAAATTCTGAGATGACTAAAAAATAGCCCCCGGATTGGCTTGCAGTTCACCTTCTGGCTATGAAGCCTGGAGGGATGTTGTGATCATAATTAAAACTATTTTTAATTTATCAGTTCAGGTTGTTACCTAGGCTCTCAACTCCATCCAACTTTGTGTGAAGCATCAAGAGCCCTTTTCAGGATTTAGCTCTGCATCTGGTGGATTTGAAAGAGGACAGTCCTCAGACAGCAGTTTGGGACTGAGCTACTTCTGCAGGTCTATGGAGCAGAGAGTGCCCTGAGACCTTTGCCAGGGTATTTGCTAGACCAGGCAGTAATCTGTGGGGCTGATATAACCTTTGCAATTGTAAACATCTCTTTTGATAAAGGAAGAACCTCTAAAATTGGATTTGAAGGCCATTTTATAAACCAAGTCTAAGAAAAAATAAGTGCAAAGGATTTTATATTTAAGGATTTTTTTCTAGTCAGGCAGCAGCAAATGTGGAACAGGGCTCAGAGCTCTCAAAGCTGCTTCTGTAACCTGTGAAATCATAAAAACTACATTGGAAAGGACTTTGCAAGGGTTTTTTGCTCCGTCCCTCTGGCTGCAGGCAGGATGTCGAACCTGCTGTTAGAAATTGCCGATGATGATGGTTCCATACCCTCCTCTGGCAATTTATTTTAGTGCTTTAACTGGCCCTGCAGGTCACACACTCACCCCGGTCTTAAATCACGGTGCTGCCGGTGATGGGCCCTGAGGAAGCATTTGGTGCAGGAGGGGAAAGCACAGCACAGTCTGGCGTGTTACTGCAAAGTGCTGCAGACGTGGATAAATTGGCATCTCTGCCTAGCTCTGCCAGCTCTGGAGTTAAGGAGCTGGCCTTGCCTGCCCGGCATATTGCAGCATAATTTATTAACATCTAATGGACTCTCTCATTTCTTTCTGTCTCCTTGTGAAAAGCAAAGGGTATTTCTTCCCCTTCCCCTTCTTCCACTTATTCTCTGAAATGCTAAAGCATCTGGCTGCCTCGAAGCAAGGACAAACTACAAACACCCGGGTGCTGGGGGTTTTTTCTCCTTCTCCCTCCCTCCTGAGCTCTGCAGCTGCAGGAGAGACCGTTCTGAGGCTGTGAATGGCACCTTCTCCCCGTGGCTGCCCTTCGATCAGAAACAGCCTCTGGCTCTCGTCGCTTGATTTAAAGGGTCCTTACTCTGCTGCTGACCTGATTACCTCATGATGAAATGATGTGGGGCCACGACACCGAGGCATGATGTCATGGGCCTTGCCATGTCACCAGAAGAAATACAAGCTTCCTGGTGCTGCAACTGTATTACAAGGTGATTTTTGTTCCCTGTGTGCTGATTTAAGGGTAGGTAGTGCACTTATCCCATTCATTCCTCCCCACTGAGACCACCACGACCACTAATTCGGCTGGGAACCTCGATGCAACGTGGGTATTGGCAGCATCACACCCATGTGGGGTGGGAGGTCTGGATGTGCCCTAAATGAAGGTGCTGGCTGTGCACAAACCCCTGCTCATCCAGCAGCTCTGCGCTGCTCCCAGACTCCTAATTAGATTGAAGCCTGAAGTCTCTGGATATCATCCCATACCTTTATTTGAAATGATTTATCGTGCCATCTGAATCAATCCCCACAGAGAGATGTTACGAGGTTTTGTTTAAGATGCTGTACACACCCTGCCCAGTGCAGAAAATGTTCTTGGCTACATGAAAACCAAAGACTTGGAAACCGACCTCAGGAATCTTTTCCTGCCTTTTCCTGCACACCAGCCATGCTTTCAGTGGAGAGCAGTCTGACAGGTCTTTGTCTCCTTGGATGGACACATCTCCTGGGATGATGATTTTATCTCTCTTACCCCCATCCCTGATGAAATGCTCACTGTGCTCCCTGCTGCTCAGAGCACGAATCTGGCTCCATTAGGGATCACACCAAAATCCTCAGGAGTTCAGAATTCCGGGTATAAGGCAAGGAAAGTACAATTGGACGAGGAGACACAAAGAGCCATCTCTGACACAAAAAATACCCCGCTACAATTTATGTCTTGTGTGTTTCCCTAGTGAGCAGAGCAGGATTTTTGTTCCTGATTTCACTGGAAAAATTGGGATCTGGAATGAAAGGTGACACAATGTGCTGCCCAGGTCTATTACTGTCAGTTGTCTCGAGCTGGTAGATAATTCACAGCAAGTAATTTATATAGCACTTTTACTTATCCTGCCCTTTATCTCATCTGTGGTCAATTTGTTGGAAGTCCTTCTAATTAGAGTTGTCTTTGCCAATCACATGGTTTATTTGTATTAGCTCATTGGCTAAATGTAGCTCTTACAAGGCATTAATGATATATAACTGTTATGAGAATAGGAAGAACTCCTTTCAACTGGAAATAATTTTTGCATTATTTAAGAAAAATGGAAGTCAGATGAAAAAAGAGATTTTTTTTTAACCAAAATTGATTTCTTTTTAATTTCAGAGGCTTTAAAAGATCTGCTATATAAAACTGAAGCAAAAAAAACCCTAAGTGCAGCCGAAAGCCAGTGTTTTATTCTCTAAATGTTAAAAATAAACATTGCTATTCCCCACCACTGCTACCCATTTTTCTGGCAAAGTAATTTCACGTTAATCAGTCCAAACTTGTGAAATGTTTTGGATGGAAAAAAAAAAAAAGAAAAAAAGTCAAGTCTGTAAAATATTTCCTAGCTCTATACATGATGATAAATTTGAAAACCGCTTTCCTGCAGGATAGCAACATTATCCTTAAATGCCTTTGTTCCTTCCAGGGACCTCATTTGCTGGAGTATTTGCACAAAAGGAAGCACAAAAGAGAGGTGAACAAAGGGGAAGTGGTTGAAAGATTGGAGTGAATTGGAATATCCCAGACAGCAAATAGAGGGCAAGAGGGAAAAGGCAGATAACAGTGCCACCAAGCTTATGAGTGGATCTGTTCAGCCCTCACCTGGGCTGGGGAAGGAGCTGCTCTGATGTTTCTTTTCCCTGGTAAAATCAGCTGATGAGTCGTGGGTGGGTAAATGAGAAATACAGCAGTATTTCCTTGTTGTGCTGGATATCCAGGTGAATATTGGCTCAGAGCTACAACTTTAGTGCAAATCCTGCAAAGATTTACCTCCTGTCTGTTTTGTGAGCAGTAGGTTTGGTTTCTGGGTGCTAACACAGGTCTTTGCCCACCGGCTCCGGGTTTCATGCAGATTCCAGCCCTTGGGAGTCCATGTGTGGCTACTGCAGGGCTAAGCTTCAAAATCACTGTGGAGTTTCACTCAACTGGGGATCTGCCTGCTCAGATTATCCAAGTAATCCATGCAATGTGAGATTAGCATCCAGACCTTGAGAAAAAATTTGGGTGTGTGCTTTATTTGTACTTATTTTCCTACCAATTGACTCCTCTCTACCAAAATACTCTCCAGCAGCTAACTCTGAACCTGATTTTCTTCTCTGCATTTCTGCCATGCTTAATAATTTAGTCTCAGAGGGAGTTTTGCCTCAGCAAAGCATGTGGGGGACCAACACTGCCTGCCCGAATTGCAATTGTGCAGATCTGCCTGCTGGGGAGGAGAGCTGAGTATTTTCCCCTCTGCAGCATCCTCCTGCCACCTGGCCCCGCTGTTCCAGACAAAACCATTTGGCACACGTGCCTGTGCTTTTCATCCTGGGAACTGACTGCTTTCCCCTCTCCTCCCCCCTCCCCACCTCGCCTTCGTTTCTCTCTCTGCTGAATGTCAGAGTATCTTGAAGAAGCAGCGTTTTATTATTTATTTTTAATGCTCTTTGGCATAAATATTCTGTGGGGCACAGACAGCGCCGCATCGATCCCGGAGTGGTTGGGCGGCAGGGCCATTCACGCCCTGAATTTAATTTGCCAAATTGATCTGTGGAGATGAAGACAGGTTGCAAAAGACAAACAGCTCTCTGTGCTCTGCTCTGCCATCCTCTGGCCCTCAGAGCAAGAGGGAAACCAAAGTTACCGTGAAGATGTTGACTAGTTTTAGGCTTTGCATAAGCGACAGCTTTAGAAAAACTAGACATGAAATTCAGACTCGCTTGGGAGGAAGCCAGATCTGGGTTTGGATTTAGGTTCTGGCTAGCCACAAATCTCAGCCCTAGATTCGAGCCTCTGGTAGGTTTGGCAGTGTTTTGTATTGTTTGTTTATTAGGACACAAGGAGTCACATTCATCCATGCTGGTTTTTATTTAAATTGGTTAAAA
The DNA here is from genome assembly GCA_013399195.1 of Dicrurus megarhynchus. Taxonomy (NCBI): domain Eukaryota; kingdom Metazoa; phylum Chordata; class Aves; order Passeriformes; family Dicruridae; genus Dicrurus; species Dicrurus megarhynchus. Next base: position 1,379,743 of record VXAD01011878.1, on the reverse strand, counting down.
ACCTCCGGGGGTTCTCTTCACTTTCCTTTCTCCAGCAAGCTGACTGTGGGGCAATCCAGTGCAGTAACAATCATCTGTGCCAGCAGAGAATGCAACCCTGGAGCTGGAACTGCTTCTTAGTTATGGAAAAGAGAGGGGAGGAATATTATGTGTGAAGCCTCATCCTGTTCCTATCTGTGACGGGGGGAATCTTCAGCCTTAGTCTGTAGAGCAGGCTCTGCCTGCAAGTACTCACCCCAAGGGACAGATGCATTTGGAGCCTTATCTAAATTCTTCAGTCACATTGTGCCTTCAAAAAGGGGTGAAAAAATCTTTGCCATGCAGGCTTCCTACTGAGATTTCTCCCAAGCCTTCCTCCAGAGCTGCTGAGGCAGGGGGGATGCTCCCTGCGATGTGCTGTGGCCACTGCTGGTGCCAGCTGGAGCTCGAGGACACCAGAGCATGAAAAGGAATAAATGGGATTTGGGGGTAGCATGGCTGGTGGGTTTTGTTTCACATGTGTGCACGCTGGGAATGTCTGAATCGTTCAAGCAACTCTAACAAACTTTACTTGGAAGGTCTGAGACATTGGATGGTGTTTTCTCACTTTTAAGGTGCTTTCTACCAAACACAGCCCAGAATCAAATATGACAAGATCATCCCAAAAGCAGAGATACTTGGAGCTTAGTCTAAATCTCACCTGCTTTTCTCATAAAGTGCTGTTGGATTTATTTCTTTAGGCCCAGGCAGGATCACTGTGAGCTCTTCTCCCTTTTCCTTTGTGCCAGCTTTTATTCTTCTTCTAAGTAATAAATAACCTTATAAAGACTCTTTTAGCCATGGGTTAAACTGTGCAGAGAAGACTGAACTTACCAGTGCCTGACTTTGTTCTTCTAAATCTGGTGAGCATGTGGAACAGTCTAATTTTCCTTGTCTTCCAGTATTCAGTGCTACTTTCTAGTTTTTCCTTTGAGTGACGCTCCCCAGTAATCATAGGGAAAGCTCCTGAATTTTGAAAAAAAAAAAAAAAATCATACCTCAGAAATATTCTTTTTCTCACACATTTTTACATGTATCAGTATCAGATTTGTTGTGTCAGCACACATTTTTTGCAGGAATGTTTGTCATAGGTCTCACTCTGGATATCTGCAGCACACTCTAGGAAGTCTGCCCAGTGCACAGCTCTTAGTCTGAAACAGGGGAAGTAAAAGCAACTTGCTTGTTTCACTCACCACCAAATTTTGTTTGAAAGTGCCTAATACAGAGTTTTCCTGTTACAGCACTAAGAAAACAGTAGGGGAAACTGTAAAATGGAGTAAATGAAGTAGGAAAATGGAGTTAGAAACCCCCTTTTCCTGGGCATGTCCTGCACCAGCAGCTCTGGGGCTCTGCTCCCAGCGCTCTCTTTTTAAAACACAGACACGGTGACCCGCACAAAATCTGTCCTCCAACCTGCTCTGGTCACACGCATGTCCCAGTGGCCAGAAATAGCTTTGTAGCAGTTGCACAAACCCAAATGAGTCACAAGCTGTAAAAACAACATCGTTGTGGAGGTGAACTTGACACACATCACAGCCTCTCCGGGTGCCAATCAGATAGGTTTCACACCTCGTGGATCCTCGTCCTTTATCACTCCTGCCATCGTTCCAGCTGCACTGAAAGGGCAGAAAAGCATGAACAAACTGTTACACTTGGCCTGACAGACATCTCTACTTTCAATTACTCCTCTGTAAACAGATTGAAGATAACGAGTGCAGCCATCTCGAATGGCTCTGGCCGCAGCCGCCGGTTGCTCAGGAGCTGCCTGCACCTGCCTGCTCATCCTCCCTGCAGAACCTAATTGCATTTCACCTCACCTCTTTTGTTTCCACCCTCTCTTTTGTTAGAGTTATTTACACTCTTGCTTAACGTCAGTGAAAACTTTCGAGGAGGAATGTGAGATGTACTGACAGGTGCCAGTCACTGTTTTTCAAGAATGCATAAAATCATTCTTTCTTTCCAACGTCTTTATTTCAGAGCTTTCCATTCAGGTCAGGTGGGGATTACATTTCATGCTTGACGTGATCTGGCCCATCATGGTTTGAGTAACGCGGCCCAGCACGGCCATGGCTTGCCTTGGTGTCAGTGGTCCATGAAGCAATGGCAATTTGTCCTTCAGCACCACCTCCGAGTCATCTCCCACCGTGATTTACAGCCAGCTCCTGTTCCTACAGTGGCCACTGGATGTGTGGCAGGGTGTGAGTCTTGCTGCCCACCACCTTATTACTCTTCTGAATTTTGCAAGCAGCAGATCTGTGATGAAGTGCCTTCATCTGTTGTTACATCATCTTTCATTTCTGTGGCCTATGCTGTCTGACACAGGGATGCCTTTTTTTAATGTGTCTACGCAGTGTCTCCAGATATGTTATCAAGATGCCTCAATAAATAGGGCATAAAGAACATCATATTTTAGCAGTCGTGCCAGTAGCTGAAATTGTCTGAGGTTATAAATGCTTTTTGCCCAACTTATTTTAAGTTTTGCTTTGGTGGCTCAGAAGGGAGATGCATGTTTTGCCTGAAGGCTGCTGAATTAGTCCTTGGGAGAAGGCAGCGTTTTCTGAAATATAAAATGCTCTCTGCCTCATCTCTGTCCCCCTAAACTCTGGGACAACATTCCTGTAGCTTTCCACGGAGCTGAATCAAGCCCTTATCACGCAGCAGTTGCTGATCCTCCTCCAACACCAGAGGCCTTATTAGTGCATTCAGACATGATAAAGATTTTGATTTATTCATCAAAATTTTTCCAGCAGCAAATAGAAGTGCATCCCCCTGTTTCACACTAATATGCCTGTACAATCACCCCTGCTGCTTAGATGAGGGGCTGATTTCCATGCCAGAAATCCTGCTTTGTGCCAGATTCCTTTATTCTTCTTGGAACTTTGAAGATATATTATGATGCTAATTAATTCCTTTCTCAAGAAGAGAATAATTGCAAGTATTGGAAACAACTTCATCAGTGTGGGGAATGAAGGCAAATAGATGCTCTTTTTATTTTTTCTTTCCTTCTTTTTTTTTAATTTTTATTTCCCTTTTGATACCAAAACCCACAAATTGATCTGACTTGTGGGTTCTGTCATTAACCCACTGGGAACTGGAACTGGCTGCCACTGGTGCCACTCACTGTGATTTTCCTACTGAGACAGAAGCAAATGTTCATTAGTGGAAGACATTAATTCATTTTTGCTCAACAGGAGCTTCTTGGCCATGTGAGGTGTGGAGTTGGACTTCTGTGGTTCCTCTGTGAATCTTGAGGTGGGGGAAGCAGTAGAATGGCTGCAACACAAATTTTCTGTCTTTATGGATCCTCCCCTGGGAATCCCCTGACCTTTTATATGCCTGATTTATATAATCCTCTCAGAGGACAGACTAAAGGGGGGAATATTATCAGCCAATTAAAAGATTCCCTCCTGAGGAGGGTGGAAAATAGCAGACAGATGATCTATTTTTTATACAACATCAATTGCCATTCCGCTTCTGGATGTTGCACAGAGGAAGGTCTGTGCTGTCATGTGCCTCTCCCAATCTGAAACTCTGGGAAGAGAAACCCTGTGGTGGATTCCTGAAGATGTGTGGGTAATTGAATACTTGATGGGTGTGAAATGGACCTTTATGACAAATCAACCATCAAAACTGCAGTGGCTATATCCTGATTTGCCCCTAGCTCTTCCCTACCAATTGAAATCTGGGTCTAGATGAATAAGCAAATAATGTTTAAAGCCAAGGGCTGCTATTTTATTGCTCTTTTCTAGGAATCTCCCCACTCACACCCACACTACACAATCTCTATGGTATTTACTCATAGCTCCATCTGATCTGCCTCTTACTTCCCTACTTCCAGCTGCTCTTTGCATCCAGTCTGCTGCCAGTTATCTTCAAAAGGGAATGTGTCAGTGTGTACTTGTGAAGATTTGCAGTGCCACAGTGTTTACATCAGGGTTTTGGTTACACGTGTCAGATGGGGAATAAAAGATGCTACAAATGGGAAACAGTTTTGCTGCAGGCTCTGGGGTGTTAAGTTAAATACTCTGTAAAGCATCTTGCGAAGAGGCAAAATTTTGCCTTTCACGGATAAAACTGGGTGTTTTCGAGGTTTCTAGGTAATTCTAGTTCAGAGAAATTGTTGAAAAGGGAGATTTCTACCACAGCATGTGGAGATTGTTGATCCATGACTGTTGACCTGGAAGAGAGGACAAGAAAACAGTACAGAGAAGGAGTGAGGCAGGACTGGAGCGAATCTGAGAATGGGAACTGGGAGCTTGGTCCCAGGGCACAACTTCAGGGAATGGCTGCCTGAGGCTGTAGGAAGGACCTGTCCTTCCAGACAGACACCAGCATGCTGGAGGTGGTCTGCTCTTAGACTTGAGATGCTGCTGGGTGTCTTTTGAGCCTCATTTTCCCCTGTGGTCCTGGGAACTGTCTCTGCTACCTGCTTGTCACTTCATCTTACACTGTTTTTCAGAACGGGATCCAACTATCACGGCTTCCACCCACCCTGGTCCTGGTGTCAACATCAGAGATATTTTACCACCATTCATGGCACGCCCTGATCCTATCCCAAAGGGTGTGGGTGAGTTTGGACACCTCCACAGAGGCTGATATGTTCATTTAACTCCACATTGAGGCAAGGACACTGCCCACACGTGCTGTCAGAAGCTGTTCTGCATCCCAAACAGACCAGAGGCTGGAGGGTTTGCAAGGCTGTGGCTGGACAGGGTCTCCAGTGCAGATGCATCCTGTGGAATGAAAGCTCTCATTATTCTGCCTTTTTAGCACACGTCTGCTTCACCCCAATGGTGCTCATTAGTTCATGTCCAGTCAGTCCTTGGCTAATCCATCAATGCCAGTCGTGATGGATGTGCTGGTGAGGAAGGGCGTTGGTGCCTGGGAGCTGCTGAGTGTTCAGAATCCAGGTGGGACAAAAATTCAACCCGTCATTCACTGACCTCAGTGGTGCCAACTCAGCAGCAATGGTGTCAGGTAGCTGTGGAAAGCAGCAAAACTTCAGTCCTGAGTTTATTTCCCAAGTCCAGCATGGTCCAATCGACATCAATCAGGTCAATAGATGCTTCTCAAGGTCCTTCTCCAGTCTGTGCTCCTTGCTGGATATTTCATTTTGGTTGCTCATGGTGATCTCGGGTCCAAGGCCACCCTCTGACTGCTGACCCAGGGCTTTCCCATTAAGGGCTGTCTGCAGTGATGTGCTAGGGGTGCTAAACCTCATTTCAAGGAAGCCAGTCCGCCTGCCACACTGAGATCCCACCTTAGACCCTAAAAGATGTGTGGATGCTCTGGTGCAGCTTTTTGCCCAGATTATCTGCCACTGATGGGCTACAGTGTGCTGAGGGTGTAGTGTCTACAACTCAAACCCTGTGTTCAGTTTTGGGTGCCTCACTACAAGTCATTGAGGTGCTGGTGTGTCCAGAGAAGGGCAGTGGGGCTGGGGAAGGGTCTGGAGCACAAGGCTGGTGAGGAGCAGCTGGGGGGGCTCAGCCTGAAGTGAAGGAGGCTCATGGGGGATCTTCTCCCTTTCTGTGGCTACCTGACAGGAGGGTGTAGCCAGGTGGGGGTTGGTCTCTTCTCCCAGCTAACAAGTGGCAGGACAAGAGGAAATTTTCTCAAGTTCTGCCAGTGGAGGTTTCTGTTGGATATTACGAAAACTTTTTTCGCTGAAAGAGTGGTAAAGCATTGAAACAGGCTTCACAGGGAAGTGGTGGAGTCACCATCTTTGGAAGCATTTTAAAAATGCGTAGATGTGGTATTTAGGGGCATGTTTTAGTGGTAGACCTGGCAGAGATGGGCTAATGGCTGGACTAGATGATCTTATAGGTCTTTTCCAGCTCTAATGATTCTGATTCTAGTGAAACCTCTGTGTGAGCATGAGCGAGACAAGAGCACTCCCAGGCCCTGCACATCACTCACACATTCCCCTCTCTGTCGTGCTCAGGCAGGCAGATTCCAAACTGCCTGGTTCCTCAGCAGCCCAGCAGCTCAGCTCTCTCCCACATGTGCAGCAGGACGCAGCACTGGGGCTGTGGCCTGGGGGGGATCACAGACCCCTCTGCTCCTCCTGTGGCAGGTGACAGCCCAGGCCACAAAACCCACCACTGTTTGCTCACAGGGAGAAAGACTGGCTTGCAATATAAGGCCCTCCTAGGCCTTGGTGATATGATGAGGGTGAGATGTGACAGCCAGAGGGACTGCAAACATCTCCGTGTGCTGCTCTGGGTGCCAGGCTGCCACATCCCAGCAGCACAGCACTGACAGCTGGAACATCTACAGAGAGGAAGCAATCACCACAAACGACCTGAAGGCAGATAAATAAAGCTCTTTTTGAGTCCCTGGTATGTTCCACAGAGGAATCTGTATAGGAAAACCAAATGGGAAATCCCAAGTCCTTTTTCATTGCTGCAGAGGAGAACGTGGTACTGACCCCTGATGAGTCAGTTTAGCTTCGTGCAGGGAGGGCAGAGGTGTTTGGTGATTTGGGGAAGGAGAAAATGTGCAGTTGTAGTGAGGGATACCTGATTTAGGATGCACACGGTGTAACACGGGCAGCAGGTGGCAAACTGAAGATGCAGTATCTTGTTACAAAACTAGCAAAATGTATTTGCTGCACTTAAAGTCTCAAGATGCTGTGTTGTCACTAACCTGTGCAGTGCATCACGCTGTGGACTGGGAGATCATGTTTCATTTCTTTAATGTATACAATCGTTCAATCCTTTACAGCCTCGCTGGTGCTGCCCATCCTGCTGTTTGATGTTAAATTTCAGGTCACACACTTACTGGTAAATGTTCCAGTGCCAAGGTCTTCAGGCCTGTGCTCTGCATCTTAGACACTGACTCACCTTTGGAATATGCCTCAGGTTTGTTAGCAAAGCCATGGACGTGACCATTGTGATGGAGATCCAGCAGATGGAAGGGGAAGCAGAGCAATTTCCTCATTTCAACACAGGGCTGAGCACTTGCATAGTTTTATGTTCCTTAAAGACTTCTGAGGAATGATCTTACGACAACAGAAATTTTACAATTTACTCAGATAGTCCTTTTCCTTGCAACTATAACTAGAAGGACAAGATTTTGAAATAGTCACAGTTCATGAAGAATAATTAACACCCTTTCCTCTGTGTGCGTGCCTGTACCCTCTGAACTGAGACCCTGCCAGATCTCTGAGTTCAAGAATACCAGCATATTAGGGGAAAAATTAATTTTGAGACCAAAGAGAGGAAGACAGGATGTAAAGGAGGTGGAAGGGAAACCTGAAGTGATGGGAGTTTTCAAGAAATCCAGATGCTCTCGAGCCGAAATCATAAGAAATAATCACTTAATATCTGGGTAATTTGAAAAACAGATGACAAGGATGGTAGAAAACAGCTGTTCCAAGGAGTCTAACCAGGTTATTTCTCAGAGAGAAGAAAAAAAATGTCCTGTCAACTGAAAGGAAGATTTAACTCCTCATGTTCTTGTGAACCCCTGTTGCACTGTAATGATGCTTGCAGATACTAAGGCTATTTTCTTGTTCCTTGGGACGACATGGATCCTACTTGTTTCCATTCATCTCCCACCACAGCCAGGCCCCATTTCCCTTATTAATTATCACTGGAGCTCAACACAAGTGCAGCTTTCACACCAACAGCCCCATCTATCCTCCATTTCCTTCCATTTCCCTTAACTGTGCCAGTTGAGTTTACTGTGTTTGGCTTCTCTTGACACGAGATTTTCAGCTTGCTCCATACAGTTTACTCATCTGCTCTCACCCTATAAAATTTCCTGGAGTAGGAGAAATTTGGAGGGTGCTGGGGCATCCTTTCACAGCAGAGCATTCCTTGCTGAACTTGAATATCCTTACTCCCCAGATCCAGAGTTTTATTTCTCTTTTGCTTTGTTTGCGTTACTTTAAATCATGATGAATCCCAATAAATTCATTGTGAATCGTGAGTGAAAATTTGGTATGGGAGAAAACAGCCTCATGTCCTTTTATTGTTTAAAGTGGAGCATTCCCAGTGGGTAAATATCCTGTAGTACCACTGTGGAAGAGCAAATATATGAAAAACCACTTAGTACCACTAAGGATACTAATGTAGTTAAAACATTAATCTTGCTGCAGCTGTTGTCAAAACGGTCATAGGGCTTAAGGTGGTTCCCTACAGCTCCTCAGGAGAGACCAGCACGAGTGTTTCATACGATCTTAACAGGAGGAAACTGGATCCGGGGCATTTTTCATTTAGATGTACAGACAGACATGTGCTTCCTCCCCAGGATTCCTGTAGCCTGTTCTCATCTGCACGGTATCTGTGAGAGCCTGCACAAGCCCGGGGCTGGAGGCTGGAGAGAGCAGGTGGTGGGAGCTGCTGGGGACGCTAAGCTGCAGGATTTTGTCAGGATGTTTGCAGAAAATGGGAAAAAGTCCCACGAGAAGTGACCACGAATTTCTTACAGGATGCTCGAATGTTGCTGGGAGCAGCAACAGATGTGTCCTGCTGAGCTGCTACCTTCAGTCCTTTGTGCTGGGGTTTTTCTTTCCTCCAGGATCCGTCTTTAGGGCTGATCCACAGCTATCAGTACCTCCCCCACCTTTACCTTTTGCAGACCTCTCTTCCTGGTGTTTTAGCATCAGTCCAACTTTCACTTCAGCTCCAATTAATAATAATTTATAGGGGGAAGAAGAGGGAGGAAAGGGCAGTTTCTTGATTGCATGGTATACAGAAAGAATTAAAAAGTTCTACATTAAGTCATGCCAGTATTGAAAGCTCTCAGGATTTTTAGGAAAATCTCAAAATTTTGGGCCTGGCACTAAGGAGAGGGCTACCCAGCTGGGTGCAGGACCCAGAGATGGTTGAAATCTCAATCTGTGAGTGCTGAGGAGAGAGGAGGACCCTGTTTTTTCCTCACATGTCACGCCTTGGCATGTCAGATGGTGGACATGGAGATGGACATGGTGGGATCACCTGCAGCTCTGCTCCGGAAGGAACAGAGGGACTTGCATCTTATTTTTTAAAGTTTCTGTTGTCTGTGGAGCAGTAAAACTCCTTTGTGTGGTGTCCTGGCATCAGTGAGACCCTGCTAGTTGTGTGTTAAACTCTTTGTTCGTGGAGAAACGTGTTTCCCTCGGGCTGAGGGAGGCTGTAAGGGGCTCCTGCGGACCAGGCAGGACAGGATGATGTAGATACGAGTTGTGTAAATGATCTCTTGTGGTAAATGTCTGGGCTCTGTGACAGATCTGTGATACCCAGCTGTGATCATCCAGTGTGCTGCACCCTAAAAGCTTTGCTCAACTGCACACTTGCTGATTTATTGTGACCCTCTTCTCCAACCCCTGGAACCCTGAATCCTGCCATGGAGGTGCCCCCATTACTGACTAGATCCACTTTATCTGATGTGCCATCACAGATGTGGCTTTTCACCAAAGCTGCACGTGCCTTTTAGCTGGGAACACAAAGCCAGCACTTCAGCATGGGAAAATCGACCTGCGTGTTTTCCCTCTGGATAAAAGCCTGTGTCACTGGGGCTGGAGGGTGGGGCTGTGCCACTGCAAGTGTTCAGGTTAGTGTGTCCTTCACGGAGACCTTCTTTCAGCTGGAGGTCACTGCTATGAGCTGGGACACTGCAAATGAGCGCCACCCGAAATGAAACAGCCGAAGCTTCCAGTTTTGCCCAAGAAATGTCAGTTCCCTTGAGGCAGCTGAAGTCAGATATTCAGAGCAATTCCTGTCATCGTCTTAATTACAGGCTGAGCTCGGGGGTTGGTTGTTGATGTGGGGTCGGGTGGGCACCACAGGCTCCTGCAAGCATGAGCTGAAACACTGCAGCTGATTGTCACCCCAGTGCCGTGCTGGGAGCCTTTGCTGTGTCTTTGTTTTCACAGAGCCTTGGCCAGATGCCTGGCACGGCACCAGCAGACCTGTCCTATTTCTATTTGTTGATAGATCTCCCTCATATCTGATACCTTGATTAACATACATTGATTCCTCCTCTCTCTGCTGGTGGAAGGGGTGCTCTGAGCAGCAGCCTGGTGTCTCTGGGAGGGGTTTCTGCGTTGCATTTAAAACCCTCAGCATGAACCGGCGCTAAGCACAACATATATTTCAGGACTTGCTTTTCCCTGCCACTTAGTGGCTTTAAATGGCAAAATATTTTTGCAAAGACAAATTGCTCTGCAGGTACCATGCTGAGCTGCTGGAAAGGCCCCAGATGCCCAGAGGGATTCAAATGACTCCCTGCATCCCCGACAGCAAGGCGAGATGGCTCCGAGTGTTTATTTTCCACGTATGAAAATTAGAGGAGCGTGGAATATTGACAACAAATTGCAGCACTGTTTCAAATGCAAGGCAGTCACGCTGCTGAGAGGCTCAGAGGTTCACAACACCTCAGCTCTCCTAGGACCAGACCCTGAGTGTTTTTTGCTTTAAGAGCAGCAAAATTAAGATCATTTTCAATATGCACAGGCTGTTTCTGAGTAAGAAACAGCTAAAGCAGGACCATTCCCCAGCAAATACCCTCTGTGCCAATATGATGAAATTTGAATGAACCTGTGACTCTGCCTCAGGACAAGCCATTAGATTATCAAACTGAAGAAGAATTTTATGTTATAGGTTGCTTGGAAACACAGATAAGAATCTGTCCCTGGCCTCTTTTGCCCAGCTGCAATCCCCAGTGCTTCCAGTTTGTGAAAACACAAGGGGTGTCTGCAGTACCACAAACCTGGCACTAGAAAACCTGTATTTGTTCTCCAGTTTCTCACACGGAGACAGTGTGGTGACCCTCTGGGTGCTGGATATTCCCCCCTGGAAGAATGGCAGAGATCCCAGCTTCTTTCTGCAGCACTTGCTTCCTTCCCCATCTCTCTCTAACAGGTACCCTAAAGTAGAGGGGCACCTTCTGCTTCAGGTTTTTAACGCTTTTCTCCCCAGAAGAGCCAGGGAATCTGATTCACTACACGTGGGTTCAACATGCATGTTATTTATTAGGATCAGCAGCTCTGTAAAGCTAGGCAAGAAGTTGCTTTTCAAGGCCCTGGGTGGCTCTAAACATTATTAAACATGGTCATTAGAACATGCTTTTCCAACCATTGAACGGCTGTGATCATTAAATATTTTGGTTTAATAAGTGCTTGCTTTTTCAGCTGCTGAGTGGCCTTAATCTTTTTTTTCCCCTCATTAAAAAATGTTGTTTTTCCAGCTCATGAGCCACTGAAAATACTGTTCTGTTTTTTTCTCTTCCTTTTTATTTCTTTTTCTCTCTCTCTCTTTTTTTTTTTTTTTTTAATTCACTGATCAGTTTATTTTTATTTTAAAAAAAGGGTGAGAATTTTGGAGCCTTTGGCTAAAATAACTTGTTTTCAGCTACCAGGACAAGTATAGGGCAAGGCTTAAGATAACATGATAATCAAACCTTGCTTGTGTGAACAAGTTCCACTGAGATAAGAACATGCAAACTATCCAAACATCAGCAGATTGTCTTCTGTGTGTGCTCTGAAAGGATGGATGAATCACCCTGCTGCATGCCGGTTTTCCCACCTGCCCATCAAGCATGTCCTATTGTGTCAGCCCTATAGACTCAGGGGGCAAGGGATGAAGCAATCCTGGGGTCAGAGGTGAGGCCCGTGTGTTTTGGATTCAGCACGAAGATAATGCGTTTCACTCAAATTTCATTTCCTGTAGCTGTTCTCTGAGGGAGCCCAGGTTACATAAGAGGAAAGGTAATTAGGAAGAAAAGTCTTTTGCTAAAGCCTTAGACTGGAAAAGCAACTTCTGCTGTGGGCTCATTGTATGGCCACGGGAAAGTAATCTGTGCCACGAGTGTTGCCTAACCATCCCAAACTTCTTGGGATGCCCTGCCTGACCTCCAGCTGTCTTTCCAGGAAGGAGGATGTCTCTGTAGGTCCAGTAGTCTCTGTGCTAGGACCACAAACTCTTGAGAATCACATCTTAAGAGCCATTAATTGTCTCTGTTTAGGCAAATAGATGGCAGTCTTAGTCTTCCTGCCTAGTTCTCCCATAATACTAAATCCCAGGAATCTGCTGGACGCACAGGCTGCCCCTTACAGTGTTGCTACCATCCTTGCTCCCACAGATCCCTGATTTTTAGGGTGGCCCCGATGGAGGAGATGCTGACAGCATGGAAGGCAGTTGGCAGGAAGTGGCCAACACCTTGCTCAGCTGGGGATCCCTCCTGAGGGAGGCCGAAAGTGGCAGCTTTCCCCTGTGGCTGGGGCATTTGGCTTTCTGCAGCTCCTAAATCACGCACTTGGAATGCTCTGTGCATCAGCCTGGAAGGGAGTCAAACCCTTCTATGAAAGCTGCAATTAGTGGCTTCCCACAAACAGCATCCAGCACTGACAAGTGGCTGCTATGTAATGCTGTTTATGGGCTTGTTTCAGGTAATGGAATTTCATTGCCTTTCAGGTGCTCTCGCCACAGGAAGCACATATATTTTTTCAGCTCTGTGATTTTTTCCACTAAATTGCACAAATCTTTATATTTGAGCAAGTGCATTGGAAACATTTTACTCTGCATTTATTTTGCCGTTCAAGTCCTTCATGAAAGGAAGAATAAATATGTTCTTCTAGGAAAACTGGGGTGAGAAAGCAAAGGGAGCAGAGATAGTGGGAAACAAAACCTGGTCTTCACAGATAATAAATCAGTGTATCCGTACTGCCTCAGTGTACCTGTGCTGTACTGGCTGATGAGGGAATCCAAAATTCCCCTTCTTCTCCATCACCTCCATAGGTGGCAGCTCCTACCAACCTCTACCTGAACCCGTATTTATCTGTGGCTTTTTTGGGAGACTGAGGATGTGACGTAGAAGAGCTTCTTCTGCACAGTTAAATGCTAATTGCTAGGCATGGAGCAAATCAACCTGAGACTACAAATGACCTCTTTAACTGTAGTTGATTTAATGATATGGAATGATAGAATCCTTACAGTTGGAAAACACCTCCGAGATCGAGTCCAGCTGTTAACCCAGCACCACTAAACCATATCCCCAAGTGCCACATCCACACAAGTTTTGAACGCTTCCAACACAATTATGTTTGTGTTTAATGTGGGAACAGGAGGCAAGGGCAGGTTCCATTGGTTCTGGCTGGCTCGTGCAGCATGATGTTTTACCTGGGATGATACGTTGCCTCCAGCAACCCACCCTCCCTCCCCGTGTGGTCCATGCTAAGCAGAGTCCTGCTGGGCTGCCTGCACTGGCATTTGATAGGAAAAAGTATCCCACATGAACAGCAGTGAACAGAAACCCTGTTGAGATGTGATCACTTACACTGAGCCTGTTAGGTCACGGTTAGAGGCATAAAGAGCATTTGTTGGGAAAGCTGAGCACCAAAGTGCACAGCATCCTCTTTTGTTTGTGAGCCTCAAAGGCAAAAGAAGGCCGTGAACCCAAAGAACAGGTGAATCAAAGGCAGAGTAGTTGCTCCAAGGGAGAAAATTTGAAATCAAGGTTGCAGAAAACCAAGGCTCCTAATAGGATAATGCAGGTAATACTATCACACAACCCTAAAACAATACAGAACTAATTAGTTCAAATATTTGCTGACAACGTGGGTTTTGAGGAGAGGGGGGGCATGGGATTTCATAAAACTTAATTAACTCATAGAGTAAATCGGTTTCATTCATTGCCACAACGGAGCCAATCAAGATAGGCTTACTGTTTGCTCATTTGGAAAACGATTAGGATTCCCATTTAGACTTAATTACAGTGCAAAGGTTGACAATTATCATCTTTGTGGAAGCACTGGATACCACAGTATCTCAGTTGAACATGTGCCTGTAATTATAGACATCATTTTCTTAGCAGAAAATGTAACCCCCTTATTACCTGGATTTCATGCCTGTAATGACAGATAGTAGAAATAAAAAAAAGAAAAAAATCAGAAGAGGGCTGGTGCTGAGTTACCTTACATCTTTTCAAAGTAAATTACTTTCTGTCACAAATTAAAATGTTGGCTTGTATTTTATTGTCCTCACAGAAGGGAATTGGTGAACATACCAAGGCATCAAACCAGCCACATGGGTCATATTTTGACACTGCCAAGAGCAGCGCTGCCTCAGATTGGTTTGGTTCATAAACCCTTCCTCATACCTCCCTGAAGTTTCTCGGGTTACACAGGCATGTACTTATCGTTGCAGAAGCAAACTGCTGAGGGAAACTTGGTCAGTCACTTTGGAAAATCACAGCTTGATCTGAACCACAACCGAATAGACTCACCCTGCTGACCAAAATAAACCACATTAATATTAAAGAGTGCAAGCAGTGCTTGGCTACGATCATTTTTAACCCTGCCAGACAAAAATGATAAGCAGGTAGAGATTCCTCCCTTTTGCCAGCCCAAATCCCTCCAGGAGGCTGTTTCAACTCATCACATCCAGGGGCTGCGCCATGGCTGAGATAAGAGAAAAAGAAAGTTCAAAACATTTTACAGATATTAATTACAGATAAGGCAGGAGGTAAAATGAGGACACAATAAACACAAGCTTGTTTCAGTGTGATTTGTCACCATCCCTGGGTCTCTGTTTATCCCGTGGGCTTGTAAAGATGGAGGGAGAGTGTCCTTTGGAGGGAGCAGCAATGGATCAGCACAATGCTGAGTACTAAACAAGCACCATCACATTTAACAATAAAGTTGAATTAGTTTCTTCCCTTAGTTTTAATTATATTTATTTCCAAACCATGGTTAGCAAGGTGGAAGTAGGCAAGAGTCCAACTTTCCTGTATTTGTTTCACACAGGACATGTCTGGCCTTAGATTAATGCCTGAACCTCCTGGGGAGAATGGCACAAGTGACTTTGGGACCAGGGCACCACATTTTCTTGGGCGGGTTTTTGCCTGCTTGCCAGCTGAAACGCTGAGTTTGCAACAGATAGAGATGATTTGCAAGGAAACAGAAGGAAAGAATGACTTTGCACTTCTATGTCCTCTTTATTTTCCATGCTCTGTAAAGGAATATAGCATTCAAAATTTTTTCCTACCTTTGCTGTGTTTCTTTTGAAAAACTCTGCTTGCGTCAGGAAATGAGCACTGCCCCACTAGGAGGGGAAGAAACCCAGCTTTATCAGGTCGGGTAATCCCTGTACACCATAATCAACAAACAGTGTCAGCAGGACTTCAGGGAGTGCATTTTTGTAGCTGTGTGGAAAGGCAGCTGGGAGTCTGGAGGCAGAAAGGGTTCTTTTTTTTTTTTTTTTTTTTTCCATAGGTGTAGATAAAAGGGAAGAAAACAAAGTTTTGAGAGTTGGCTGTGTCTTTTTGAAAGTTTAATGTTCAGGTGCTTTTAATATTGCTTGAATGCTGAGCGTTTTGTAAGGAGAATAAAAACAGTCATAAAAATAATAAAGCAGGAAAAATAAGTCCTTACATTGTTTGAGGTGCTTTTAAAGCTGAAGGCCTTTGCTTTTTTTTTGTTTCTTATACCACATTCACTGGAGCTTTATGTAGCCATGGAGCCTGCATGGTATTATTGTGCTGCTCTGGAAAAGCTGAGAGGGTGGATTTTTTTTGATGTTTTGGCTCCCAGCTGCCTGGCAGCACGAAGTTCCTTCAGATGTCAGCAGAGAATTCTCCTCATCTGCAGGCTGAAGAGGCAGCTCAAGCTCTGGAATGCCAGGCACTGCCTGGTGTGACAGCAGGAGGACTTCCATGTGTGTGCTCACATGGGAGCTCAGAGCTGGAGCATCTTGCTCACTCCAGGCAAGTCAGAACAGGGCAGCTGTGCCCCTGACACAGTTTTCAGAGCAGGATGAATGAGCTCTCTTTTGAACTGCTGAACTACAAATTCCACTCCTGGCCCAGCTGCCGTGGTGGGTGGGACGAGGGGGAGAAGAAAGAGTTGCTCAGGGAATAAGGCACCAATAGGGGTGTGCAGGTGTGGGTGGTGGGAGCAGCTGACTTGCCAAACCCACTGGAGTTCACCCAGCTGAGTGCAGTTGGGAAATCTGGCAGGGTTTGATTGCCTGGTACCTGGAAAAGCTCATTTGGAATGCCTGGTATCTCCAACCAACCCACAATTAAGTGATTAGTTGCAGTGATCAGAGGTTTGAAGAAATACACAGGGTGGAGAAGTATCCTCACTTGTTTAAAAAGTAAGGATAATAGTTTTTAAAAAGTGCCCAAGAAGAGAAGAATCCTCTTAACAGAAGGAAAGAGGAGGAAATGAATGGAGCAGAGATTTGTTAGCACACAGCAAATGAGGCCTATTCACTGATTTCATGCAGAACTAGTTGTGCCACTTCAGTGTTTATTTATCCACTACAGGCGCCCCAGATATGAAAACAGACACAGAAACTTATTGGCACACAGGTATTTGTCATCTGGCAGTAGAGACATGTGAGATCCCAGGCAGGAGCTGCAGTGCTGTGCATAGCTCCTGCCTTTGGAGTGAAGAACCAAAATCTTAAAGATGGGGTTTCGAGGTTCAAAGCCAACATTGTAATGTGTGGTTACAAATCACTGACCTCGGGAAGATGGGAAAAAAGATTGAGGAGCAAAGAAACGTGCTGAAAACAACCTCCTGCAAGCTTCACAGAGCTACATTTATATCAAACTACTTCAGCACCAGAAATCTTGGATTGCATTTACTTTCCTCCCTCACCCACCTTTAGTATCATCTTTATCTTTTTTGGAAGCCACTGCCAAAATTGTACATTTCTGTCTCAACCAGAAGCAGGCTGAACATCCCTGTTGCTTTAGCATTTCTGAATTAGTTTCATAAATGGAAGAAGTTATGACTTGTCAATGTGAGTTTTGAAAAGCAAGTTGATTTTCATATCCTTATCTGAATTCAGTCTGTCTGTGTATGTTAAGTGATTAGTCTGTTTTTGACTCTTGGAGATGCTGCCAGCTTAACAGTCATCAGCTTGCAGAGGTGTAAACACCACAGGAAGTCAAGAAAAGTCCATTTCTTTTTATAAAGGTTTCTGGAGGTTAAGCCCAGTACAGAATATATGCAGAGTTTTAAATTGTAAGGATAAGTAGCTGAGACAGCTATAGTGTCACACTGATTTATAAAAAAAATGTTACTTTATTACTGCCATCAGCCTGAGTATAAAACTGAGCAGATAGGGACTTTTTTCTCCCTTTGCTTTTTACCACTGCTATTTTATGCCAGAATTCATAGCTGTGCTATTCAAAGGTGAGAGTGACTTTAGTGTGGTGGTTGTGAATAACTCTTGCATGGAGCAGGGATTTGGTGACTAACAGAGAAGACTTTGGATGCACACAGGTCTGAGATGTGTCAGAGTTTGCCTTAAGAAAGGATGAGAAGCAATGCCTGAGCTCATGCTAAGCTCCTCCACAGGATGACTGTAAAATTACTTTTGAGTGAGATCCAGGTAAAGCTTATGCATAAAAATTAATCCAAGTGCTCAAACCCAAGCAATACATTTTTGATACAGAGCATGTAATCTCATGAGCTGGAGAGACACAAAATTAAAGGTGAAGTGGCCCAGATCACCTTGGCTTTGGTGTTTGAGGCTTTTGAGTGCCTTATTTTGAAAGAAAAATGCAGAAATAAGTGCCTGCTGAATATGCTAATAATTTGAGAGCATTCAGAGGGGAGAGAAGCTCCTTGTATGTGAAAAATATCCTTGGGAACCAGTGCTAGACATTATGCAAAGTGAACCTGGCAGAAATGATGGGGAGAAGAACAGAACTGCTGAACAGGTTTGTTGTGGCTTAACACGTGTTTTCTGCAGCAGGAAGCCTTCAGTGCTGGGCAGAAGGAAGCCTGGAGAGGAGTTTGGGGAGAGGCAGAGCCAGCTTGGCATGGGAACACCTCACCCAAGGACAGGATCCAAAAAACAGGGTGAGTGATCCAGTGCTGTGCCCTGCATGTGCATCGAGGGGTTTGCTCTTGGCTATAGCCAATCAATAACTTCTCTTGAGGCCTTCCAGTCCTCCCTGAAGGAAACCCTGGGGGTGCCCACTCCAAGTCACACCTGGTTTGCCAGCAGACAGCTCCCTGCAGGGGAAAAAGGGGCGTCCAGTTTGTTCAGCGAGGAAGTATGTTTTGAATCTCAGTGTAATCTGACTCCCTGGATCAGGAGAGATAGTGCATGGGGTTTGAGACAGAAACATATCGCGTTCTTGAAGTGGTTGGGAAAAAGCAGCGATCTGTGTGGGAAAGCTGGGGAAATGGCGGGAGAGAAAAGAAAAATGACATGCATTAGTGGTTTATGCCTTCCAGACATTTACAAACTCTGGGTAATGCAACTCAGAGGGAATTGTAGTCATTCCAAGGAGGCTGCATGATTTAAGAGGGCAGGAGGGTTGCAGTTTGCTCTATGGTTTAACCCACAAATAAAACTTCCATCATGGGGTTGGATATCTGGAAGGAATTTGGGGGTGCATTTTTAGGAGCACAGACATTAATAAGGCACAGCTTTATTGCCTCAGTGACCTATCACCTCAGCATCATCTGGCCCTGAGCTGCCCATGGGATGGAGAGGTTAATGTGTAAAACACACCACAGCTTCAACAGATTTGGGGAAACAAAGACAGCCTTGCAGTTGTTGCACTTCTGATTTTTTTTACAGATGACAATTGCTCTTTCTGCTCTATGCCTTAAACACAACCGACCCAACCTATTTTCCATTGCTGACCTACTCTCTGCCTGCCAGAGAGAGTTAAAACCAAGGCACCATGCAGATGAAGGGCCAGTGCCCATCATCAGGCCATGATCTAATCAAATTAAAACTCTGTTACAAGTCCCTTTAATATGTTCTCCTACCTGCTTCATTGGGTGTTATCTTCCAGTCCTTTTCCTAAATAGCTGGTACCTTAGGAAAGATCCTAGAGTGTTCCTCATTGTATTCCACTTGCAGAGGCCACTTTGTTTTATTTAATACATATTGTTATCTCAAGCTTAGGATGAGTTCTCCAAGCATTTTTCTTAATAAACGGTATTTCATGTAGAATTTTCCCTTTTCTATTCCATTCCATTCCCTCCTTATATTTCCTGTATTTTTTCACATTCCAAAATGCTTTTTTTCCTTGGCTTTTGACATGTAAGATCAGACATATATCAGTATCAATAAAATCCCTCAATCTGTTTTGTGATGAACAACAGATGAGAATGACAGCAGTGAAAAAAACCAAGCATTCTCCTTTCTTGAAGGCCATTTTAAAAAAATGGAGGAAAAGGTATTTGGAACTGGGATGAGAACTTCAGTCTACTGAGGGTTTAATTTTTATCCTTATTTTATTAGGAAAGGGAAACAGAGGCAGCAGGACTTGGCCAAATGAATCAGTCATTCAGCCCAAGCAGATGTGCTGGCATGATTCTGGCATCTTTCAGAGATACCAAGACTCATTTTGATTGTGAAATACTTGCTGCAGTGCATTATCAGAGAGCCTCAAAGGGGTTCATTTCAGAGCTAGTGGTTTAAGGCTCCTCTGATGGGAAGGAAAAATAGATAAGGCCTCATATTTCAATCAGACCATGAGCAAGGACCCAGAACAATCAAATTCAGCTCCTTTGCCCTTTATGCCACACTTCACATCTTACAGCACTAGGAGAAATTTTGGGCCAGTGGAAGCTGGAGCAAACTTGAAGAGTTGCAGCAATAAATGGGACTGAGAGAAACTGGGTTTGGACTCATGGGGACATTTTAACAGCTCTTTCTGATCTACTGGGGGAATAGCAGCAGGATAATTTAACTCCTGTCACTTCAGGTGTAAAGTGGTTTAGTGATGATGGAAATTTCCAAAGTGGTGTACTCTTGATTTGCTTCCTTTCTTCTGCCCCTTTTGGGACAGCTCATCAGAGCAACCGGCTTTTGGTCCAGGCTGTAATTTGATTCCTGATTAAAGTCCTCCCTCTCCCATGTGCTCTCACTGTCCTCAGCACTCATTCCAGAGGGAATCTAACAGGGATAACTGGTGACCACTCCTAGCCCTGAATTGCCAAAACAAAGTGTGGAGTTGCAGTGTTGGGTATTGAGGGTAATTAAGCAGCTGATCACAGCTCCATTTCCAATCCAGGCACTTTGGAGAGCTGGAACGAAATGTGTTCTGTGTGGCACCAAAAGGCAAAGTACAACTTCAAAATACACCAGGGGCTGCCCAGCCAAGGCAGCAGAGAAGTCCATACAGGCTGCTAAATTAGCTTCAGAAGCGGAGTGAGTGTTGGGTTGATGCCCCACAGTCACCTGCTGCTTCCTTGTAACTTCTTTCAGAAGAACTGTCACCTTCCTGCTGGTTTGGGTGTGCTGCCCTCCTCCTGTGTCAAATGCACAGCCTTAGAAGAGCTCTGAAGGCTTTCAGACCTTCCTTAGGCAGCAGTCAAAGTCTGAATATATTTTATATCCTAGTAGGATCTCACAGAGGAGGGAATATGTGCTGTGATGAATAAAAAATGAGGCATGCAGAAGGTACTCCAAAAAAACCCATTTTAACCAGTTGTTTTGATTTTTCTTATGGATAAGGCTGCCATTGTTATTTGAAAAATGTGAAAATCAGCTTTTTTAATAACTGTTTTTTTTTTTTTTTTTAAAGGAGGGGGTGGAGGAGTCTAAATGGCAGGTATTTTCATTGTGACCCTTTTCAGAAAAATGCCGTGCAAACATATTTCTGAAAAAGAGCACACAGGGCTTAGGCTGCTTCGACAGTAGCCAAAGCAAGCAGCAAAACATATGAATGCCTCCAGACTGCTCCCAGGGTTTTGTTCCGCTGCCAAAAGCTGAGACGTACACTCACAGCATGAGGCAGCAAACTTCTCTGGCTTTATGTGCTCACACACGAGGTGGATTTAACAGGAGAGATGTTGTGCTCCTCTCGCTTCTTCCTTTCTATTTCTCCCTTAAGGTCTTGGTCTAAGAGAATAACATGGAAGTAATTCTGGATCCAGTGATACTGAAGGCAGATGAAACAACTTTGCCAGTTGCAGTACGTATTTGTCAAAACATCCGTGCCTGTGCACACTTTGGAAAGACCAGTTTCAGTGTGTTTCATCAGGGTGCTTCTGTCTTGTGCCTGTGGATGGCCGGATACTGGGAGATTTCTTAGATACTGTGCATGTTTCCTGAGGCTATTCAGAATACGGGATCAAGATGCTGGGAAGGACTTTTGGTGTCTGCTCAGGAGGATCTGGATAGATAGAGGTGTTTTCCTTTCCGTGTCTTTCTGGCACTCGGGGAACTTGGGATGAGCTCTGTGTCTTGCTGGTGGGACATCATGCCCTAAGAGAGATATATCCCATCTGCACAGGACAACCTTTCCTACCTTCCCTTTCAGCTTGCCTGTTCCCTGAGATCCTGCTCAGCTAATGGGAGTTAATCGTCTCCAGGGTAAGGAAATCAGCTGTAATTCCTGGCTGCAAGGGTTTGGTTGCTTAAATATCTTCATTGGCACTGGGAGGCTCACATCAATTCAAAGTAGTTGGCCACTGTTCGGTGAATATAAACCTCTGCAGGCAACAGTCAGAGAGTGCTGCTATTACCCTGGAGGAGGAAAACTGCTGGGGGAGGCAGCACATGCACCTTGAGCCCTTGGGCAGCCCTCAGAGTGGCTGTGATCTGCATGGACACTTTGACGGACACGGCCACGAAGCAAATGTGAGCGCTTCCCTCACCAAACCCTGCTTCCCAATCCATGCAACAGCTGGAGATTCTGGCCTGGAGTCTGCAGAGCATGTTTCCAGGATGGGCCTTGAGGAATGTGCCCAGTGTGTATGAGGAATGTGTGTCTCCTGGCAAACATAAAATCATCAAATCTATAAATGTGGAAATAGATCACATCAGAGAGAAACTTTGATCACCCATGTGTAATTTTCTCATACGCAGATGTCAGCTTTCGTAAAGCCTATGAGTTCAGTTTCAGATTAATGTGAGAGTTTTGCCCCCATTTATTTTGTATCACTTAAGAAAGGTTGACTGGGTCCTTAAAAGGTTGTCAGCCTCAATTAAATCAACCTTTAGAAATCATCTGGTAGAACCTTGGCACGCATCTGTATTTGGAAATCTTCACTTGAACTGTCTTTTGTTCCACTTTTGCTAATACGTTAAAACAGGTGGACAGTAATGCTCTGTCATCTGCTATTCTTGGGTTACGTGGCTCATAAGAGATGTTAATTAGATGAAGAAATGATTTCTGAGGGTTTATTTGGAGAATTGCTTCTGTGGGTCTCCTGCCTGTGCAGGAGTGGGAGCAAGTTACAAAAGCTTTGGAGCAGTATCAGTAAGTTTGAAGCCTCTTACCCAGTTCTCTCCACTCTTCCCCCCTTTTTCTGCTGCTGAACAAAGGGCTACAGATAGACATCACAATCCTGTGCTAGGAAAAGCTGTCTCCTGAACACGTTTGTGCATGTAGAATATTTCCCAGAAGCAAATGCGTTTTTCTAATCTCAAGACTTCGCTTTGTGCATCGAGATCAGATCTTAAGCAATAGGAATTCATTGCCAGACTTCCCCTCTGCTATGTACAAATTCTGCATATCAAAGGTACCAGGGACAGGATTCATCTGTGCAAAATTGATTTCTTGGAATTTGTGAGGCCAGGTTTTATCCACTGGCACTGCAGCACGGTGTGACGGTGTGATGACATCCCTGAAGGGTATTTCACTTGTTTAATGACTGAACAGAGTCAGAAAAGGGGAGAAACATCTTTAATATGATGACCAAATAGGGGTGCAGTGATTTCTTCCAGGTGTTTCAGGCATCAAACAACTCCTTGGCTCCATCTGATCAGCTTTGAAAGTTACTATTTAAGATTAAAAATGCTTAGACGCTAAAAGTTTGTGTTTTTAAAAGATCTGTCGTAGTTAGCACTGACAGCCATCCCATACTGCCACTACTGAAACAGCCCTCCTGTTTTCATGAACCTGTATTTCCATGTGGTACCCAAAGCAGAGCTCAGTCCCTGTGCAGGGCTCCAAGGCTGACAGCTCTGCTGTGTCTGCTTCTCCCACGTGGGCGTTTTCCCACTGACAGCTGAGCTGGCCCAAGCACCTGTCTCTTAAATCCCCTGTCCCCAAAGAGGTTCAAACAGGACGAGTCTCCTGATGGGGTGATGCTG
The DNA here is from genome assembly GCA_013399195.1 of Dicrurus megarhynchus. Taxonomy (NCBI): domain Eukaryota; kingdom Metazoa; phylum Chordata; class Aves; order Passeriformes; family Dicruridae; genus Dicrurus; species Dicrurus megarhynchus. Next base: position 1,356,716 of record VXAD01011878.1, on the reverse strand, counting down.
TGTGGGTGACCCTGAGCATCAGCTGAGGCAGACCTCTGTGCACTGATGTTAAACTGAGTGCCTGCTTGTCTCTGAGCTGTCAAGGTGCCACCAGTAGCTTGAAGAGCCCTTATCTCCCCTTTAAGATGATGGAAATCACAAAATCTTAGTTTCTTATAGGCTGACTTCTTTAATTTCAGTTTATACTGGAACTGCCAAACTAAGGTAAATTATACACAAATGTGCCCAGCCATCAGAACCCAAAGACTTTTGAATTATCAGTGTATTTCAGATACAAAATCCTTACTATTCAATCTTCGTTCCTGCTGTGTGATATAAAACTAGATACCTAATCACACTCTCTGTTAGATTTGATTTATATTAAAATAGTTCACTTGTTTTGCTGAGCAAGCTGCTCCTATGTCTGGTTCTGATCTCAGGATTTCAGTCACATAACCTGGAAGCAGATAGAGACCAGTAGAAGTAACTTCTTTAAAAGTAGGATTAAACTTCTTTAAAAGTAGAATTAAACTTCTTTAAAAGTGGGATGAATTCGACTGGCATGAGCACAGAGAGCTGAATCATTCTCTCTCTGTGTTTGCATTCATGACTCTTAAAAGGAGATAAAAGGACTTTCAAAAAGGGATGAAGGAGAGATGTCATATGAGGAAAATGATAATGATATCTGAGGAAGTTTCTTATTTAATTTTTTGGAGTGTAAAATATTAAGCTGGTCAGTGAGGGAATGCTACAGGCAGAATTATGGATTCTTGGGAATTTATGTTGATTCAGAGGAAAACAAAATTTAGGATGGGCCCATATGGAAGGTGGCCTGAATGTTTAAAGCAGATTTGAGAGAATGTAGGTAATTTTGCATTCAAAGAAACAGATGAATTGTTCCCCCTTGCACCCAAAACTCTCTTTGGGATCTGTGTGTGTAGATGTATCAACCCAATGCTACCTTATTAACAGAATTGCTTTGAACAACCTGAGACCCTGACCAGAATCAGTTATTTACAAAGGTAAAAGCCATGATTCTGCAGGTGTGCTGGTGTCTGGGTGAGATACGGGACAATTTTAAAATTTCATTCACCTGATGGGTATGTAAGGAAAGCAAAAGAAGATGAGGATACCCCACCCAAAAGAAGCTGTTTTCTTGCTGCCAGGAATCCTCTGTGGTGCAGATGTGAAATCAATAGCAAAACCGATTTCATTGTCCTGTCCCTTGGAGAAGCTGTGAGTATCAGCAGCCACACAAAAGAGATCGTGGAGGGCCAGGGAGGAGTCTTGAAAATACCAAATATTCTCTGTCCTTCCTGGTGTAGTGTCCTAGTTACTTGTGGCCTCCACTGCCTGAACTCCATCAAAGTAAAAGCTCAGTGCTGCTATTTGTTGTCTGTCCTTAGATGTTGCAAGTTTAGGGGCTGATCTGCTTGGAGTGAGATTTTTTTTCATTGTGAGAGTTTTATTAGCTCACTTTTTCATCTCATTGTGGGGAACAGGAAAAAAAAAATGGTTCACTTAGGCCGTAAAAATTAAGGGTGTTCTTCATCAACAGAGATGTTCTGCAGTAACCTCTGAACACCAACGGTGGTGACAAAAACTGGACTGCTTTTAAAACATAGTAAACAAGTGAGGTACTAGTGCTAAAGAGCTATAATGACCCTAATTAGGGTTAATAATTTTACAAGAGATATTAAGCTTTATTAGTGCTGGAGGCAATTTCACCCTATGGTTCTTGGATGTGACCTGTGGTGTCGTCCTCTAATAGAGCAGCAGTGTAACTACACTGGTGTTACTCTTGGTTTGCACTCTTAGAGAAGAAGGATTGAGCCAACGTATTCTCAGGGCATATTTTGTAATACCTTATTCAGATTTTATAGACCCCTACTGGTTTCCTCCCTCTTAAACACTTTAAAATTTTCTACCATAGAGTGTTGTTTGGAAGGCTAAGAGAATTTAGGAGGGAGGAGGTGGTGAGGCAGACAAAGGTGTGTGTGATAAATTAATGTAATTACTCAGGTTTGCACTACAGCTCAGAGACTGCACTGTGAGTGCAGTGGATGCACATGAATGCAGTAATAATGGTAATATATCACCAGTGTAAACAGAGATGGGCATGAAAACACCATCTGAGACCCACACTATTTCTAGATATGTTGCCTTGCCACATCTGGCCCCGTGTTAACAGAATGGGGCTTTCATGCTATTTTTACTCCAGACTTTCCTTTCAGAGGACTTTTGTTTGACTTCCTACTGCCTCTCCCTCCTCCTCTTTGCCTCTGACTGCACTCCACATGTGCTTGGGCATGACAGTAAACACACAAAATCACATCAGCAAGGCCGTCACAGAGGGAGAGAAAATACAAACTTTTTTTTTCTTTTTACCTTCTCATATTGCTCTGTCTGACTGCTCATGCTGGCTGAGGGACTTGGTTTGGCTATTTCAATCTGCTGAAACTGCTGCTAAAACAACCTTCCGGACTTCTTGCTCTGCCCCTATCTTTGGACCCTCTATGCAGAGCAAACTTCTCAATCAAATTGGTTTCCTTTAAATCCTCATATATCTCAGCAACTCATTCCCTCATCCCAAACACACTCACTTAACTCTCATCCACTGCTCCTGTATTGAAGTTTGTAAGGGACAATTTAAAATGAGATATGCCATTCTCCAGGTGTGGCAGTGGTTCCATTTGTTCTTTCCAAGCATCTTTGTCTTTCTACAAATGTTCACTGTGCAAGGACCTCTTTGTGGGGGCAGGTGACCCCATAGAAAAATGTGTGAACAAGGCCTATGGTTGCTATCTTAAGTCTTCCACATTGGTAATGAAATCTAAATTTGAGGGGGGTTCTAAGAGCCAGATCTTTGATTTTTGACCAGTTGATCAAGGAACTTGATCAAGCAATGCTTTATTCTGCTGCGGGATTTCTCAGCTGGGAGATAAACCCCATAAATCACCCCCAAGGAATCTGTGAGAATGAGCATTTTCCTTCCATAAGAGATGTTTAGTAGAGAGATCGTCCTGCATAGTTTAGGAGGTGCAAAAAGTTGTTCAAACCCATTTCTTTCCTTTCCTCCCCTCCTTGCCAGAAGTGTGAACACAGCATCACACTCCCAAGATGTTCTGTAAAGAGAATCACTCCCACCTTAGCAAATATCTGTGGAGAAGTCTTCAGTCTGTATTTATGCAACATTAATATAAGAAAATTAGTGCTCTTCTTTGCTCCCAGAGTGAAAGCCTTAGAAAGGTGTTTTAACAGATTTTTGTCTTACTGGCTGGCTTGCCCTGTCGTGCAGCAATAAGGAGTTATGAGCAACTTGCCAATGAAATATTTCACTTTGAACCTCTGATTCAATATATGTGTGAGTCCATCTGCAGTGGACTATTTTAATATCCCTTGATCCACAATAATAACTATAATTAAAGCCAAAATGAAGTTTCTATTGCTCATTTTCTTTTTTTTTTCCTCAGAGCAGTTCTGTGTAAATGTTTTTATGAAATATTATGAGCCTGAATGTTTTCAGATGAGAATACCAGGCCAGAATTGGAGTTTTTCTGAAAATACTCTTAAGAAAATGCAGAAACAAATGTTTGATGTTTCCTGGGATTCCTAGTAATTTGAGTACTTTATGCAGCAGCTTCTTCACAAGTTCTTTTGAGGTAAATATTCATGGCAAAGGCGAAGTTGTACATCAAAAATTTCAGTGAATAATGGATGGAATACACTAGAAGATAATGCACATGCTCACATGTAGTCTCTCCTGCAATAAAAATGAGCACTGCTCTGCTTTATACCATAGTGTCTGTAATAACCACACACAGGTAGGAATTCAGTGAAAGTCCTGTAACACCTGGGTAGCCCATTTTTCCATTACAGATGTTGTTTCTTCTCTCTGTTGTTTTTATGCACTCTAACTAATAAGGACATTGCAAATACTCAAGCCTCGGAAGTAAATCTTTTTCCTTTGGAATTAAAATAAACACCATTCGGTCTCAATAGCTTTAACTTTTGTTCCCTCTTGTTTTGTCTTTTGCTTAAAACAATAATAATAATAATAATTATAATAATGAAAACCATTCTGTCTTATTTAGGCATTTTCCCAGTCAGTACTAAACTAAACAGAGAAATTACTTTCTATTGGCCTCTGGAGTTATTAGAAACACAGATGTCCTTGTTCTATGGGCATCTAGAATGGGGCAGTGAGAACACAAAATGTACTCAGTTAAATGGATTTTGACTTTAGAGCACCCCAGCCCAGCTGGACTAATGTATTCATGGGGTTGTCCAAGCAGACATGCAAATTATAAGTGAAGCCCAGCAACTAGAAGGGAAATGTTTTCCAAAGTCACACATTTCATTGTGTCTCCCTGCGGATTAATGACTGCAAGAGATTTGCTTTTTGATGTAGGCAGGTTCATTGGCATAAAGTGGAATGTCCACGTTAGAAGAAGAGGCAGAATCTTGATGTTATACTGACTTTTAAAAGAAATTACTGTTTCTGAATGATTCTGTAATTCTCTGATACGTGCCTGCAGTGTAAGGGACTGGACACAGTGTCCAAAGAAAGTGCCCATTGTTCTGACCACATTCTGTGTGTTTGAGTAGGAAAACAAAATATCTCTAAACACTAAAGCTTTAGTTTTAAGTTTTGAACAATCCTTGAGTTCAGCTCCTTTATGCAAATCTATCCCAAAGGGAGGGAACATAAGCATTGCACACTGAACCCCCAGAAGTGTACTCGAATAATTGGCTTCCTTTTATTCTCTGCAAAGATTGCTAAGCTAAAACACGTGAATGGGCTAATTTGTTTAAAATGCCTTTTCTTCTTTCTCTTTATATTGCCTTTGGCAATTTCAAGCCTTCAAAGACAGCTATGGTTTCTTAGCAGTCTGCACTACTGAAGAAAGACTTTAATCAAGCTCACCAGCATCCAAATATGATGTGCAGCTGTACACTGTGCAGCTGATTGATTAATTTTTAGCCCCCCTGGATACCTCAGAAAAAGTGGACATACTGGAAAGATGCAGGTATTTTTCATTTAGGTATTTACTGTTCCTTTCCCAACGTGACCTCATTTGTTCTCCTATGATAAATAGGAAGAGGGTAAATGGACATCCTAAATCTAGACAGTGAATTTCATGCTAGTCAAAATAAGATTTTGGGTTTTTTTTTCCCCCACAGCCTTGGGGATTAGGATCACCAAAAAGAAAAAAAAAAGAAACTAAAACTATTTCTATTAAAGAAGCCATTTTACTGAAAACTGGAAAAGAGTAAGTTTTACAGACCAGACTGCTTTATAGTTATTATGAGATTTGTTTGATATAAAGGAGGATCTTGAAACTGAATCCTGTCTTGAGTACAAAAACGTGGCATCAGCCCCTTTTTTCAGATTCCCCCAGTGTGGCTGTTCCAGTTTGCTGATCTTACCCACCCAGCAAGTTCATTACTCTGGCTTGTCTCTCTCTCCTGAAAGTTTTCATGAGAATTGTTGAAAGGTTTCATTTTTGTTCCACTGTGGAATGAAAATCAAGTGTCAAGATGGTGACAGCTGGGGCTTTGGGGTTCTCTTTTCCCTTTAATGGAATGAGACTGCTGGTTTTAATCTGCTTCCATGTACTGAAACGACTCCTGTATTCAAATTGGCATCACTGAGAGGAAGACAACTGTAGTTTGGGTATCAGTTCTCTGGGACCTGCAACCTGCCTGGCAAGGAAACGTCATCAGGTAGGTTTTACCTCATTTAAATGCCATTATTCCAAGGACTTGCTCAATCCATGTACTCTGAAGTGGGAGAGACACCATAGAGAATGGAAAGATGGATGGCAGGCTTGGATGAATGTCCTGGTTAGATTCTCTATATTAGATTGTCATGCTTTTCCTGGCCCAGATGCTAACATCTAACACATTTTTAATACTATTGCCTGTTGAGATCCTATTAGAAAATGATTCAGAGTCTGGAAAGCTAAGGGGGAAAAAAAGTTAATTCCCTAGAAATAATATGGTCATTATGTGTACACTGAATTCAATATGTAACTTGGGTTTTTTATGGCCTCTCTACCATCCTGCACACCAGCTTTTTAAAATTGCAGTCACATTCATTATGAAGTAAATGCCTAATGCAAGTGATTCTCAAAACAGTTTGTAATTTAAATTCCTATTGGAAATAAAAGTAATGACCCGCAATAGCTCATTAGTGGCTTTGCAAATGTTCATTATTTCCTCTCCCTTTGTCTTTCTCCTGTTTTTCTCCCCTTACTAAAAGACAGGGGAATTTAAAGGTTTAGACTACCTTTAGAGCTATCCATCTCTAATGACGCATGAAAATGAACATTCGATTCCTGAATGAGGAAATCGTCATTCCCTGGTGTTTTTGAGGGGATAAGTGTGTTCACTAAGCAATCTGTGAGGAAGCTGAGTATTCCAGATGATTTTTAGAAATTATTTTATATTTATGCCTAAGGGAATTTTAAAAATTATTTTAAAATATCAAAAGAAATACAGAGAAGGACAAGAAGTCCCTGCAAAGTTGGATACGGGCAATTTGGATTTTGAATCCAGGTTGTTTTTAATGATACCCTGGGTTCTGCTACACTACCAAAGATTTCTCTGGCTGTCCATTGCTTGGAGATGCACAAGGAGAGAGAATTCCATGGTTCTAAGGAGAGGCACACAGCCCGTTTCCACTGGCTTCTCTGTCAGATGAAGGCCTAGCATCTGCCATGCAGATGGTCCTTGGATTTCTGGGGAAAATGACACAGGAGAGAGGGAACATGGGGTTCCAGTGACATTCTGCCTCGTGTACCCCCATGAGCAGGATTTCACAGTGCCTGCCCTGGAATGGTGTTGTCCATAATAAGAGGGTCACCCTTAAAAATACACTGCCTTGTTCATGTGGCTCTCTCGCTGCCCTGAGCTCCCCAGTCCCTCAGCACCACTCCCTCTTTGTCTCCTTTATGCTGGCTCATGTGGCAGCATTTGCTGTTGCTCTGGAAATGCTAAAACGCTCCCTGCCCCAAAATCCTTGCAGCAAAAGTTCTGTGGGATTAAACCTGTATCCCACATGGCTCAAGCACGCTCTGCTGTAGGGTGTGCTCGGAGAAAAATTGAGGGCAAAATATCTTATTCATCTGTCATTTCCCTCTTCCCCAGTGATTTTTTTCCCTCCTCATTAGCAACCAAGACTTGGAGACTGTCAGTATGCTGCTGATTGCTGGTGGGGGCAGCCCTTAAGGAAACCTCTTTAGAATATAAAGGAACAGGTTGCTCGCTTGTAGAAGGCTCTCATAAGTGCTCACCAGAAATTAAGTTTCACTGACTACTTTCTGTGTGTGCAAAGGGATTACTTTGGCAACATATGCATGAAACAAAACCTGGTAACATGCTTAAAAGCATTACCTATTGTTGGAATTTGGGTTATTCAGTGCAGTCATTAGATCACACCCAATAATTCTGTAAAAATTGATTTTTCCATCCTAAGGTCAATTCGTTTTTATTGCATTGCTTCAAGCAGGTTTCTCCAAAGCACAATGCCCCTCTGTGAGCCACCAGCACCGTGGCTGGTTTGCTGATGTTTACATTAGGTCACCTAAGATTTAGGTTTGACTGAGTTTGGACAAAACTAGCTCACTTGACCTATGATGCATTGCTTTTAAAAAATAACAAGGAGTGTTCTTTTTCAACCCTCTTATCTACTTCTTGCCTGAGCTCTGAGATCACTTCTCTCTGACTGGTGAGACTTACTGGAAGCAGCTTCTTCCCCCTGAGCAGGAGAGCAGCTGCTCTCTGCCTGTTTCTACCTCTCAAGAGAGAGAAACAAAAGGTCAGTCCCCAGCTTCTCATAACTTGCATGCACTACATTGTTTTCTTTTTCGATTTTTTTAGCTCTATTCTTATTCAGATCTACTTAACACACCCACTGTGTGCTTCCCCCTGGTTTGGTGTGTACTCTGGTGTGTCACTCTTCAGCTTTGCCCTTCGGGGAGGTGTCAGATGTGATGCTAACCACCCTTTCCAAATCCCAATTTAAAACAATATTATCGTTCTCACTTCGTTCACTATAAACTGACTACACAGTACCACCTGCTGATGGACCAGCATCACAAACCTGGCTTTTATTACTGTTTTTTTTTTTTTTTTTTCCAAAGGCAGAGCTATCTGTGACAGCATTGCCTTCTTGGGAAGGGGCCCTGAGTGCGAGGCAGGAATGCTCTCGTGTTTGTGCAGTGCTTTGGACTCTGTCATCTGCTACCACTTAGCAGAAGGATAATGTTGTGTCAGAAGGAGACTAGTGCCTTAGAAGAAAGAGTGAATAGTGTCCATTTTTTCAGAGCCTAAAAAGGCAGAAAAAAAAAACGAGAGCATAAGCCAGCAGGCCTAAGGCTATTCTGATTTACATCAGGATCTGTATAGACCCTGTATGGCTTACAAAGCCTAGGCATCATCTACATCTACTTCTGTCACCCACCCCAAAGTTCAGGAATGAAGTAGCTGAATATCAAGGTCATTATACTTCATTAGTCTTCATTAATGTGAAAGCTAATATTGGTCTGATCTCTTATTTCAAAAGCTTTTACTACTGAGGCACCAAACCCCTTGCCCTCCCCAAAATTCAGGACATAAACTTGTGTCATTTCAATTAGGAATCAGGCTTGCACTTTTACCCTTTGTAAATATTGATTATAGTTTCGCAGTTGTTGATTCTGAATCTGCCACTCACCCCAGAATGTTCCAGTAACTTCTGGCCTAATGAAAGCTTGCAGAATCTGTCCCTTCTTAGGGAACAAACTCAGTGTAACCACAGCCAGATAACTGTCAAGGAGAAATGGAGTAAAGCCAAGAAAAAGAGGTGACAGAGCCAGATCTCGGTATTTTGCAAATCCAGATTCTCATCTCCTTCAATTATCCATCGGGTGATTAAGAACCCCATCCTATGGGCAATGCTGCCATGTTCAAGAACTCCCTTTCCCCCCAATTTACATGGTTTTCTGTCTTTTTTTCTCTTCTCTTTTTCTTTGTGTAAGATATGAAATACTCTGATACATGGTTTTTGGTTTAGGAAGGCTTGCTTTTTTCTTTTCATTTCATCAAGACAGAGTTCCATTTGTTCAGCATCTGCACAGGACAACATCTGGAGCCCCAGGAAATTCAGCTGCTCTGTGTATGACGCTTAAATGAAATTACTTTTTCATGCACTTCAGAAGAGTATCAAGAGCATCTCTCTGACCAAACAGGGCCTTTTGTTCTCCTCCAGCAAGTGTTTCTCATTAAAAATGTCATCTCCCTAACAAATTGCTTCATTGCCTTTGCAGCTGGGGTTATTGTTTTCACGATTTTATACTTGTGTGATTCTCTAAGGGAGCAGAAAGCTGGGAGAAGCAGGGCTTGGTTTCTTCTCCCTTTGCCCTGTGTGTGCCATGCTTTGATTTCCCACTTTTTGGGGGGCAGTTCCATGTATTTACCTCTTTGCCCTCTTGCCACAGCACTCAGGCTGCCCACATGGGGCACAGGCAGCAGCACGAGTCTGTGGGGACTGTCCTGTCTCTGTGCATGGGGACTGTCCCAGGGGGCTCTGAGCAACCAGGTCTACTGCAAGGTGTCCTTGTCCATGGCAAGGAGTGGGAATTCAATGGTCTTTAAAGTCTTTTCCAACCCAAACCATCCTATGATTCTGTCTTCTGGGGCTGTTGTGCTTGCACCGGGGATGGAAGGTGAGAACAAGAAGAAAGCAAAGTGAGAAATGTCCATTTAAAGCTGGAATATAAAGAATGGATATTAATGAGATAAATCTCTTTCTTTTGTGTGAAACACAAGGTTTGGTAATTTTTCCAGGTATTATTTCCAGGTGGAGTATGTGGGGCTGTTAGTCTGCAAGAAAACCTAAGTTATCTTTAGGGACTTAGGAACTTGTGGTGACTTTTCATGGGAACTCTGATCAGAAATAAAATGAGAGACCAAGGGAAAGAGCTGGAGGAGTTCAAAGGGAGACAGGATCAGTCTGTACACACTGCCCCGAGTCTAACAGTGCAGAGTGTGTGAAGTCCCTCACAGCAGTGAGCAGCACTGTGCTGAACCTCACCCAGCAGCACAGAACTGAAGGGGCTGCATAACTCCCTTGAAGAACCACTTAGAAAATGCCAAAACTTCAAAACACATTTTGCAGGGAGGACATTATTTAAAGCCCAAGCATAAATAATCATTTATTTATTTTTCTCACCTCATTTTTCCCACCTCTGACTTTTCAACCAGGATTGACTCCTTTCTGCATTTTGAAAAGCCTTCCTCCTCACCTCTCACTGAAGAGAGATATATGCCAAAATCTTAAACTCACAGAATGTTTCAGTCTGAAAGAGACCTATAGAAGTCTGGTTAGCTTTGAAGCCTAATTTAAATGGCAAGTTGTAAATAATGTAGAAGCTCATCTCACTGGCTTTAAGTGTTCCCTGCATGGTAACACACCATCTGCTTTAAGCTGAGACCTCTTTTTTGTAGGTGACTACAAATTACTCCCTAATAATTTCACTGGCCCTATAAACTTGCTGGGTAATCAATTTACACAGGCTTATTGCCCACTTTCACAGCTCTAGTGCTGGTCCCACAGTGTTTGCAGTTTTTCTTAAAGTGTTGATTTCCTGAGTCATGTATTTCCCTGAGAATGCAGGTTTTCAGTTTTTCAGGTGGCAGGACCTAAAGAGAAATGTTGAAAGGCTCATTCCTAAAGATTCATAAATGAGAATGTAAGTACTATTCCTTCATTTTTATAATTCTTCACAAATTTTATGGCTATTTAGACATTCTGATGTTTAAAACTTCAGCTTGCCATTCCAATCTCTCCTCCAATTAAGAAAAAGATAGGAATAGTTGCAAACAATTTTTTTTGTTGTTGTTTTAGTGAGTCATTTCATAAAGGCATGGTTTTCTAGGTTTGTTTCTCTATTTCGTGCAGGACACGAGCAGCCATTTAGCTCACAAACGACGACAGTTACCTTTGGTTGTCTCGGGCACAACTGATTTAACCGTGTTAACTCTCCTCCTCTCGCTTATAAGCAATGAAAACAGTTCCTGTGCGTTAAATTTACCACCAGGCACAGCCCTCCTGTGAGGCAGCTCCGTTTCAGGCTGCAGCAGAAACATTGGGCACCACACCGTGGAAAATAAGTACGTAGCAGTTGTAAATATACATGTATATTTATATATATAAAATAGGGCTAGAACCCACAGTCTGTAATTTGTGGGTGACCTTTAACTACATGAGGATAAATGGTTACAAATGAGGACCTCTGGTCTTGGCTTTAGTAACCTATTTTGTTACTTCTGTTAGTAAATCAAAAAACATGTATATCCATGGGGTTTTTGGAGTGTAACATTTGGCTTAGATTTAAGCTGGGATAACTGAACAAAGTGGAAAACCAAACAAATAAATACGATTATCCTGCAGTGTTTTGTTTTATGGAGTCAGGTTCTGAAAGAAGCAAAGCATGTGGTCTTTAAGGTCTGTAAGACAGACACGTGCTATTCCCATAATGAAATCTACTCCCTGAATTAGGTCTTTGCACTATTAAGAGGTTTTTCTTGTGTTTATTTTGCTACAAGACTGCATTTTTGCTGGAGCCAAGCAGCATGTTAAGCTTTGGATTTTCAGAGGCTCTTGTGTGATGAGGTTGGTGACATGAGCCCCTCTTCTTGAAGGACCAACTATGGTTACGGTGTCAGTCTCCAAGATCCAGGGTATTCCAAGAGGTTTAGCTTTTTACACCAATAAGGATAATTTGGGATAGGGGATGTGCACAGAAATGCAGGAATGGGATGGAAATAAATGCATTTTTTACAGGTAGATTATTTGCTACAAAAAAAATCTATGTAGCTGCAGGGTGATGGTGGCTCTGTGATAGCAGCAGGTAGGGAAAGCTGGAAGGAGATGCATCTCCACAACCTCCTGAAATATTTCCTGTCAGTATTTTCTTTGCTCTTAAACTGAGCTTCCTGATGGTTTATCCTTCTGGTTATCACAGCAGTTTAATACACGACTGTTGCTCATGAGAGAAAAGAAAGGTCAGCAAAAACAAAGTTGGGATATCTCTGGTTCTCGTCTTTTTTATGGTTAAAAATATCTCTCTCCTCAGATGTGAAGGGATGGTGATGCTGTGAATATCACCCTGCTTGTGATGGAAAACGTTTTTCATTGTGTCCCAAAGGTGCTCTAACTGGATTTGTCTCATTTCCTCTGCAAGTTTGTTCCACAGCTGCATCTCCAGCCAGCAGAGTTTGTCTCTGGCTTTTGCACTTTTTGTTCTGGACTTTGTGATCTGCGCTGTCATGAAGAAGAAATAAGTTTAACAGTCCAGCCAGAGCAGAGATGGAGAGCAGGTTTGCAGTGTACCAGACCCTGCACCAATTACTCCAAAGACAGGCCCTGAGGACTTCAATTAGGAGGAGGAGGAGAGTCAGAGCAGGTGGAAGTCATGGGCTGGTTTGTTGCTGGTGGAATCAGGCAAAGGAACAAGTCACAGGGGAGTCTTTGCTTTTGGTTTCTATTTCTCTTGAGTTACTGTGTCTGAATCATGGATACTGTGCACACCTCCAACACGACATATCTGGGGATTGCAGGTGCCTTTTCTCTCAGTTATTACGTTGTGTAGTTTCTATAACTTTGTTTTTAATACACCTTTCTTGTGCAAGATTCATTATTCTGGCTCCTGTGCCTAAATCCTTCTCCCTGAAGAGGTGGGAACTCTCATTTCCAGGAATTTGCGTCTGTCTCAGTAAAACTTAAGAGCTCACCAAGATTAAGGATGTCCTTCTGCCCTCACCTCCTTCCTTTCATTCCTTTTTACTGTACCCTACATTTGGGCAGACAAGGTGCTCTGGGACCTTGCAGTCCCCTGGGACCTACACTGATCTTCACTGCGGATGTAGTTTCTATTTTCCCCTTTGTGGCTTCGGAACTATTCCCTACTCTCACAAACCAGTTCCTCCTGATTTACATCCGTCTGGGGGCAGCTGAACGGGTTTTTCAAAGCTGCTTATTGAAAACTACCTCCCTTATGCTCTGTTTCCTTCTGCTGCCAGCTGTTTGCCCATGTTTTCATAGAAGGGTGATTGCACCTTGCCTGCCCTCCAAGGCCTGGTTTCAGCAGTCCATCCCCAGCTGACCCTGTCCCTTCTCCTCGCTGCCTGGCCCCACCTCTCAGCACTTGGCAGCACACCTTGTTCTGAGAGGTGTTTCAGTTACTGATGGGTGAGTGACTTGATTCAGAGTTTGGTTTGGATAAGCTCCCATAAATTGTAATGCTTGACTGTAGGTTATCCAAACTATCTGGGCCTCTTGAGACTCCAAATTGGCCTGGAAGACCCAGGCTGTTTTCCAAGCTTTTGGCACTTCCTGATCCCAGAGAAGCTGCAGATAGCATGGCAACAGGCTCTTGCATGAGAGAGGGCAGCATTTTGGCTGCTTGTTTTAGCTGGATCCTGCAAAAGGAGTGAGCAAGCAAACAAGCCCATTTAGAGCTAGGTGGTCCCATCAACCAGGTGGAAGCTTGAGGGAGCTGTAAGGAGCTCTCTGATTCCTTATACTTGAGATGTGCAGTGCCAGGACATGCTGGCATTGGACACAGTGGGGGATGGACTGACGGTGTATTGGCACAACACTGGATTTGGCACCTCAGTGCAGTAGTCCAGCGGTAGGTCTGGGTGGAGAAGGGATGCTGCACCACAAAAAGTGGCCACTGGAGCTGGCTTTGTTCAGACAAAACCCCAAAACTACAGACGAAGCTGTGAGTGACAGATTAAAGAGTGTATTTTTGCTTGCACTGCAAGCCCTCATAACGGTGTGTGTACAAACAGCCACAGTGTCATGGCTAATGCAATATCCTGTCTGTAGGGAGAGCAGGAGATTTGGATGTGATCAGATTGAGCAGTTCCTTGGCAGAGCCTCAGCAGCTCCAGTGTGCAGTAGTTCAGTGGCTTTCAAGCCAAAACTCTTGTCCAGGTCATTAACAGCCACTGATGAACTTATTCTCCCAGACCTTGTCTATACAGTTTTTAAACACATTAGCACTGTCCATTTATAATCACTAAGGCCGCAAGATTGATGGGGAGAGAGAGAAAATCCTGTCTTTTACAAATCTTTGTAAAGATCCAGCTGTTGGGGAAAAAAAAAAAAAAGGTCAAACTTCTGGATAGGCTCTGTAGAATAACTACTTATTCCTATAACTGCAGTTGTGGATGGATTCCCTACAGAGTTTGGAGGTGGGATAGAGCATATACCTTCACTGCCAAGTCTGTGAGACAAAGGGAGCAGTCCCCTGACCTGATGATGTCATCTATTTTCACTCACCTTTGAATCCACTCTTTGCTCAGCCCCAAACCACTGGAAAACACAACCATTTTGCCAAATATGGGCATAAAATGGAAGGCAGGGGGAAAAGCTACCCCAAAACCTACATTCCCTTTACATTATAGTACATTCTTTGGAGTAATTTGCAATGTTCTGGTGTTTTGGCTTTACTTACTGCAACCCTCCCTCTCTGCAGCTTTACCCTGGTGCTCAGCCTTTCCTGCCCACGTGCTATTCAGCTTCGTGTGGACGTCATGAAGTTATTGCTAAATCACAGCTGGCTTGCAAACAACTGCCTCTTCCTCTTGCCAATATTCTTCAGCCTCTGAAAAGCTACAGGACTTGTGCTGGGCCCCACTCAAACTTAAATGATGTGCTCAGTTACAAACACAAATTAAAATGCAGGACAGTAATAAAGTATTGAAGTTTTGATTAATTCTGTGAAAGGGTTAATGGGATTATTTTTTTCTTCTTCTTCTTTTTTCCCCCACTCTGTAAGTAGGGAAAAAAAGACGGAGTGAGAGACCCAAGTGGACACAACTAGAACAAAGCCCTGTTTATGATTAGTATGGCTGAAAATATCCATGTTAGGCCAGGTGCAGATGGCTAATTCCCCCAGACTACAAGCCAATTTAAACCATAATTCCTGAGATAGACCACTTTTCCCAACATTAATGGGAACCAGCTGCCTCCTATTAATAATATGGATGATTACAAGAAAAAAAAAAGTGGGGGAGGGAATAGTGGAGTTAGAGAAGATATTATTTTCCAGACTGTTGGCTGTGTCCTGCTGAGGACAATATGGAAAGCTATGGAATATGAGTCTTGAAAACCTGTCAAGTTAAATACGCACAGTGTGTTTGCTCAGAAGAAGGATGGAGTTATCAGTGTAGTTCTGTGTTTCGGTGACAAGGTTATTTAAGGGGTAGCAATTGTATTTATTTAGTTATTTGCTGGTGCTTTGCTTTTGCCTTCCCTCTGCTGACACTGGATGGTTTTGATTAGCTCCCTAGGAGGGGAGCCCGTTGCCTTTGGTACACTGAGCCTGGCCGTTCCCACCGAGGCCTGATTTCGTGTGAGATTGCAGAGCACATCAAAGCAGAAAGACAACAAATGTTCTGAATTGTCCTCCTGAGAGCCTGACTTGCTGGTTCAAGAAATTTGTTCGGGCTTCCATCATCGTTTGTGCCAGTGTGAGGTGAAATGGGAAGACATGGCAATTCGTGGCGTGTAATAGCAATGTGTCTCAGGAATGGCTTTTTTTTTTCTGTGTTCTTTGTGATTGTTTTCCTTTGGTTGTTATTGCAAATCTGAATAGAATTTATTTAAAAAAAAATAAATGCTCCACCATATTTATTTTACTTGTTTGGGACGCAAAAGGAAAAGTCCCATGGTATCGTTGTTTTGGCTACGCTCCTTGTTTCCTATGTAGACAGGATTCTTAACACGTGGATCGTGTCTTTGAGACTGATGAATAAAGGAGGCTCACTAAAAATGTCCCTCTTGCCCCTGAAGGAGATGAAAAGGAGCCAATGCCCTTTTCCCAGATATTCTGCTAGGATTGTATGGGATTCTTGGAGACGTTTAGCTCACACAGGCTGCATTTCTTCTTAATCCATTTGGTGATGGTCTGCAGACATGTGGAGGAAAATCCAGGTCATGGCACTGTAATTCTTGCTGGAGGGTTGTGAGGGGAATTTTTGTGTACCTGAAGAGGTGCATAGCTGGAGCAAGCTGGGATTGCCATTTACCCAGCCTGAGGGTACAAAAGGGCTTGATGCCTTCCCAGACCATATGGGCCTTGTACATCCCTGCTCCGAAGGGACCAACTGTAAGGAACCCTCAGAGCTTTTCCTGCTCCTCTCTCATGTGCAAGTGGGGGAGAACTAGGAGAGAACTAGGGAGAACTAGGGGGAGACTAGGCCTTAGATTCTTTAATACCCTGATCACTTGACTTGATGACAGAGAGCCAGGAACCATGGTTCATGGGAACAATTTCCGTCACTTTGACAACTTTCTGTCCTTTGCTAGGTTACAAGGAGAGCCCTTTTCTAAGTCAGGAGCAAAATATCCTCTAGATCACAAACTCTTGGTTGGCAACTCTGAGAAAAAAAATCCTTGGACCTTCTAGCTAAGGCATGAAACTAAGGACATTCCAGCAACGTATCCCAGTAGCAACATTTTGTTTTCATTCACATGTCTTAGTAGCCCAGCCCTTACATGGGTCACCAGAATATCTCTCTGGGGGATTTATGTAAAGAAGAAAACCTCTACTGCCCCTCTCCAAACTTCAGTAGTATTTAAAGCAGACATAGCAGAGGTAATGAGAAAGAGGTTATTGATTTTACGTATGTAAATAGAGCATAGCTGAGTTGACAATGTCTCTTTAAATAATTGAAAAAATCAGCTTCAGCTGACAGTAGTTCACCAGATAATGAGGCTGGCAGTGAAGGAACGTGAATAATTAGAGAGTGGGATTCTTGCTGCGTGGAATTGACCCTTGGGGGCTCAGAGAAAGAAGGATTTGTGGCTGCTCTGAAATGCTAGTGGTCTGCTCCAGCATTCCTCTTGTCAATATGAACCTTGTGTTTTTATTGGAAACACATGTCAAAACAAAACAGCATTTGAGGCTGCTGCTGAGAGAAGGTGGGCAAGTCCAGAGACGGCAAACCTGTTTTTCTGTTTGTTGCCAAAAATTCCATGCCACCGCTGCCCATCATGCTCAGATGGAGAGAGAGATGATGAGCACCCTCATAATAAAGTGATTCTTTCTATACATGCACGTACAGATGGAAAAATACCAGACACTGGTGATTCTGCTACCATTGCCTCCTCAGTGAAGTTATTTACATTCAAAAAATTAGAGAAAACAGGGTGACCAAGGCATCTTGATGTACTTTGATGAAGTCTGGATTGAAGGCTCACATTGAAGTACTTCTCTGGAGAAAAGCTGTAGCAGCAAGTAAGTACTTACCTCTCCTGGACAGGCAGAAAGGCATTCAGTCATATGTAATATTTAACTCCCTGTGGGCTGCCAAAACATTTTGAGAACTTTATAAATTTTGAGTATCAGCTCCATTACCTGCATTTTGGAAACCTCAAAGTAGAGAAGTGAGAGACACGGTATTTGGGGTTTGCATAAAGAAGTCTTTGGGTTTGCTAGTTTTCTTTTTGTGTTGGTTTTTTTTTTTTAATTGAAAGTTAGTTTTTTGGGCTGATGTTAAACATCTGCCTCTCTCCCTGCCCTCCTTCATACCCCACCTCCTGAGATGGTTTTATTTCACGGGTGAATTAAATTGTTTTGGGAGATAAAGAACCCAATTTGTAACGTGCTTTAGGGGCTTTCAGAATGAAAGGCAGGGATTGAAGCAGAGTATTTGGTTATTAGTGTCTCCATATTTCTTTCCCTTGATCTACCTGTCCCATCGTGTTGTCAGATCTTCACGGTTGAGGTTTGAGGTAATAATGGTGAAGGCTGGAACATGTGAGCCCTATTTAAACCCAGCAACATCATATTTCTGGAGTGAATCTAAGCCTAATTGAAAAGGCAAGTGGGTTTCTCTGGCAAAAGAAAACGTGGCTGTCATAGGCTTTACCAAGTTCAGTTAAACAGAGTAGAATGTGCTCTGGCATCTTTGCTTGGTTTCCATTTTAAATATAAAATTAAAAACATATTTCATCTGTTGTAGGTTTTAAGGATGATTTACAAACCTTAAAAAAAAAGAACTCTACAGCATTCCAAGGTCTGGCCCTTGAGATGCAGGAAATAAGTCTCTCCTCATCTCCACAGTATCATCTCCACAGGAGTTTGTGCAGGCTGCCTTGCACACCACCTTATGGGCAGCATGAAGAGTTGTCACCATTCCTCATCATCTTCTTATGTATTTCCTATTGCTCTTGAATAGTTCAGGAAATGGAAACTGTTTGCTTTCAGGTTCTAAAGGATTAGAGCCAAGCTTTGGATTGGAGGCCCATGGAGGTGGGATGAGAGCAGACCCATTTCTTCCCTGCTGCCACAAGCACGAGCAGCTTTGAGACACTTTCTTTGAGGCATCCAAATGTCCCAAAGCTTCCAGGCACAGCTCAATCTGTTTCCATCTTCTGAGATCTTTTTCAGTCATCACTGTTAATTTAGATATATTTCTTTTGGTGAGTATCCATTTTCAGTTTAGAAGTTGCAGATGACTTTTTTTACAGTTGATACACCTTTTTGTTAGTTTGAACCACCATATGATGATTGTCCTGTGCCCTTCAGAGGAGAGTTTATAAGAAAGTTTCACCCTCACTATGAGTTTAGTTTTACGAAAATAATTTCCCTTATTATTTAATTACACAAGCTCAATGGATTCTTTAATGGAACATCACAAACAGATACCCATTCTAAAAATCTAAATCCACTTGTTGTAGTCTTTTGATCAAGTGCCGTGGTTTTATTTGTGTCTGATGCATTTTAGTGTTCTCATTGCTTTCTGAGCAAAAGCGCTGCTATGAATCAGGAATATTTTAAGAAAGGTTATGACAAAATAAAAAAATCTCACGTTGAAGAAAGATAGCAGTCAGTCAGCTCTGGAGGGCTCCTTTTGAAGACCTTATCTGTCATTTGGGAATTGGCACTGGCAGCCCCTGGCTTACAGAGGAATTATATGCACTCTCTTCTCGCAGCGGTGGCACAATTGTTTTGAAACTAGGCAGATCTTCTGTGTTTACTGTTTGGCAGGTTCTGTGTTTTTGGCTGGCAGTCATGCTGAAATGTGTTTAGTTTTAATTGACGGCCATGGTCAACACTGCAGATCCCAGGTAGGTACTGCTAATCCTGACAAGGCAAGGCAGAAACAGACAAGCTTGTGTTCCAGCCAGCCAGAGACTCAAGCCTCCGGGAAGCAAAGGCATTTTGCCTCTAGACAGTTCTTAACCCCAGGAACTCACCCTCCAGTCCTATCTCCTCAGCTCCTCTTTGTCAGCAGCCCCCAGCCACGGGAGCTGTAAGAAGTTGCAAACAAAGTGATTGTGTGATCAGATTTTGTAGGATGGTTTAGGTTGGAAGGCACCAACGCCCCTGCCATGGACAGGGATGCCACTCACTATCCCAGGTTGCTCCAAGCCCCATCCCACCAGGCCTTGAACACTTCCAGGGATGTGGTGTTTACAGCTTCTCTGGGCAACCTGTGCAAGGGCCTCACCACCCTCACAGGGAAGAATCTCTTACTAATACCCAGTGTAAACCTACCCTTTTTCAATTTAAAGACATTCCCCCTCGTCCTGTCACTCCATGCTCTTGCCCACAGTCCCTCTCCAGCTCTCTTGGAGCCCTTTTAGGTACTGAAAGGTGTTCTAAGGTCTACCCAGAGCCTTCTCTTCTCCAGGCTGAACAACCCCAGCTCTCCCAGCCTATCTCCAGAGCAGAGGTGCTCCAGCCCTTGGATCACTCATGTGGCCTCCTCTGGACTTACTCTTAGAGGTCCATGTCCTTCTTATGTTGGGGGCCCAGAGCTGGAGGCAGTACTCCAGATAGGGTCTCACGAAGGCACAGAAGAGGGGGAAATCCCTCTTTGTATCCTGCAGTGGGAAGCCAGGTGCTAGTATCCTTGCACAAGAGATCTTATTAGAGCCCAGAGACATCCATTTTCCTGGGTTTGAGACTTGAAAGCCAGAACATTTACACACAGACCCCTAGTTTAAAATATAAGAGACATTCCAAAAGTGCATATGGTTAGATTTATGTAAGCCACAGCTTGTAATGGTTTAGATTTCACCTCCTAGTCCTTGTGAGAGTTTCAGACTTGCTCTCAAGAGAGTAAAAAAGTAACACAGAACTTTTAAAAAATAAAGGAAAAAAAAAACCCATGTGCACAGACTTAGGATGGCTTAGTCATGACATCTAATTAGGGACAGCAATGATTTCTGTGAACCACAGAAATGTTAGTTTCAGTTGGCATAAAATTCCACAGAGTAATACTGGGGACTATCTCTCAGCCTATCTGTCTCTCTGTCTATCACCCATGCTGATATGCTTTATTATTAGTGATGCATTCCTTCCCATGTTATTGTCTTCCTTATAAGATAATTTCTCAAGGAATTCTTTAACTTCCCCCTTAAGTGCCTTGCATTTCAAGTAGCTGCTCAGCAGAGCTCTGTAGCAGAGGGATTTGTATTTATGGAGAAAAGGTTACACCTGGCTATTGGGACAACAGGGCTCCCATCAGCATTTAGGTCTCATTAACCTCTGATGTCTCTGACAGAGGACAGAGAATCAAAGGCACTGAATTAGACACTATCAGAAGAGGACACTGGAAGCAGAGATCCAGAGCAAAGGAAGTTTGTCGTGTCACCTGGGAGTACATGGGGTGTTTGTTCCACCCCTGTGTTGTGGGATGCCCCAGGAGACAGTAACAGACACTGACAACTTTTAAACATGAGGTCAGTGAGTCAAGGTAGTCCCCAGCCTCCAGATACAATTCCTGGTGGTAACTCTGCAGCGAGACATCTTCAGAACAGCACAACATCTATAATTTTTCATTTTTTCTGAGAGCCGTTTTTTTCAATCTGGGAGAAGTTAAAGAGTATCTCCCAGTTTCTCATTTTTAGTGGGAATGTGAGATTGAGGTGGAGACCTGGCTGTTCCAAACTTTCCAAAAGGCATTTCCAATAGTAGAGTAGCCCTGTTTTCTCCTTCAACAGGTCTTTAAACTGTGCAGTACTTGTTCATCAGCCTCAGACTTTGATTTGGCACTGCTATGTCGTGCAGATGTAGCAATCACATTTGTGAGCCTGGAACTAATTAAAAATGGAATATTTTAGATCAGTCATGGTGAGTGTGGCCAGATTTACAGGGAGAATACAAGGGAGCTTAAGGAGCAGAGTGATCCAGCCTTTTTAAAATGTTCTTCCTTCAACATTGGTACATTACCTACGGCCCAGCTGGGCTGGACCTTTACAGCACTGTCTTTATGCAACCGCTGGCTGGTTAAAGGGGAGCTTTAAGAGGACACCAGTGTTTCATGGTTTGCTACATTCCAGATGTATGCAGAACCGTCTCTAAGCTCTGTCTGGCAACACACTGCTTTTTTTTTTTACTCTCTTTTTTTTTAAGAGGGCATGGTTGCCAAGCCTGTCAGTCAATTTAACAGGAGACAATGAGTTAAAGGCAGCAGGGAATAGAAAAATCTGGAGATCTGAACAAAAAACAGATGAGGAGATAGATGTGGCTCTAGCCCTGTACAACCACGCATCTGACAGCTGCACGGAGTGGGGTAGGGCCATCAGAGGTAATACTGTTACCTAAAACTTGCAGGCTGCACTGATTTGCAAGAGCCTCTCCAATCCTGTGAACTCGGTGTGTGAGCGACTGAAGCGAGAGCTCGCCTGCAGACAGCCCTGCAGGCCTTTGGGGAGGAAAGATTATCCACAGAGCAATTATATGGTGGGTCACCATCATTTCCTCCTAGCTCAGCTCAACATTTTCTAGGCTTTGCTGCTCCTGGCTGCCAGCTCTGCACCTGCTCCATGCTGAGTCAAGCTGAGAAACAAAGCAAAACCCCTTCTCATGGTACAGCCAGGGCTTGTGATGGATCAGTGCTTTTTCTCTTTGCACTTTGCCAGCAGCTTGCTCTGGTTGTGACTGGCAACCAGCGTGGCACACCACCAGCCACACACCCATTACACCACTCAGCACAGCCTGGTGGGGACGTCGTGCTCCTGTCACCACAGCTCTGTGTCACCTGGCTCTGCCCTGCACCCATCTGTGAGTGCCTGGAGCCAGGATCTCTTCCTGATGTGCAGATTCCACTGGGCTGTTTGATCAGATCCTTTTGAGGTTGCCTCTGAGAAAAAAAATGAATAGGATGCTCCAGATGTTATTGCTGCTGGTGGATGGAAAGCTTACCTGTGGGTTGTCATTCAGATGTGACATTCCTTGTAGGATGTTCAGATGGCAAAGCCTATTGCTGGTTTGTAAATGTGAGGGTGACTTTTTAGTCCTCGTGCCCCACAAAAGTTTTTGATTTGCGTATGTCAAGATAAGCAGATAATTTAGTATCATAAAATGGTATTTTTTTTAAAAAAAATTCTGGAAGACCTTTAAAATGAATTTGTAAACAAAAGTGTGGTGAAGTGTTGAATGCAGGTGGAGCCACTAGCATGGAGAGGTGATTGGTGGGTATCACACCCAGCTTCACTCCAAGGGATGCACTGTCACCAAAAGGCCCCATGTGTTTCTGCTGAGGGTATCCAGCAAACGCCTCAGTTTATCAGCCCCCCATAAAGATAAATAAAAGATCAACTTTTCTTAAACATGGCTTGGCTTGCAGTCTCTGCACAGGGTTCTGTGAAGCATGGCTTTTATTACCATTAAAATGATTTAAATGGAGACTCTGCCCAGCAGCATTGTAGGTGACACGTTCCCTAGCTGCCGTGTATCCAAACAGATTGCTGCAAGGCCTTGAATAAACATTTTGTAAGTCTAGCTCTGAAGCAATTTACATCAAGAAGCATATATTGCAGGGATGCCAACTAGTTCTTGTGTATTCCTCACAGAGCAGACAATGTTTTCTATCAAATCTGTTGGGTGAAAACAGAAAACCTATTAATAATGTGTCAGGAACCTGACTGAATGCAATATTTATGTGGAAGTCTCATAGAGGGCTTGTTTATAAGGAGTACACAAATTCTGTGGTTCGTGTTTGAAATGTGTAAGAGAACGAGAATAATTTTAACATTTTTCTCACAGGTACACCTACCCACACAATTTCATTCCTCTTGTAATATGAAGGCTTGATGTTTTTCTCAGAGTAAGCTGAATGCAGAGCTCGCCAAAGCTGGTCCATGCATTGATCTCAAGAGGTTTAGTCCAGGGTCATGCATTGTGGTAAAGAATTAGACTAAAGCATTCAAAATCTAGCAAAAAGAGCAAATTCCCAGGGCCCTTACATTTTTCTTGTGTGTTACTATGGTGAAATCTCAAGTCCATCCATTGACTTCCGTGATGAGTTGAAGCTGTGTTGAAACGGAGCAGAACCAGGTCTTGGCTGGTGCGGTGCTCGTTAGCTGGTGAGTTGAGTGCTAAGCACCTCAAAACTGAACCTCATCCAAACCCCAGGCCTGCAGGATGGAGATGGAAATTTCATGAAGTGAGGCTTCAGTTGGAGTATTGTTCCTTTTTTGCTTTCGTACAAATCACCAGGGTTCTAAAAACAGCCTCCAACGCTCATTTCTACTGGCACGGCCACTATTGATCGTGTCCAGAAAGAGGAATGGAAATACATGACAGAATTGGCAATGATCCTGAGCCACGAAGCTTGGATCTAAACCTCGATCCAAGCTTTGCTAAAGAACAGGAGGGTTTTTTTTTTTGTTGTATCTGGAGGTTTGATTTAATCTCTTCTACTTGCATGGAAAATCCATAGTGCTGGAGTACGGTGTTTCCTCAGTGGATAAGAGCTGTTGGATCTGGTGCTCTGGATTGGCTTAGTGGGGAAACTTTTAACCTGGGAAGAGAGTGGCTGAAGCAGCATCAGCAGCACCTGTGAGGGAGAGGGATCTCTCACCATGGGAACCAGGAGAGCAAAGAATATTCCCACTGTTCCTGAACACAGCCCAGCTCAAATGTCTCATCTGGCTTTTTTTCAGAACAGTGTCTGTTTTGTTTTGTTTTGTTTTGTTTTGTTTTGTTTTGTTTTGTTTTAGTTTGTTCTGTCAGCTGGAGCAGGTATGGTACTTAAAGCCTGATTCAAAAATTGACTCATGAATAACGCAGAAAGTTTAATCAGCATGAAGGCTTTGGTCACATTGTGATTAATAGTTGCCAACTCTCTGCAGTATTTTCTTTTAATGAGTTGCAACTCATTAAACTAATTAAATTCATTGATTTCAACCAGATGTTTGCACCTGGAAGTGCATTTATTATCATAAATTATTGGAGAGGGACTCTCCATCAGGAACTGTAGTGATAGGAAGAGGAGTAATGGGTTCAAACTGAAAGGGGAAATTTAGATTAGATATGCAAGAGAAATTCTTTCCTGTGAGGTGGTGAGGTTGCCCAGAGAAGCTGTGGCTGCCCCATCCCTGGAAGTGTTCAAGGCCAGGTTGGATGGGGCTTGGAGTAACCTGGGATAGTGGAAGGTGTCCCTGCCCATTGAACAAGATGATCTGGAAGGTCCCTTCCAACACAAACCATTCTGTGATTTAATATTAATTGTTTTTAGTTTTAAGTTTTTCTGTCTCCCCTGTTAATAAACAGAAATATTAGCACATGATTGAGCCAGCTGGTATCATCTTCATTATTAAAATCAACTAACACAATATCATACTGTACAATTTGCAGAAAGACAACAGATTGGCAATTTCTTGTCCAAACTGTATGGTAAATATGTTCCAGTAATGAGTGGCTTACCAGAAAGCAGGAGAGAAAAGACCACAAATAAAATCAATATTATTATAAATATTACTTACCACCAGCAATTTGAAAAGCTACTTTTTCATCCAAAACATTTGTTTTAAATTATATGTTGACATATTCTGGAAATAATTATGATAGACTATTTTTAAATTAGTAGCGCACAAAGGACTTTCTTCTTTATGTCCTTTTTTACATCCACAGTTTCTGGTTTCTGCTGTACTAAAATAGACTTGGATAAGGATCCATAGATGTGTGTGTGCGCATGTAGATACTTTTATTTATTTATTTTTCTGGTTTGGACTACAGAATTGTGTGCTTTGGGAGGCAGGTGGTTTCCAACATTTGCTGACATCTGCATGTTAAATGAGTTCTGTTTTGTATTGCAGGAAAGTATTGCTACATGTATTTTCATGACATTCCTTTCAGGCATCTCTTTGGGGTTGTTTCCAAAATGCTATGAAAAAAAAAAGTGATTTGCTTTCAGACAGGAATTGCTCAGCTAAAAATAATGAATATGTTATAGCTAATGTGGAAACTCAATATGTCAGAGGTGATGTGGAAAACTTTGGAGCAGACTGAACTGAAAGGATAAATTATCCCAAAAAGGATTCACATGAAGCTATTACAGAAAGTCCTGCTTCTACCAGTGTCAGGACAGTTTGGAAACCACAGATGAAGGACCCCTGGTTCTCTGAAGGTTCAGGAGAACAGGAGACTTTCTGCTGGTTTTGGTGAATCAGTTTGTTCTTGGCCAAGCTAACATGATCCCTTTCTGGTGCCCCAAGGCCTCTACCCCATTATGGGATGGCCAAGTGTCCCACAGAGGCTTGTTCAAGCAGGGAATATTTATAGTTCCAGTGCCAAACACACACTCGTGTGCAGGATGAGCTTCTTGTTACAGGAGGAGTAGTACTGGAGATCTCAGCTGGAAATGAAGGTTCCTTGCTGTTGTCCCAGGAAGCCTTGATAGAAATGCAAGTGAAGAGCTGCAGTTCCAGCAGAGCCCTGTACAGTGGTGGACAGCCCTGACAGTACAGGGGATGGCTGCCCTGTCCCCATCAGAAATGTCCCTACCACAGTGGGTCTCATCACTCTGTGCACTGCCATGTGTGTCTGTTGTTTCCCTGGTTTTACCACCAAATATCACGTTGGCTGAAGGTTAAAAGATAATTCTGATGAGTGTCAGCTCTGCTTTTGAGAGCATTCATCTTACCAGATCGCTCTGATCAATTCTCTAGTTTGACTACCAAAATGAAAATTAAACATCCTATCCACCAGGAAAACTAATTTGAAAATACATTTTAACTGTAGAGCCATCTTTTACCTGCAAACTTAATTGTGTTCCTTTAAGAAGATATAATTAAGTATCCTCATGGCAGACCATCAGTTTTAACAAAGCATCTCTAGAGCAGATAGACATCATTACTAATACAATTCTTTGAGGTGCAGGCAGGAAAATAAATTAGTTGTCATTGGGACATCATCAATATAATGAACATCTGACATGTAGACTCTTTGTTTCAGATGACACAGACATAGATGAGCAGGAAAATTGTTAATAAGAACTGCAGACAGGACATTGCAGACTGTATCTGTCTCATGAAATGTTATTTGCTGCCAACACATTGCAGTAAAGAAAGACTCTTCTACCTGGAAATAGATGAGAAAAATAAAGTGAAGAGTCACTTTCAGGTATGTCCTGAGAAACTCTGCTCAATAACACAATTTGAATCTTTGACTTTTTTTACTGCATCTTGGTAGCTACTTTCATTTCAGGCAGGAAATTGGTAGTTTGCCTGTTTTTTATTTCCATTTAACCACTACAGCAAAATTGAACCTTTGATTTTTGGAACTATACCATCTCCAACAGAAGTCAGTAGCTGACATTGTCATTCAGACAAACACAAAGCAGAGCTGGTTGAAGTTTTGCAAAGCCTACAGGGAAATTTTGACATGCAGAAGTGAATACCCAAATACCCTCGGCTGTCTTGGGGATTTCCGGCAGCGTCTGCAGGATGTGGGGAAAAAAATCCAGGGTTGAAAACAGCTGAAAATGTTCTGCAATGGAGTCCCAGCTCAGCACTCTTTAGTATCACTTGTCTTACGTGGATTTAAGCATGTGTTTATTGTTAAGGGTAAATGTTTAATCCAACAAGGACCCACTGCTTTTCCAAGCAGGACCAAAACTCCTTTTCTGTTTCATAAATTATTTGGGGAGTGAACCTATACTCTTTCAAGTCTTTTCTCCCAATATTCATTAACAGTCTTGGACGGTGTGTACCCTTTGAATCAGTTGTTTCCTATTCAGTTCACATGATGAGTGAACTGAACCACACAATATAATTCTTTTTCCCAGTTTTAGATGACTGAAACACAATGAGGGAGAAAATTTTCTTTACTTGGAAGAGTTTTAGCTCCATGTCAAAGGGATTAGCAAAGGGATTTATCAACATACACAGATCCCCACTTGTCAGGATATGTGTGAGCTAAAACCCCACAAGTCAGAGCAAAGTAAAAGAAGCAGGAGGTATCTTTATGCAACCAGAGCAGTTTGAAGCACTGTGCACACCCTGAGCTGATCAGCACATATAAATAACCCTCCTCATCGAATGCATTTGGCCAGAGAAACCATGGCAGACAGAGTCAAAGTCTACAGGGAATGTGAAAGAGACACAGGATCAGAAGCTCAGATAAACATCCTAACACTCAGATACTAACCTGGATGCTCTCCAAAGTTCGCCAAGCCACCTGGGCCCAGCTCATTCACCTCGTGGTGTCATGAGGAAGGGTTTTCTCACAAGGCTGCTGATGCTACCTGTTGTTTGACAGGCAGGAAATACAATCCAATGAGCCCTTCTCACTGGAGTTCATAATTTTGGTAGGAGAGAGAATCAGAAAGTGCAGAGGCAGAGCTAGAATGTAAAACAGAGTGCTGGGGTTGGGATGAGGGGGAAGAAGGGATGTTGAGAAGGAAAGTTAATCAAGTTTTCTAACTCCACAGAAACGTGCCAGTTTTGAAAGGTATCAGCACATGCGGGGATGGGATGCTGTGCCAGGTAGCAGCAGGATGCACTTCTGGAAGAGCAACTCAGCCCACTCACTGGTCCAGCCCAGGTAATAACATTCCCCTGGGACTGAGGAATGCAGCAGGATGAAACGAGGGCTGCAAATGCAGTTCTAAAATGATTTTTCCACGTGAGAATCCCATGTAACATTAATCTTGATGCTGTTGTCACTTCTCGGTGTATCTGGCATCTTGGAAAGGCTCATCATCCNTTTTTTTTTTTTTTTAATTATTATTTATTTTGTTATTTTGCAGGGCTCTAATTAGGCTGGCAGTGCTTATCTGGCATCCCCTTACTGCCCCAGGGTAACAGGGCAGCAGCCACCACCCCCAGTGACAGGCCCAGCTGTGTACAGCTGTTGTTTTCCTCCAGCGAGCGCAAACGGAGCGTTCTTTGTGTGCAAGTCTGAGGCTGTGTACACGTGTGTGAACTCTCCAAAAGCAAACAACTCACCTTTAGAAAGCCAAATTCCAAGCAAGAAATGAGCTCAGCAGCTGTGAAAGGTGTCTCTGTGTTTCATTGTTGATAAAAGTACAACCCAGAGTGACTCAAACTTCAGGATGTGGTGGGAAAACAAGAAGAAAAGATAGAGTGGGGGAGAGAGGGGAAAAAACCAGTCTTCTCAGGATGAGGAGTTCAGACATGCCAGATTTCTTTGGCACAGACTTTGCTGTCATGAGCCTTGCAGACATTTAATTTTTGAGTCCCTGCTTTCATTTTGCTGGCTCTGAGCACGAAGATTTTGAAAACAGTATTGCAAAGTGTTTCAGGTTGCAAAGCTGACCAGTGAGTGCCATAAGCAGCATCCCCTTCACAGGCTGAAAGTGCAGGCAGAAACCTGTCACCAATCTGTCATTAACCTGCATCTCCTCACGGTGACATAAACAACAATGACCATTTTCTTCCACATCAACCCTTTCTTAAACTCTCCTGGGTAAGCAGAAGGCAGCCATTGGAAGGACAGGGACTTGGCAGTGAAAAAGCGAAAGGGAAAATCTGATCTGGAAGCTGGGTACTAAAAGTAGGCATGCATTTCCTATCAGAGAGGTGACGTGTTCAAATTTGCTGCGCTGCTTTAGATTGAAAGGCATTTACCCAGTCACAGGGACTGCCAGGTGTGCTGTGTTCAGATAAAATAATGTTTCAGGATTTGTTCCAAGGCCCTGGATTTCACTCCACCAGCTCCAGCCATCTGGCTCAAGCGCAGCTTCCTGCTGAGGTGACTTGAAGCTTGGTGGCCTCGGTGTTTCTCCTGTGATGCTGTCAGATATTTAGCTATAGGAGCACAAGCTCAGGCACAAGGAAGGAACTAAACTATCCCAAACTATCCCAAACTATCCCATCACAGACAGCACCTAACTAACAGAACAGGTCTTTTCTCTACTGAACATGTATATTCTTGACTTGCAGGGGAAGAGGAGTGCAGCTACAAGATGCGTGGAGAGCAGAACAGTGCAAGGAATGATGAGAGTAAGAAATGGAGCAAATTGAGTGAAGGCAGTATGGGCTGGTCTCTGGTGTTCACTGGAAGGAATATTATAGGATCTCCTGTCAGGTCAAATCAAACCTACTGAGCTGACAGATGCTGGTTTAGCACAGAGATGCAGTGCCTGGTCTCCAGAGGAGGGCTCACCCTGAGCCTCTGCAGCAGTGATGATTGCGTTCCTGGTGCTGGGAATCCAGGAATGCTCAGACCAGGCACGTGGAAAGTAGCTAAGGAACACAGGTATTTTTGATAGATTTACACTGCTACCCCTCCTCCATCAGGCCACTACAGAGGCCCAAGAGGCTCACACCTGGAGAGAGATGGAAGCCAAACAGAGCTGCTCTGCATCACTTCCACTGGTGATGGTTACAGGAGTGGGATTTCAGCATTCCTGGGAGAAGTTTGACTTTGAGAATAGCAGGTTGTGTCCTTTTAACTTCCAAAGAGGTTAAAGGAGTCATGTGAGCTCTGAGTGTCTGGAAAAGGCCAGACACAGGAATAATTGAAGTGGTACCAAGATACCTCAGCAGACACCAACTCCTGATCTATGCCATGCCTTGTGGAGTTTGGTCTCTGGTAGTTCAGAGATGCCGCTGTAACCTGGAGGGTGTCACACGCAGCTCCTTTGGGCACTGCCCACAGTGGGCACGGGGAGAAGCCACAGCCACAGCCTTGGCAGAAGCAGAAGATTGAGTTACCTACTGCCCCTTGCTCCTGCACTGCTTTTGGCTCAGCTCTGCAACAGCATGGGGGCAGGCTGAAGGAGAAATATTTATTTTATTATTCAGATGTTCTCATTCGCACTTACACATGTGTGTGTGTTTGTGTGGATACCACACATATGTAACATGAGTGTGTGTGTTTGTCAGTGCCTTTCCTGAATGGCTGTGGTTCTTTAACAGCTCCATCTTCTTATCTCCACAGATAAATAACAATATTAGACCCGATCCCTAGTTATAGTCTGAAGACCAATAGCCCCCTGAAGTTTTATGGATGTCTTTAATTAGAATAAAAGCCTAGCAAAGCAATCAGAAGAAAACAAAGGGGTTGATGGAGTCTCTCTACCCACTTGCTGGTGGTTAGGAGTAGACCTGGGTAAATGTACATTGAAAACATTTTATTTTAGACCTGTCTAGCTTTTCTTGGTATCCTGCAATTATTTTTATACTCAATTTTGTGCACATTTATATTCTTTGAAATTTTGTATACATACTTTGTATAAACGTGTTTCAACACCCTGGTAGTAAAATGCTGTTTAGCTGTATTCAGGGTTGTTAAAGGCATTTGTGTGACATTCAGTATCCAAGTAGACATTTATACTTGGAGACCTGAAAACACTATAAAACAGAGGGTGAAAAATCAAAGATTCCTAGGTGATCACATAAGCATTTGACTAAATTGTTAGAAGGCTGCAAGAGTGGACAGCATGACCCAGTGTTATCTTAGCATAAAGGAAAGGGTGTTTTAAATATCTCTTTTTTTTTTTTCAGATTCTGATGAAATTATAGTTCACTTTTAATGGCATAATCTGTGTTCAAGGATATTTTACCTTTTCTCATTTCTTCTTCAGGTGATTTTCATAGGAACAAAGTAGTTCCCTTGCTGTAATGCAACTGTCTCTGGGGTTAAACACTTCTGGTTAACTCCAGCTCAGAAGCAAATCAGATCTGTTTCTTAGACAAAAAAGGAAAATCAAGAGAGAAGAATTGGATGGAGGGGAAGAATTTGATTTGTGGGGGTTCTCTTCAGAAAGTACCATGAGATCTTAAAGAAGACAGCAGGATTAGAATTCCTATTGCTTGTGAACTGCCTGAACTGCATGAGTGAGCCTTAAGGAGAGCAGTAATGAAGAAATAAAACAGCTTACAAGCTACATCAGCCCTGGAAAATAGGAGCATTTCACAAATGGTTTCATCTTCTTTGACTGGTGATATCTGACAGTGATGTACAATTACTTCTTCTTGTAGTTCTTTTGTTGGATCTGAAACACAAAGCCTTCACTCTAAACCTGGTTAAAGAGTAAAACAGGAGAATGCAGCAATTTCTAAACTAGCCACTAGCTCAGCAGCAGGGTTTTCTCAGGCTGTTTTGATAGAGGCAAAAAAAAATTAAAAAAAGAGAATAGTTTAAACGTTTGCCTCAGGGGTTGGAAACCCATTTTTCAGGCTGTTTAACTGTCATTCTCCGTGCATCTGTTCAAATTAGCTTCAGACAGTGAAATAAATAGGAAATATGGCCCAAGGGTCCTTGGTTTTGTCAGAAGGGACTTAGAAAGAAGTGGAGGAGAAGAAGAAGGAAATGTGGTTCATGAAGGCCTGCTGGGTCTTTTTGCTGACCTGCAATCGAAGCTGACTGAGGACAAGTTCATTCAATCGTCACAAACACCCCATGGACAAGAAAACCCCGAATGTGGTGATACTGCATGGAAAGTCCAAGACAAGATGTGGTGTGAACTTCCCCAGGCTTGAACTCAGAGTTTCAACAAAGGAAAAAAGAATGCCAAGTAAGTCTGGGAAATCGGTCCAGGGAGGGGGGAAAAGAAAAGGTTATTTGCTCACAGTATGGAGTGACAGAGCAGCTGAGATATTTGCTAATGAGATGTGCCAAGGGGCCACATCTGGGCACCGTGAGTCACGCATTTACATCTTAGTGTCTCTTCATGTTACAAGACATTACTGTCGACTCTCTCTCAAGCCAAAAACAGGGAGAAGCTTGGGCACTCACACATCTCAGCCCCAGCTCAATGGAATGGCTTTTCTCAGGCAGCATTTTGAGCAGCTCATGACAAAATCTTGGTATGGGTGCTTCAGCTTCAGCAAGGAATTTCTTCAGCTCTCAGCAGCATTTTGTGAGAGCTTTGTCTTTCCCATACAAGTAATTCAAAACAATGTTACAGTTCTGTAAACTTCTGCACCTGCTAAGTTGTTTTTCACCATTGTTATGGTTTCAACTAGAAAATATTTAGAGATGGGTGCCTTAGAACTTGGCCAATCCCCCTAAGGGGTGGATGGCTGAAAGAACCAATTACCTTATGCCATATAGTACACTATTTGTGAACTAACATATAAAAACCCTCTAAGAAGTTATTAAATCGCTTTGGCCTCCTTTTACCCTGAGCTTGGACTCGGTGTCATTTCACTGTTCCACGGCGAGAACAGCGACATCCTGGATGCTTGGTTCCTCTTCTCCCAGAGTACTACCAGAGCATGGAAGTGTCTTTGTTTCAAGGCTCCTCTGGCACCGGTCTCCTCTCTACCCATTTTCACAAGAAAACCCTTCCTCACTGCACTGATGTGAAATATTGTATGTCAGTGGTATGACACATATACGTACAACCACAGCAAGAAGCAGCAGCATCTTCCCACCTTTGTAAGGCTTCCCTTACCCCCTGATTTCCATGGCTTGATGCCTGGAAATTCAGTTTACCTGCTGTTCCTCTGTATCCTCTGTGTGCATGAATCAGGCTGTTATCAACAGGAGGAGCTTATCTCTCCTCCTTTATTGGATCTGGAGTTGCTAATACATCCATCACCCTTACATAGCAGAAAACAATTAACAGATGTTTCTGTTCTTTTAAGAATCAGTTTGTCTTGGTTCAGTGTCTGTTTCTCACAGCACAAAGCTTTGCATAGCACACCTCAGGTCCAGAGTTCTTCTGGACCACCTAGAACATCCTCTAGGTCAAGCATGAAAGGCACTCCTGGAAGCAACTTCATTAAAAACCATATTTTTTTGTCTCAAACCTATCTTGCTATCGCTGATGATTTTTCTCTAACACATTTTAAAGTGCCTAACTTCAGCATGGAAATGTGCAGACAAAAGAGACTTAATTAATCCTATTTTTGCCTAATTTGCACCTCCAGGATATTTTGTGAGAAATAAAATGCACTTCACAGCTCTCTCTGGCATGTACTATAATTACGATCAACATTTCTGTGTATCATAATGATGATAATGATAATGATGGCCACTGCTTTCCACCTCTTTGCTGCAGGAAAAGAGCTGACTGCAACAGGATGTTCTGTGAGTTAGATTTATTCCTAGATTTATTCCTCCCCTCTCTCAGAGGTAAAATAGGTCAGTATTCTATTATAGTCCAAACATTATTAACTTACTGTCCTCATATATTTTGATATTCCAGTGAAAAAGCCCTGCAAAAATCAAAATTGAACTTCAGAAATGTGACTCATTTCAGGTGTAATTTTTAAAGTTTTCTCAATCCACATTTTCCATTTCTTTCTCCAGGTTTTCTGTCTACGTGCACTTTGCTTTCTCAACAGAAAAAAAAAGGGAAAACAACAACTGAGGACTGAAAATGGAAGAAAACAAAACAGATCTTGGTGCTTGTGGTTCTTCACACAGAGAGAAAAAAATCCATGTGTTTCCTGAAACAAAATAAAGATTGATATTTTTATTTATTGCAATATGAGCCCCTTTTTGACAGGTGTGTCTTTCCTGGAGTTGTTGGAAGCCACGTAATCCAACATCTTGGGCTTTCTTTTGGGAGAAGAAAAGAAAATGCCAGTGTGAGGGTATTTCAGGGTAGAGCAAACCTCTAAAGCAGCCACATATATTAAAGCAGAACTACTGTAAGTGTCTTGTCCATTTATTCAGATGACTCTTACAAAGAGCATTTGTGGGGTTTTGCTGCCTTCTCTGACAGAAGAGAAACTGCAGTGAAGGGAAGAAATTCTTCTGCCAGCGCCCAAGGTTAAGGCAATCTGTAGGAAAGAATGAAAACAACAGTGAGAAATGAATATCTCGTTTCAGCCAGGCCTAAATCATTATCTGCAACGTTTCCTGAGCTTATTCTTGCCTTTCTCTCCTTTCTCTGCTGTACCTGAAGCTTTTCCTCCTGCTGATTGTCGGATAAATCAGCTTTATCCTACTGGGCTGAGCAGAGACATGGTACTTGCTGGGTGTTACACATCTCCAGATCACTGCAAAGACCTCCAGCTGGGGATAAGAGGCACATGGCAAAAAACCTACAAGAAATACAGCTAATTTTTAGATTCAGTGACTGGATTTTGGAGTTAATGACCAGGACAATGAAAAGAACGGGAACAAATATAATCCCATCCCTCTTTCCCCAGGCCCAGCATGGAAATACATTGCTCCTCACTGGAAAATAAAGCTGTGAACACATTGTTAAAAATGGGATGGAACAATGTCTTAACTTTTTGATTTAAACATGAGAACAGAATTTTAGGATTAATTATTCCAATGATATGTGATATTTGCTATCGGGGGTAAAATATTTGAAAGCAGTCTCAGTTTCTTTTTACTTATAGTCTACTACAGATACAATTAATCATAAACATAAGCTAGATGTTAAGATGGGAGAGAGAAAATTAACAGCTGGAGTGGGTAATAAAAAGAGAGAAGCATGAGGAAATGAAATAGAAAAATACACATAACCACATTTGCTGCAGAGGTAACAGGGAGAAGAGTATGAATTTGTATTCTTTGAATATGTTCTTGTTGACAGAACCCCACAATTTTTATTCGCCATAATTTCCTTCTCCGAGGTATCCGTTTTTACTTGAAATCTTGATATTTCACATAATTTACATCCTAGAGAATCTTCATTCCCTGCTCTTCCTCCAGATGTGTGATGAGAGTTAAAATATCTATTTTACAAAAATAGAATGAACACTCAATAAAAATCCTTAACAAATATCACTGATAATGCACAAGATGATAAAATCACATTTTCATGCTCTTATCAGGTTGGGTTGTTTTATTTGTTCATCCTGGCAATTATTTCCCCTTAGAAGGAGAAAGGTAAACAGAGACACCAGATAAATGGCTCGAGGTGGCTAGAAATGGCTAAAGCAAAAATAATGATAGCTCAGACTGTCTCTTTATGGAGCTTGTGCCCCAGCTCATGCTTATGGAATTAATTATTATATTGTGGATCTTGTTTGTGAAGCACCATTCACAGGAGTTCTCCTTGCCCCAGAGCTGTGTAGCTGAATCCCAGATATGGAACTAAATTGGCAAACTCTTCAAAATTACTTGAAAAGTAAGTATTCGGTCAAAGGTACAGGTGAAAAGGCTGAATGGGCTGATGAAAGGTATTCCCCAAATGAAGGAAATCCTGTCCAGATGAAGAGGTCACTTCATCTGCAAGCCTTAGGCACTGCAGGGATAATAATCCCCAGGTTCAAGCATTAACGGGAGAATAAAAGACAAATGGAGCCATTTGTCATTTATTTCCTAATAAATGCAAGTTCATTTTGCACAGAACCTTCACCCTGTCTCAACAGGCAGATCCTAGAGGGTAATTTCAGGGCAGTTTTCCCTGGTGTGTGCTTGCTCAAGGTTTATGTGAGTTTCTGCTTCACTTCTTCAAGGCATTGGGCTGCTCAGAGACTGGCTGGTGCTTTGTATTTTATGATGCTACTTTTGGTGAACAAAAATCTTCGCAACAATTCCACAGTTTTCTTGTAAAGAGATTTCCTTAAGCTAAGAGAAGCACCTACAGTGATGCTGTGGATTGTGAAGGAAGCAAATGTAGGTGTGTTTCTACTGCCTTGGCACAAGCCTGCCAACGATGAGAATGCAAAAAGGCTGAGGCTGAATTGGGGGAAATGACACCCATGAATTGATTAAAGCACTTTGCTGATATGCAGTGAGGGACACATGGTCCCTATGGAGAATGGTTGGATCTGCCCACATGTAGGCAGGAGAGATGTGCTGGTGACTCCCACCCCCATTGGCACCAGCCTGGGAAGGGCCAAAGAACACCAATTAATCTGCAATCAAGCATCTGAGAGGCAGAGCTGGCCAGAGGGATGAGCCCAGAAAGGCTGGGCAAAAAGTGGGTTTAGTCTGCCTGGAGGAGGGAGCTTCTAGGCTGTGCTCCCTGGAGGAATGCTTGGAGGACTCCTGGGCTGGGACCATCAGCTCTCCTGCTCCGTCCCTGAGAATGGCTATTTTTTTGTTAAGGGTGAGTAATTTTTGAGGCTTAAATATAATGTTCATCTTCTACAGCTATGATAGTCCTTGAGCTGAAGCCTTCATGTTGAAGCTGAGCATGTGTTTTGGCTTCTAGAAGTTTCCCAGGTTGGCTACTTTGCATGGGGATGGAGCAAAAAGTGCTCCAGCTCATTTCAACCAAGTCCCAATTTATTGTCCTTCCTTGGCAATTTTGGGACAAGAGAGAAAGCAAAAGCTCTTCAGCTGCCTGGGCTTTTTGTGAGCTTCCACGTGCCAAGGTTGAGCTGTCGGGATGTTTCATGTAGGTATCTGACCACGAACATCTGAGAGCAGTGGAAATGGGAGGGGGGTGGCTCCAGGGCTCTAGAACAGCTCGATGCTCTGCTGAGGAACCAGCCAGTTCATCCTCTGATCATTACTGAGACCTGAGGCTCTGCATTTCTTCTGGAGCAGTGGTGGCAATGAAGGGGAAGCTGGAGTACTGATGGCCTCCTCTTTTCACTTTTCCAGGGCTCACCAGTAAAGTGTTTGAGGGCCCTCCAGAGGAGAGGGAGGAAAAAAAAACCCACAAACAAGAGAACCCAAACAATGAACAATCTGGTTTCTGTAGTCCATTGCTGAAAAACAAATCAGTGCCTCTGTGGTGATAAGGAGAATTTGGTATACAGATACACTCTGGTTTCTGGTTTCCCGAAGACTCTAAAGCAGAGGCAAGGTAATAACTAAAAAAAGAAACACACATAAACCCTTATAAAGCTCTAGGCTTGTGGCCTGTTTTGCTGTTTCCTTGCCTCCTCAAGCCCAACACACCTTCAGACATTCCTGGCTGAGGTAGTTATAGAAAAAAACCAACCCAAAAGCCATGTCTAATTTGGATTCATAGAGCCCAGTCCTATCCTAAACAAACCATGCTGCCCGGAATTGCTTGCCAGACAGTTGGCATATCTCACAGATTAGCTAACACTAACAATAAGGCGTTTCAAGAAGGAGAAGAGGCTGAACTTGGCCTCCCTCGCCAGCTGGAATGGCAGTGTGGGGATGTGTGCCCATCTGAGTCCCTCCTCTGGAGAGGAAGGATTGGCAGAGAGAGGGTTTCTTGACCCCAGCACTGAACCCTGTGTGGAGGTGGTTTGCAAGCTGAGCTGGGAGAATAATTCCACTACAAATTGCTCCAAGTGTTAAAGCTCCAGGGAGCAGATTTAATAGCTGCCTTCAACTCCTTCGTCAGACTCTGGTTTATGGGCACAGCTGGAGGATGGGGACAAAGCCAGGGAGGGGAGGTTATCCTGCACTTAAATTTGTGGAAAAATTAGTTTGCACTTGTCCAGGCTTTCCTTTGTGCCAATTCACCCTGTAAGTTTAGATGCATGGAGGAGAGGTGCAGGCTGTGAGGGAGGAACTTTAATCCGGCTTGCCTGGATCAGGAATGTGGGAACCAGCACCAGCCAGACCTTACACGCTTTATGAACAGCAAAACGGGGTTTCAGCAGCTTGGTCTGGAATTTGGGTGGCCACATGTAAACACCAGCTTAGCTTTCTGGGAGAAAAAAGAAAAGTTGGGACTTCAGGCTTATATTTGTCTCGGATTTCAAATGGTGAAAGGGGGAGGGTGTATAAATGCCAACTCAGCAAAATAAATGGTTCGCACAGAAAACCCCAATGTCAGGAGTGAAACCTGACTCGCTGAGAGCCTCTTGTGTACCAAGTGCATGTGCTGTAGTGACAGGAGAGGATCCCTGCTGCCCTCATCCTAACACAATCAAAACGCTGCTTATGCAAGTGTTTGGAGATCAAAATGCCAAGAGCAGAGGAACAAAGATACCTCTCGGAAGATGTGAATAAGTGGAAGCTGAAGTTTCACGTATCAGCTTGGGGAGTGTGCAAGGCAAACAGCAGTGGTCCTTGCTGGAAGCCCAGCCCAGCACATCTGCCTCATACCTGCAGGGCAGATCTGGCTGCTGGGCAGTGCTGGCATCTCCTTTAGAGAGGGAGCATCTGAGGGGGCTGCCGTTCCAAATGGATCTGTGGGGTGGTGCTGGGAAGGCGGCACCTTTTAAGAGCACCTGTTTCTCTCAGCTTCTGTGGAAATGCTTATCTCACCTGGCAGGCTTTGCCAAGCCTCGCTTAGGAAACAGTATCTTGAGGTTCCCAGGATCTGTCTCAATTTCCTTCCCTCCCATTCCCACCCTCAGTGGCAGCACCAACCTCTAGATCCCAAAGCTGGTGAGCAAGGACTGGCAGTGCTCTTCCCAGTATTCTTTCCTCCAGCCCAGGGCTTGTGTGTCAGTCCTGTTTCACTGAGGCAAAGGCAATGTAGTCCTGTACTGCCCACTGAAATGCTCGTGGTGCTGGAACGGGCTCTGTCCCTCACCGCTGTCAGATTCAGTTCTTAGCAAGACTAAAACTTCCTCTTTTGGCTTCTGAGCAATGCAACTTCTTCAAGTTCAAATCTTTTAGTTGCTCAGCTCTTGTTAACCATTAAAAACAGTCAGAAACTGGAAAAAATCAAGACAAGGGGAAATATTAGGAACATGCTTGCAAAAAAAACCTACAAAACACCCCAAAACGTAAACAGCTGCACCAAACAGAAACAGAGAAGTTGTTCAGATGACAAAAATACTCTCTGCTTATCTAATATCTCTTCAGACCATTTCTAGATGCCCAAGGCTGTGCAGGTTTTCACTTGCTTGTTCCTAAGCTTGGCCACACTTCTTGCTTTTCCAGCCCCTGATCCTGTGCCAGGGTTGGGTGATGCTCCCAAGTCAGCTGTGTGGACCTGCCTGCACAGGCTGGGCATGTGGGGACCAGGCAGGTCCCCCTGCAAAGCCCCTGAGCCAGGGGCTGTGTGAAAGCCACGGGTGATTCGAGGGTGACAGAAAGCAAAGCGAGCCTGTTGTGTTGTGACTGTCACAGCTGTGCCCGTGTCTGCAGCAGCTGAAGAGCTCACGTGTCTTGTAGGGGGCTTTGTCCATCCTCAGGGGTGCAGAAGGTTGCAGAATCACTGTTTTATCCCCTGTGGGGAGAAGTGAAGCATCTCCCAGAAAAGAGCTCCCTCCTGGTCCAGAAGGCAGCTGCCTGCTGACCCTAGGGAGCTGTGGGAGCCGTCGGGCTCCATCCCAGGGCAGGGAGGCTGTGCCCTCTCACAGAGCCACTCTGGCTGTGAAGGGAGCTTTGTGAAGGTCTGCAGGGAAAACATGTCCATTACAGTCTGAATATTGCTGGAAATAATCCCAGGGAAACCTGGAACCGGCCAGAAAGCACTTATTAACTAAAATTCCAAATAATGTGAAAGTTTTTCCAGAGCCTTCTGAGTGCTAATGTCCTTTGTCACAGCAGGTGTGGAGGTCTAGCCCCAGAAGGGAGGCAGTAAGTTGGGAGCAGGCTGTCTGCTTGGAGAGTGATCAAAAAGAACAAAACAGAATACAGAAAGAAGTATGGAAGAGGGGATCCCCTCTGTGGAGCAAAGGAGGAGGCAGCTTCCTCAGTCAAGAGTATGTGGAGTCAGAGATCGTTTCCAGAGCTCAAAGCAGCTTCTGGCCCGTGCTCTCTCTGCATTTGGCTATTCTAGATGGGAAGACATCTGTGCACAGGTCTTTTAGAGCGAACTCAGCAACACTTACCTAAGATGTTCTTCTTTAGACCAATTTTTCAGTTTTGACTGTTTTGCTGTTGAACATCCTCCTAAGGTAAATGGAGCAAATCAAAGTGAACATTCCTGACAAATTAATGGGCAAACACATTAGCAGCTCTGAAATGAAATGCCTGCACATCACATGAATTCATTTCACAGTGTTTATATATTTATGGAAATGTCTTTGAATTATACCCCCAGCTCTAGCACAGATGATTTCTTCCTGCATTATAAAGCAGGTTATGTGGTGATAACTTCTAGACCCCTAAGAGCTACTGGAGCATGTAATTATCTTGTTCCACTTATTAATGATGAAAGGTCTATGCAAGTCCCAGAGTAGCTGTATGTCCTGTGCTCAGCAACCTAAAGAGGCTATATAAATTTAATTCAGTTTAAAATTTAGTTGCTGACTTTAAATAATCTTCAAATACAGAATATAAATGTTTTAGGGCATTTAAAGCTTTTAAAAATTATTAATGGATCTGTAGTACTGGAAATCTAAACTCAATTTTGTGGTGCTAAGATATGGAACTGAGAAAGTGGACTACAAGGAAAAGAAGCTGACCAGGCTCTACTCTGAAATGCATATTGCAAAAAACCAGCAAGATAATACAAATTAGGACTCAGGCTTTTAATTGTGAAGTCATATTATCAGCAATGGAAGAAATGTTAAAAATGAGTTTCATCTTGACGTCCTTGGAAGGTGGCCAATTTGTGAAATTCTGGGCTAGAGATCTGCAAACCTCCATTCCCCAACCTTCCTAAAATGGCATCACTCATTTGATGATGTCTCCCAGCTATAATCCTGCTTCTCCAATCTGCCATAATAATGCTAATTAGTTCCGTATGTAAATAAACTATTGTTGACAGGACACTTTAAGCAATTCACACATGACTCATGGAGGGAGAGAGAGAGAGAAGTTTTAAAAATGATTTATCCATAAACAGAGATTCCATATGTCCTAATCTGGCATGGATTTCTCTCCTTCTCTTTATAGCAAGGAATGTGTGTGTGCCTGCATAGCAGGGCTATAATGTGACAATTTGTCTCAAAGGGAAAGCAGGATTTATGGTACTTAGTGGAGACCACAGAGGTAAAATGAACAGCAGGCTGTATTTAATCATCTGAATTTTCAAATATTTCTTTTGCTTGGGTAAATGTGTCTTTGTTCCTCCTTGGGAACGTGCTCAGCTGAAGGACTGGGTCCTGTAAAGGTGTCTGAAAATGCTGCAGGCACATTTAGTGAAGTGCACACAGGGAGTGTGAGAGGATCCACGGACAGGGGACACTCCTGCAGGAAAGGGGTTGGACCCCAAATTCTCTAGGCAGGGTATTACCACATCCTTGAAGAAAATGTGTGTATTGGGTGTCCAATGCACATTTCTGGAAATCAGGGTATACTGCACTGATCCCAGATAAATGCCACAGGAAATCCAGGCAGAGGAAAAAAAAGGAATTCTGAACAGTTAAATACTATTTATTTCTCCTGCAGGGCCTGATCCTGTGGCCTCCAGTGATACTATTCCAGCCTTGAGAGGAGTTGTGCTGATATGAGTGTAAGGCAAATGTACCCTTAGCAGGGTTTGGAAACTTCACTGGGAATTAACCTTAGGCTGAGATACCCTGTATCAGGATTTTATTTTTGCCCTTGTAGTCTGGACTGCAGTACATATTCTTCTGGTGGTGCTGTTTTTTTCTCCCCTCTTCTTCCTTTTGCCTCTTGACTTAAATTATTTTTGGTTTTAGCACAGGGTCACTCACGTTACTAAAAGTAATTTCTGTAATTTGCTGATTCTACTGTTATTTTAAATCAAACCCAGGCCTCTCATAACCACAAGATTTCAGAATACGGAGTCTTGGGTAAACCAAATAGAAATCATGGAATTTTGGTGCTTAGAAAATGGCACATGGATTACCTGAACACAGATAAGGCAGATTAACAACCCACAAACCAGTGGCAGGTGGTGTTTGTGCCTTCATAATTTGAACAAAACAATGCTGCACATGTGACCCATAAAATGGGATGAGACAGAGTGCTACTGGCAGTGAGTTGTGATGAGAGAACAAGAGAAAAAAAGCTGAATTTTGAGTATGTGGGGGCAAAGCTGGCACCTGCAGGGAAAAAGGCTGGCTGTTTATTTGTGGCAAAGATGCCAGCTTTGCTGCCAGTGGAATTGGGGCCTGCTTTCTTCCTTCAAAGAAAGAAATCTCTCCAGGGGTGACAGTGGTTTAATTGGGGTGGCTTGTTCCAGCCTTTGGGCTGTGAGTGCTGGTGAGGCTGCCAATGAAGTGCCAGTGTAGAGGAGATTTGTCTGCTGCAAATCCATGTCTGCTGAGAATTGGACCAGGCACGGATGCACTGGCACAGCTGTTTGTGGGAAAGGCAAGGCCAGAACTACTTTTTCCTCCTCTCTTGAATTCTCAATGACTTTCCCCCTTCAGGCTGTGCCAGGAGAAGAAACAAAGGCACTGAGCTGGCTCATCCAAAGGCAGGGATCTATGAAATCTGAAAGTTCTAGAGTCCATTCCTATTGCTAAAATCACTGTCTCTGTCCTTTACTTCCCACCAAGGCATTTCTGATGTAAACACGTGGTGGTGATAAAAATGAAATAAAAGCAGATTTTTGTGAGGCAGAGCAGAAATTTGGGTGTGGAGCAGGAGCTGCCTTTGCCCAGCTCTGTTAAAACTTTCTTTTTTCCCCTCTGTAAACACTTGACATCTTATAGAGGGATCATAGATTACATTTTCACGCTGTTGTCACTAATTAGTGCTTGAAAGGTGAAACGAAGAGTTGGGTTGCTTGGCTGCTGTGAGGTGAGTAACATGTATTTACTGAGTGGGGATCTGCTGCCTGCCAGCACATCTTGGCTACCTGTGCTGGCTGGTTTCAGCCACAGAAAAGAGCCTGGGGTTATGTTGTGCTGAATCCATTTAAAAACAAAGGAAAGGGAGATTCTTTCCCATCTCTCTAAACAAATTCTTTAATGAGCAATATCCCCAAAATAGGCTTAGCAAAAAGGTAACTATTTTGGTCAAACAGGGTAATCTCAACCCATAAACCAAGTCATTCTCAGGGAGCTGGGATTGCTGGAGAGAATGGATTTTGAGAGTGAAAGGTGAGCTCAGAGATATGGCTGGGGGCGTTCCAGTATAATTTTTCAGGGAAATTTGAACATTTCTGCAAAGTCAGGTGCCCTGTGCCCCCATGCAGTGGTAGCTGCTCCTCATGCAGAAATGTCAAATATTCCCTGTGTGCTGAAAGAGTTTCTAGTGAGGGATGATTGCCTAGACCCCAGAAATTCCAATTGAGTCAAAGCAAGATGACAGCATAGAAAATCTCTTGCTCAAACTGAGGCTTATACCTTTAACTGTTTTGAGGCAAATAATGTGTCTGTATTTGGAAGAGTAAGTGCAGGACAAGTCTACAGCAAATTCACCTGCTATTCCCAACCCTATGCCCAGTTTTTCTGCTATAAATATTGAGAGAAAGGCTGGTGGTATGAAAATCTTGTGATATCGCTCCTGAGAATCTTTTGTCCCAGAGTGCAAAATGTGAAATTTAAATTTGCCCTGTGTGCAGCTCTTCTACGTGTGCATAAACTCTGAATAGAAATGTCAGGATTATGGCCAGGGATGATTGAGTAATTAGTTACAGAATTTTTGCAGAAACACTCTGGAAGAATCCTCCCCAAATTTCTGGGGTTTGTGTCAAAATGTAGGTCATGGGGAAAATGTAAAATTTGATTTGCAGATGCAGCCAGCAATTTAGTTCTCAGATTACCTGTGTGTGTTAGCAGATTTTTGTGGTTGCTGCTTATCTCCCCATCCTTTGGAGCAGATTGTTCAAGCCTAATATTTGCAGTGATGGTTGTGGATTCCTCTGGCAGAACCAGAAGTGTGTGGGCACAAAAATGCTGATTGATTTATGTGAATTTTTGTTACTTATCAAAAATCCCTATTGAAAGGGACTTCCTGTTCAGGCCTTACTGTTTATTGATCTGATATGAAGCTTTTACTGATATAAAGCTA
Source organism: Dicrurus megarhynchus (assembly GCA_013399195.1). NCBI lineage: Eukaryota > Metazoa > Chordata > Aves > Passeriformes > Dicruridae > Dicrurus > Dicrurus megarhynchus. Next base: position 1,312,854 of record VXAD01011878.1, on the reverse strand, counting down.
TATTTTTCCTATGGTGAAGCTGCACTTAAGTTTGATAAGTCTTTTCATGGAGCATCTACCCAAGCCTACAAGCACATGGGAGCTGTACTAGTTATTATATAGAGAGAGTGTGAATTGTCAGGCCCCAAAGCTGCTGGGGTGTCTTTTGTGAGAGGTAAAAGAAGTTCAACTTGTTGAAAAGCTGGTGACAGTGAACTCTAACATGGGGGGGTTTGGGGCAGGCTGTGACAGAGATGGCTCTGATTATGTTTGAGGTGAAGCAGCTGTTTATTGAAATCCTGTTACCCTCAAGAGGGCAGTGGGGCTGTGGGGGATTTTAGGACACTGGTTTTCTGTTGACCTATAAAGAAGACTTCAGAAAAATGTGGCAGTTTGAGGCCTACTCTGGTGTTTCCTGGTGCTCCCAGCGTTTTCCATGAGGATGCAGAGGAGAGGTCAGCTACTGTTGCAGTTGGTATTGGGACACTGTTTGGGTACCTGCTAAGAAATGTGTCTTGCTCTGGTCTTCAACCAGTTCCTGTGATCCTTTCCAGTGCATGGAGGAGGGAAACTGGACCTAGAGTTGCCATAAGGAATGGGCAGGCCAAAATTCAGGTGTATCAATGACAACTTGCACTCAATGAAAAGGTGAAAAAATACATCCAAATAAAGCAGACCCTGGTATTGTTCTCTCTTTATAAGTTTTTTTTCAGAGCCAAACAATCACTGCTCTTAGCAGATATCACCCAGAGAAGCTGTCCCTGCCCATGGCAGGGGGGTGGAATGAGATTTAAGGTCCCTTCCAATCCAAACCATTCTGTGATTCTACAAACTTGAGCTCAAGAGCACACTTGGAGCTTGGCTGCTCTTGCTTAGGGAAGGAGTGGGGCCATCTGAGAAAATCCAGTTCACCATGAAGCAGGCATCATGTGGGTGGCTTTGCAATAATTGCAGAAAGAAAGATGGGGGAAAAAAAAGATACCAAATTGGTCTGCAAAAAGGAATTGCATCGGAACAAGTGTGGATAAGTGACGTCATTCAGAAATTCTTTAGGTTTATTTAACAGCTTTGGAGAGCTTGTCTGAACAAAAACTTGAAAGTGGATTAGAAGGTGAGCCTGGCAGGATCTAAACTTACAGGTATTTCTTGAGATCCATGCTTTGTTCCAGGCTCTGCTACTGGCCTGGAAGGAAGAAGAAATTTGGAGAGGATATTTCATCTGTCTTTGATTTCCTGTAAAATCAAAGCAGTGATACCAGCTACCATGAGAACATGTGGAGATAAGCTGAAGGAAAGTTATTAATTATACTAGTGAAATCACTTCCATGATTGTCTGTGGCAAGTTTCCCAAATTAAACTCTTGAGTTGACTTCTTTCAGTAAATAAAATTCCCTTGTTTATGCCTCCTTCCCGCTCATGACCTGAATACAGGAGGGATCTCAACTTTCTGTTGCTTCCACTTAATTGGATTAATCAACTACCTCCAGAGGTATGTGCCTCAGGTCCAGTTCTTGCTGACAGCCAAACCAGTGGGCCATTACATGAGGTAGATGGAATCCAGCATCAAAGAAAAGAGCAATTTGGGCTGGAGCGATGCCAGGACCTTTTTGTGCTTAACCAAATACCTGCATGCATACAGATTTTTTTTTTTTTCTCTCATTGCTGCTGTGCTTCCTTATTGCATGTTGGAAACGATTAAAGCCTCTGCTCGTGAGCAGGGTTGTGCTACCATTATCACCAGTGCCCAAATAAAAATGGTGCGGGGTTGTTTGTGATGTGGGAGATCCCTTCTCACTTTCCAAAGCTGGTGGCTCTGGGGAGTGACAGCGAGTGCTGCAAACAACTACCTACACATGGGATTCTTAGCAGTGCTTCCATATGATCATCTCTTCATCTCTTCCTGTCACAGATTCAACAAAGAAAATTAAGACTTATTGTTATAATGTGGCAGGGGGCGGTTGCAAGGAGAGGGGAGTGCAGTGTTCCTGCTGAGTTCTTCTAATGAAGCTGTTGCTGCAAAATAGCTTCCAAAACATCTGTGGAGGTCCCTGGAGAGCCTGTCAAAGATGTGGCATTGCAATAGTTTGTGTTGCTCGGGTGTAGCCCTCAATGGTATATGCTCTGTGCTCTTGGCCGTGGTAGCCCACAGACAGTGTCTCTGTGGAAGTTCCATTCACTACAGCATAGGACCACCTGCAACTTGAGAACAGTTCCTAAACAGACACTGGGAAAGCTGGAACTGTGTTCAAAGTCTCTTGAAGAACAGCAAAAAAATCAGATAAATATCCAGTCCAGCATGTGTGAGAAATGAATCCCCTAGACCTCTATGGAGCTGAGTGCAGCTGTTTTGCAAATTGACCCCTTTGGTTTCTACATTGAGCCAGATAGCTCAAGAGAATTGTGTTTACTGTGTTATTTCTATCCTGCTATCAGTATCCTCCTGGGAAAATGATCCTTGTGGTCCTTTTCTGCTGAGGATTTGGAAGCAGTGGCAGAAGAATTGTAACTGGGCTTTGCTTCTTCTCAAAGTTACTGTGGGGCCGAGCCAGTGCACAGCTAAGGTAATCTGGAAAGATCTGCTAATCAGATTGTTGGCCAGCCTGCTTGGCACAGCCCATCCCCTGCTCTGTGCCTTAGTTTTCATGTTGAAACGTGGGAGACGATGCTGATCTTTGAATTACTTTGTCTGGAAGAGGAAAGAAATGTTTGAGAGTTGCTTATGTGGGACTCTCCCTCCTTGTTACCAATACATGGAATTGAGAGCTCTGTTGCAGTAGTGGGCTAACATAAAGAGCAATGAAATCATAGGAGTTTGCAAAAAAGCTCTGGACTGCCTTTAGAGATGCAGCCTTTCCTAGAGTATCTGCTAGAGCTGTGAGACTTGAATTAACTTACTGGGAGCAAAGCTGTTAGAGCTGGGGCACTCTTTACAGCCCACAGTACATTTGCAGCTACTTCCTCACCAAGTCAAGTGCTCAGTTTTGGGGTTTTTTGGTTGGTTTTTTTTTTTTTTTTTTTTTTTTTAATCAGTCCCTGGTTGCTTCCACTCCTCCTGCTTTTGCTGTGCTGAGATTCAGCTTTTTCACAAGCCTCGAGGCAACTTGCCCATGCAGATCAGGCAGGTACAAAGACTCCTCTTGAAAGTCTTGTCCTGGGGGTCTGCATCTGTAAAACCTGGCTCTATAAAGCTAGCATATGGGTATGGTTGTTCCCAGCATAAGATAATATATGAAGTCAGGAATTCCAGTGTTAGTCCTGGGTGTGGATTTGCCACTCTGACTTTTTTTCAAGGAGAAGATATTCTTGCTTTATTTCCAGAGGCGAGCCTTTCCAAAGTTGTGAACACAAGAGCTTGCCAAATATTAGCTTTCAAGGTTTTAAGTCGCACAGTGTTTACTCGAGTTACCTCTTCTTGAAGTCTATATAAAGAGTCGTGTTTGCTCAGGCACACTCCTAAAAGCCCCAAGACATGGCTCTGGAAGGAGGTATGCAACAGCAAATGTAAATATTGCTGTTCTTAAAACTGGAAGCCCTCTGAGTAATCTATAGAAGGAAATAGTAACGTGAGGAAAAGGCCTTAGATTTGGAGGAAACTTTATATGATTTGGAGGTGAAGACTACACAGCAGTACCTGGAATGAATAAAATCCAGACATTCAGGGATATTGTAAATACAGCTTCTCTTGGCCAGGGCTTAGCCCTGCAATCACAGCTGCTCTCTTCTGTTCCCCAGCGTTTCCCCTTGCTGTCACCAAGGCAGCATTTTCCCATACCCCAGCCTCTGAAGCAATTGCTGGGAACAGTATTTAGGGACTTTGCTGGCCAAACTATGTTGGCCTCTCGCTGTGGGACGACAGTTAAAACCAAAATATTTGTTCTACTTAGCCAAGTGATTCCCTCCCACCTTTTGTCAGTAACTGGTGTCATTTTTCTGAGAAGGTTGTGGAAATATGAGCTGAGTTTCAGGTGCTCCATGATATGATAAACAGGAGAGGAATTTTCATGAAGAAGTGCCTAGATACAGTGCAAATAAAGAAAAACAATTGAATTAAAATTCAACCACAATATTTACCAGTCTCCCCACCTGCCTGTATATGCAGGTATGCTGAGACCAAATTCACATCATGTTTCCTGCAGCTGAGACAAGTGAGCAGAGTGCTGGCTTGGCTGAGGAGAATATTTGCCCTTGCCATGCCGCTTTTTCTGTGTACCAACAGGCAGCCCACCGAATTTCCCCTTCCCTTCCTCCCTCTCTGTACACAGCTATTATCAGCCTTCCCACAGCAAGGGCAGGAAGTAAACAAATGGAGCTGCACCAGAAAAACCCTGTGCACGAGTTCGTGCAGAATTATTGCACTTATCAGTGTATTTATCTACCGCTGTGCAGCCTCGATGAGTGAAGGGTTGCTGCAGGGCTGCAGGCAGCGGGAGCAGCTGCGGTCCTGCATCCTGCAGATGGATTTATGGTTTCCCGGTGCCATCTGCTGGCACAGAGCTCGCCTGTGCACGGAGCCCTCCAGCTCCTCTCTCCCTAAGCAGATGCTGCAGCTCTTTGCAGATGCTGTAACCCCCATCCACCCTTTCTGGGTGATTTCTTGGGCTTTGCAAAGCAAATGCTCTCTGCAGCCAAGTACCTGCAAAACCGCTCTGCTCGTGGTCCCTCCTGGAGTTTTGTTCAGCTGGGAACCCCCTGGGCTTTCCACTGCTCCCTTTCTCCTGCTGTAACGCTGTCTGCTCCATGGGAGCAGCCCCAGATCCAACGGGAACTGCAGACCGAGCTTTTTGTGTAACCTAACAGGCTAAACTTTTAAATCCATGTGGTTTTGAGGGGGAGAGTTTGTCTTCAGTGTGGAGTGGTACCAGTAATACTGCTGAGGTAGGGCTGTAAAAATACTGCTGGAAAGCTTTCAGAGCGATGGAAGCTTGATTTTTGTAGAAATCTCTGAACGGGCCTGAAAAAAGAAAAAGAACCCCACAAAATTAATATCCATGTGACAGAGGATGTAGGGAAGTTTGTCCTTTTTCTATCTTGTGAAAAGGATGTGTGGCAAGCAAAGATGAGCTGTGATAACAAATTAGTTGGTGATATTCCTTGGCTTTTGCTGTTAGAAATCCAGATAACCCGGCAGAGCTGTTTTTATGCTTTAAGTTTGCACTTCTTATGCTTTAAATTTGCACTTTAAATTTGCATTTTTCACTACCTCCATCACAGCATCTGCTCTGGGATGGTGTGTGCTGCAAGGGGACCGATCTCTTTATCCTCCTTGCTGCTGGGGAGCACATTTTGGTGTGTGTCAAAGTCCTGATGGTGCCCATGTGCACTGCAAGAGCCTAAAGACAGGACCTGTGTCAAAGCCAAGTCATTAATTCATTTTTAAATTTTCCATTTTTTAGAGGCAATATATCATTCTGTGTAAACACCACATAAAAAAACCCCCAAAAACCAAAAATTTGCTTCATCCACCTTGCTTTGACTTCAGTCCAAGTTTGCCCCGGGCTTCCCTTATTTCTGCCCGTGGGGAACTTGCACCAGTTAGCCACAAATAAAGTGGAGTTTCTGACACTTAAATTCTGGTATGTCAGGAGTGGGTAGTGACAAGATTGAGCTGGGATCTGTGTTAGCATGTTTGCAGATACGGATCAGAGGTTTGAAATCCAGATGACATGAGGATGAATGAAGAGCAAAAATTGCTAATCAAATTCTCCAGGGCTGCAATGCAATAAACCAGGGTAACTTGATGGAAAATGTAATCAAGCCTTCTAGTCTGTTTTTCAGCTACATCTAGGCTTCAATTTTTCAGCCTTTATGCCTCCCTCTCACATGGATTTTAAAAGGAAGGAGGATGTCTGTGAGGATCAATGAAGTAATTTAGTTTTACCAAGTGAGTCCAGTAATCCTGCTGGACAGAGCTCCCAGAGATTTCTTTCTCTTAATTGGGGAAATATTGTAAAGAAATTCTCCACCTTCAGACCATTACTAGTATAGATAATGCCAAAGCAGAAACATAACCTCCCAGTGAAAATGAATTTTTTCCCCCTCATTGGTCAATAAGTGGCTAAATTTGAGGGATGTTTTCTCTATCTCGCACATGTATAAATCTGCTTTTCTGAGTTTCAGCACCTGATTCTGTGCTGGGGGAAACTGGTACTTGTGTTCACTGTCATGCTTATCAAAATGATGCAAACTAGTACAGAATATTTATCAGTAAAAAGTATTCACAGACATTATAATGGACTGCATGTATTTTTTTGAGATGACAGGATGCAAAAAATACTGCCCCTCACATTACTGGGTGAGGGTGTGCCCTTGACTAGAGACTTTTACTGGATGCAGAACTGCAGATATTCCGACATTCCTGTAAGAATCTAATTTTGCCTGAAAATAAGGGACATAGGCCACTTGTGTAAGAAAATAGAGGGGCTGGAATCTTTGATTGTAGCCGTGGAGTTGTCAGAGCTGCAGCATCTTGCCTTGAGATCTTTGCTGCCCATGGCCACAGTGCGGCAGCAAAATCCAAACAGGCTTCCCCATCCTAGAGCAGTGTCAGGAATGAATCCATGAGAGATTTAGCCCACGCTGGCAGCTGTAATACTCGACTGAGCTGAATCCTGCTGCGGGGAAAGACTGATGGGATTCACCTCCATCAGAACTCTATTCCTTTGTGCTTTTCTCCTGGAGGAACTGGACTGGGTGGGAGTGACAAACTTTTCTAGACACTTCTAGTAAGTTTTGGATGGTTTTAGTAAGTTTGCATGGTTTTTCGAGGAAATTAATGAACTTTTTTTTAGCCTCTCTCTGAGGATGAATTAGAGGCATAGCAGAAATCAGTCTGGCTTTGGAGCACAGGTGCTTTACTTCAGTCTTGTCATATTGTCATTACAGCTTCAGGGTCCTGTTAGGCTCTACAAACACAGTATGAAACCATTCCCTAACCAATCCTTGAAGCCTGAATAAAAGCAACAAGGAAAGGACCCTTCCACTACAGGTAAGTTACAAAAGCATGGAGGCAAAGGAAAACTTCCTTTTTGTGGCTAAGTATTTCTCCAGGGACAGCTAAGAAACCTAATCTTTTTAAAGAGCCTACTTCCCTTGGGATGAAGTCTTCAAGTGTTTGAATGCTTCTTGCCTAAAACTGCACTGGAAACACCTCGGGAGGTGACCGGAAAGAAAAGTTTTATCACAGGCCTCTAGAACCGTATTAGCCCTGGTTCCAAACCCACTTGCTGCCCCATGGCCTGAGCCATAACTAATAAGCAAGGACAGGGCTGAAAGGCAACTAATCATTTATTATAAAAGAAAAATATTGCAGCTCAAACTGGATTTTTGCCTCCTGGTACATAAATCTTCATAGTTTCTCTGTTTGTCTAGAAGGACAGGAATTTCTTTGCAGCCAGAAAAAAAGATGTTGGTTGTGTCTGTAGCATGCCCAGCTCAGCAGAAGGAAATGCTTGTTCATTATTTGCAGCCATAATTAGGATAGGACACTAGTTAAAGGAGAAGCTGTTTGCTAAGCAATCACCAAGTGAGATATGAGGCTCTGGGAGCAGCATGGGAGAGCACTTGCTCGAAGGAATGTGGTCATGCAGGAAAGCAGGGTGAAGTACCACCGGATGTGTGAACTCTGAAGGAATTTTTTTTTGCCTTCCTCGTAAATGGATTAGAGACAACCTGAATATCTTCCTCAATTAGCACCATTTCCTATAGATGGAGTAATTTACTAGTTTAAATAGGAAATAATGTAGTACAATTTATTTAAATGACTCATCAAATAGAGTTAGGCTGATTCAGCCCTCTGGTTTATGCCTGTCCTGTAGGAAGGGGTATCTCAAAGTGCAGTCACCCATGTGCTGTACCCCCAGAGCACAGGCTGTCACTTTTGGCTGTACCTCTTGCAAATCACTGTTTAATGTTTAGTGTTTAATACTTTTGTTCTCTTGTCTTTCCAAGTTTGCCAGAATTGAGGCACAGACCTGTCAGAGTGATGTCGGTGCCAAGGCATTTTATGGAGAGATCATCTCCAGGGGGATTGCAGGACAACCAGGGCATCAGGCCCAGCCAGCACAGGCTGTGAAGGACAGGTCCTGCTTGACCAGCCTGATCTCCTTCTGTGACCAGCTGGCCTGCTCAGTGGATGAGGGAAAGGGATGTTGTCCACCCAGACTGTAATAAAGCCTTCAACACCATGGTGGGTTAGTGGCTGGAGTCAATGATCTTAGAGGTCTTTTCCACCCTTAACAATTCCATGGTTCTTCAGCTGAGATGTAGATAAATTATCTTGCAGCTTACAACAGCTGGATGCAATAAAGAGCCTATTGCAATTTTAAACTTTTCTTTTGCTCACTAACCATTTATTAGAAAAGAAAAATAGTGCAACCCAAAATGGATCTTTATGTTCTGGTTCATAAATCTCTATGGTTTCTCTCCTTGTCTAGAAACAGGAATTTCTTTAAGGTGCTGTTGATCAAAATTAATGCTTATCTGTCTTCAAGGCTGAACACAAGGCTGGAACACTGGCACAGCCTCTGCAGACTCCTTATGGTTTTCCACTATACTTTGCAAATGAAATGTTCTAGCATGAAAACTGCAGTCATTTCACTGCAAATAGCTTTTGGGGAGCTACTCTGACCATGAAGAGAACCCTGGAAGGTAGGTATATCCTTTTGGAGAAAGGAATTAAACACAATCCTTACAACCCCTTTCCTAGGCAAGCCTGATGAATCCCTGACCAGCCTCTTGCTGTTCTTGGGAAGGTACAAACACCTCTACAGGAGATGGCATAAATAATCTGGCTCTCACCTGATACATTTTCGTGCATCTCACTGTTTTTCTTCCTCTTCTATGTATACTCTTAATCTCTGTGATAAATCTTTTATTTCCCTCCCTCAAGTGGTGGTCAGATTTTCAGCCCCCTCAGCGCAATGCCAGCTTTGGAGCAGAGAGGGGCTGGGTGAGCTGTCCATGCACCTCCCTTTCCCCAGGGCCCGGTTCCATCAGCGCAGTCTGCGGTTGGGCTTTTCCCCTGAATGTGCCTGGATCCTGTTCTTTGGTGTCATTCCTGCTTGCACACGTTCTCTGAACTTTTGCTGGCTGTTTGCATAACCGCGAGCGTATTTCCTGGCTGGCGTGTGGCCCTGGGATCTGTTTATGAGCAGGAATCCTGGATGGGGGCGAGTTGGTGTTCAGAGCTGTGGGCTTGTGCTTCACACGCTCTGCAGGGTCTCCCAGGGGCTTAACTCCTTGTCTCATTTAGTCACCTTGTGATTTAATTTCTGGCCTCTCCCCCACCCCAAATATCACTGTACTTGGAGCTTATGCAAAGATAAGATTCCCAGATGTGATCCTGATGATGATCTGAGGGAAAGTGCCTGGTACCACATTGCCTAGTTCAGTTCCTCTCAAAAGTTTCTAAACATTATCCACCTTCTCACCAGGCCACTGTAAACTGAGACTGTCTTGAAAGCCAAATTTTCAGGATATGGAATAATTTATGGAGTCTGAACAGCAACAATGCCTCAAATGCTCTTTGAGCTCAAGGTTTTGATATTTTTGTATATCCATTTGTTATCCATCTGATTTTCATATTCAGCGTTGATTTCTTGGAAACTACAATTCTTCCTCAAAGCCATCTAGGTATTGAGTGTCAACTGATCATCTTTAGTGTCTCAAGCAAGCCAGAAGATTATTTCTTTGCTTTTCCTCCTGTCTTTGCCATTTCTATTGTTGACACTTAATGGCCATTCAGTAATAGAGCTGCACAACTGCACTTTCCTCACCCACTGTACCTTTTTTCTTTTCTATCATCAGGCCTGCTCTCTCTGGTGTTTGGACCTTCCAGCTCATCTGAGGGTAAAACCTGCAGTTCAGCCACAATGGGGGAGTGTTTCTGTGCTGCTGAGGCAAGGACAGCCTAAACCCATTTGTTGCCTGCACACTGCAGAAATGGCCTTCTTTGCCAAAAATATAGACGTAGCCAGAAACCAGCTTTGCCAATGGCTTTGGAACCTCATGCTGGAAGATGCTCCAGGTGTATTTCTATTTAGCTCCCTGATGGAAGAGTGGTGCTGTTCTGAGTACTATGGCATGAAGTTTAGTGGTAAAGAAAGTGGAAGAAATGTGGTGATGCTAATTAGTATAGGCTAACAGACCTTTTAACTTTACTATATTATATGGGTATAAAGCAATTCCTATGCAAGACAAACAAATGGAGAATCTGAGCTTTCTTTCCCATAACAACTATTTCCTTTCTGTAGAGTTCAGATGCTCTGACCATTTAAAAATGGAAATACAGTTAATAGTGAAAACATGTATTTGACACATCCACTTACACATGCAACAGAACCCATGGCCTTCTATAACCAGAAGGAATTAATATTCTATAACAAGGTTGTGATGTGGTTTCTCCCTGTCAGAGAGAGGCAAAGGAAGAGAGGGGAAATATTCATTTCAGGGGGAGGAGAAGGAGAAACTTCCATCAAGTCTGTCTTGTGTTGTCAACACTGGAGAGAAATATTTCATGCTTTTTTATAACTTTACTAAATCATATGGGAACATCAGGCTCTGAATAAAGAATAGCATGGAGGGAGAGGATGACTCAAAAGTCGATCCGTCTTACTGAAAGCACAGCTAAACTCTGGGCACGCACTATTCCTGAAACTGTTTTCCCTGCTCTTATGATTTATCCTTGAAGTCTCTGACTTACAACAGCTATTGGAGGAAATGAACGTTGGAGTCTGTACAGGATGTTTGTAATTCTTCTAGTGGTATAAAAATAACTTTCCCAGTTTTGATTAAGTTGAGTCCTCATAAAGATAATTTTGGGTTTATGTAATGAAATTTGGCAAATTCCTAAAGATATTTTCTATTTAACTACCAGTCTTAGAAACAAGATTGTCAGTGTACATCATTGATATATCAGCTGTTAGGAGTGATAGACTTGTAAGGAAGCAGCATTTTCCTTCATTCTTAGTGTTGTAATTTTGAAAGTCAGTGTAGTAATCTTCACTTTTAGATTACACTTCATTCTTTGCNTTTTTTTTTTTTTTGAGGTTCAGACTCTTAAAGGAAGTTTATTTCCTTCTGGAAATATGACACTTTGATCCTTTAAATAAAATAGTCCTAGATTTCATTTCTCTGTAAAAATTGTGGGACAAATTTGACACCCATGCAAATTTTCACTGTTTCTTCTAAAAGCACAAAAGGTGGTGGTGGTAGTGGTGCAGGAGTTGCTCTTTGGATAGGCCACAAATAGAGAGCTAGTCTCTAAGATTTAAGAAGGTTTATGCTGTATCAGACTTTCTCAGCATTCCTGCTCCTTCTCACAAAGGTTTAAAGGTATGTAAAATACAGCCATGTGAAATATTCATAGAGGCAAAAGAAGCAATAGCCCCATGTGGGTTTGTTTCCCATACATTGAGAACCAAAAAGGGGAAACGTTTTCCTCTTGCACCATTTTTAGGCAGACAACTTCAACCCAAACATTAATAAACAATTTTTAGAAAGGAAATTCTCCTCAGGTGGGAAGTGATTTGCTTTGTAAGAATCCACATCTGACCTAGTTAATCTGCTCTGTCTTTGGGAACCAGGGCAAGACCAGTAATTCCATTGAGAGCGTGTGAGCTGAAGGAACCATAACGAACCCTATGACATGACCAGTGAGGTCCTCCCCATAGAGCTGAGATACTGGAAAATATTCCTGTTCCCAGGTGATCCATGTCACATCTCAGTGCTGGAAGTGGTTACCCCATTGGAAGCTCTGGCAGAGGGAGCTGATCCCAGGCAGGCTGAGTTGAGTGAGTAGCAAGGTGCAGGAGCATCTGAAGGGAGCTGGGGGGGAGGCAGAGTCCCCTTCTGCTGACCAGACCTATTAAATGAGTGTTTAAAAGGCTGTTGACACTCAACTTCTCTTTCACAGCTACAGAGGAAAAGGGTTCAGGCAAACCTGATTGTCAGCTTGTGTCAGCCAAAATAGCCACTCAAATTTATGCAACCAGTTCAGGTTTTTCCAAGTGATGCAAAACCAGATGAAGTGGGAGAGTCTCACTGAAACCCAGGGTTTCCAGAGCTGAATGAAAAGCAGAACTCACAGGCCAGGCTATTTGGGAAGAATTTTGTGAGAGCTCTTGGAGAAGAAAAGGCTCTAGAATAGTTTTTTGTCTCCTGAGAATGTAATTGTTTAGTAAAGGGCGGTGAAGGGGGCAGGAAGATCTGTGTTGGGTGCTTGAGTACAGGATGAGAGGGAGTGGGAGGGTAACCTTGAAGGCATCTCCTAATTAATGAAGTTCAACTGTACCAGTATGAAAAGGCTCTGTAATGTTTTGCAGTAACTCCCCTTGTGCTGTCCCAGAGCAGTGGAGCTCTCTGTTCCTGCATGTCCCTGTGACCCTATGCCATGGATGCTTGAAGCTATGTCCTCTCCCTTCTCCCACGTGGAACAGGTAAGTGTTTGGGTGCTGAATCCATGCTCATTTCAGGTTTTTTGCTTAGAGTACCTTCGCTTTTCCATCAGGATTGTATCAGTCTTGGAATGTGTCTTCCCCATCTAGTTATGGAACATTCTGGAGTATTGGCCACAGGCAGAGAAATGGTATAAGGGGAGCCAGGCTGGGCATGGAAAATAATTCAGGGATTAACCAGAGAACATTGCTCCCTTTTGGAGGGTTTGGTACCATTATTGGCATGGACCTTTAGAGTCTCTGTTCTAATGTGGCACAAGGGTCTGTTTTCAGGGACTGTCTACTATTTTTACACAGTTACTATCTTCATGTTTAAAATATCTTCCTGTTAAAGGAATCTAGAAGAAGAGAAAATATCCTTGATGTTTTTATCTGATGTTCTTCTGCAGAACTCTGTTTTCTATACCTTGTGATCTCCTATGAAATAGACATAGATTGGTCCTAAGGTACCAAGGGCATTTTGTGGCATCTGGGATAGCAAGTAAAAATTGTGAACATCCCCCTGGCTGGATCAATTGTCCTAGGGTTGCTTTTGACTGCAAACCTTCTTTCCTATACTAAATTTTAAGGTGTTTACTGGTGGTGGGGTGAAGAACTTGCACTTTACAAGCAAACAAATATCTGTTTCCTTTACCCAGTCCGTAGCCCCTGATTCTCCCCATGGTTGCCTCTCTAACTCTCCAATTTACTTGCATGTTTTCAAAATAAGAGTCTGGAAGGATTCCCAGTTTGCTCCACTTAGGCATCATTGCAATTATAATTTCACATTTGGCCTTCAGCAGAACAGAGTGTCTCATCTCTTAGAAAGGAATATTCATAGGAAAACAAATAAAAGCACTCACCAGCTGGTGCCTGGTGAATTATACTGTTCAAAGTTCAAGGATATTGAGTATAGTACGTGCTGATTGGCATTTACGTGGATGTTTGACTGGCAGCATTTGACTCTTTCTAGCACTAAATTCAGGCAGACATACACCAGTGTAGTTTTTGTTCTGCGGTGTGAAAAAGATGTTTAAGCTCCCATGAACTTGTTCCCTGTAGAGACTTGATTTGCAAATGATCTGTGTTGGTTCCTCTCTTCCTTGATCCCACAGAATTGCTCTCTTTAGTCCTTTATAAAGCATAGGTGGAGGCAGGCTGTAGCAGCAGCTGGCTGCCAGGAATGCCTTGACTGCAGTGTGATTCCAGCAAGGAGGAGATGTGGTGTGATTTGCCTGCCTGCTCTCAACCCTTAGCCTATTCTGTTACTGCTGGACAATCCTCCCGTTTTCCTCCTCCTCCTCCTCCTCTCCCATCACCCAGAAGGTGTCTTGAAAAACTGCACAGGAGGGTTAAAAGGAAAGTAAAATGCTCTGGTGTTTTCCCCCTGGTGTAAGAGGAGTTGTGCCACAACTTCCTTCATCGGCTGCTAGGTCACAGCTTGCGACGTGGAAATGCTGTCTGTGGTGAAAGAAAGTTTTAAAAGTTAACATGAGGGAATACTTCCCCCAGAACCTTGGGCAATTTGGAGCCCTGGTTTCTACTGAGCTAGACAAACAATGGAATTGCATCAGTCGTCTCCAGGATTTAGTAAAAATAAGACATTTTGGGGCTAAGGCTGCACTGCAATAGTGGTAAAAATCCTGGTTTTCGAACAACCAAATCTCTCCCAACATGGCTGCTTAGTCTTTCTCAATAGTAAATTATTTGCATCAATTGGAGACTCATAAAGAAAATGAACAAAAAGATGCTTAAAAAATACATGATTTTGAAACATCTTGCCGCGTGACTTACAGAAATGTCATAAAAATGCATACATTATGCTTTGCATTACAAAACCCTTTAAAACACCCACACTCAACAGGTTGTTTTTCTCCTCTGTTTTCTTGTGCTGTATCTTAGCTCTAGGTATTGAGGATGGTAAATGTACAGACATAATTGGGTTTGGTCATTCTGCACTAAAACCATTCATAGCCCTATGCAAAGCAGAATATGCCTTTATTCCCAACTTATTGATGCCTGCCTATCTCTTATCAGCAGTGCTGAAGCTGGATGTATAAAGCACCTGGCTGTCAGCTCTGGCTGTTACCTAGAAACATCACTCAACTTTTAATGCTCTTTCACCCACCTGGTCCCTAGGTTTATATTTAAAACCTTAAGAGTAACCTTTTGGGTTTATCAGGGAGGCAGGGGGAAAAGCAAGCTCAAAATACTTTTGTTATACATATTTGTTTTATATCAGCCCCAAACTGCTGAGACAAGAACTAGGTGGCTTTTTTTTCAGGCTGCAGTGCCATAAATCTCCAGACTGGCTCTTGTAGTTTATCGGGGCTGAGTGGCTGTGGTGATCTTCCATAGACAACTCAGACATGTGGAAGATGAATTTTAATGAGTGTTCTCAAAGCTAAGTGCTACCTCTTGCTTCTACACCTCAAATTCATCCATTTTTTATTTTTATGTTATATCAGAGGCTGTTCTGTGCTTTTTTCCCCCCTAATTATCTACACTCAAGCTGGATTCTGTCAAACCCAGAGGAAAGGGAACATAGCTGTGTGCACAGAGGTGGGATTTCCACCTGGCCTGACTTATGCAAGGGTTTAAATTCCCAGTCAAAACACCTGGGCTTTTAAGGAGGAGGGATTAGAAACCTGTGCCTAGGGATTGTTTCATTTGGTTTTGCCTGTGCAAAAGGCTTTTATGTTTCATGTCCTCTCTGTAAAATGTTCAACCTTGTTCTAGGAAAGGCTCCAAAGTAAATTACAGCAGCCTCAGGGGCTGTTTTAAATCATAGCAGCTGAGGCCTTACCCCAGCACTTCACGCTCCACCCTGTGTCTCTTCCACCAACGCTCTCTATAATAACCTCAGATCTTCACCTTTTCACAGAGAGAACTCTCTGCTTTGCATCACTGATAGGTTTTCCTAGGTAGGCTGGGAAATCATCAGATCTGGTTCACAACAAGCAAAGAGAATGAGAAGTAGAGCCCACTGGCCTTGCTGGGAAACAGACAGTCACCAGTTACTGTAATTCAGTATTCCTGTTTATATTCTGGAGCATGCAGACTGACGAAGTAGGAAAAACACAGCTAGAATAATTGCTCCTGGGTATTGTGCTTTCATTTACAAGCATAACCACTCCTGAAGCTGCTGAGGACAATTTCCCTGAACTTCCAGCATTGTGCAATTGCCCCTATGCCTTCTGTGGGGTTTCCACTTTCATCAGCTCTGACAAATACTGGTCCCTGACAGAGGCAGGGCAGGGAAATTGATGGATCAGTGGAATGATCCAGTACCAGCAAATCCATAGTTACAAAAATAGGCAGTTATTCTTATCATTTCCTTGTTCTGACACAATTTCCTGCCATCCTCTCAGGCTGTTCTGAAGACTGCCTGGATGACAGACCTGCTTTGAAGCCTGTCAACCCCCTCTGCAGAGCACCTCTCCAGTTAGGAATTGCTGTCTTGGAGAACAATGCCAGGGAGCAGGGTGAGGGGCTGTGCTGTGCTAGCAGCCTTTGATCACACCTGGCAGGTGTCCAAACGGGGCCTGCTTGTGGGCACTGCTGGGTTTTAGCATTTCTGATCATATCACACTGAAGTATAGGAACTGTGCTTTGCTTGGGGAGTTTTATTACCCCTCCTACAGATTTAGTCATCTCCAGCCTTCTTGGAGCAGCTCAGAACAGGAGAGGGATGTAGGGACTAGAGAAGCTCCTAAATGAGGTGGTTAGGACATGTCTGCAGCAGCCAAGGGAGGAAGGTGAAAGAGTTTAATTAACAGGGTTCTGATAGTGCAGTTTATTTTGACAGAAGAGGATTAATGAGATCTCACAGCTGCAGCCCTGCTGACAGCTCTGTGTGTGATAAAGTTTGGCACGGGGGGCAGTGTGCAGATGGAATCGGTAACCTCCTTGGCAAGTGCAGCTGTCCTCGGCGTGGGAAGCATTGATAGGCTTTAACAATTCCATCAAGACCCTTAGGGATCTATCTACTGGTGGCTCTAAGGATGTATGTGACACTTGGCCTGGCCTTGCAGGCTTGTCACCTTTAGCTTGTCACCTTTGGCTTGTCATTCTCAAACTGTGTTAGGTTTAGTTATGATAGTTCTCAGCTCACCTTTGGTAATTTCTGGGTCTTTAATATTAAAAAGTAATCGAATTTAAAAGACTAAAGAGTCCATAGGTCAGTGTTTTGTAAAACAAAGTCTATTTGCTCTTGGGATAACAGCCAGAGAGTAACAGTCAGTGAGGCTCTAAGTAGATCTGTGGCCATGCCTACATGTAAATACTTGTTCTGATCCAGGAACCTTAATATTGAACAACTGTTTCAACATCTAGGAGTATGTGCAAGACTAATATCCCTTAGTGTCAGTAGTTCTATGTTACTCTGATTAAAGAATGTACTGGAAGTACCTATTACCAACAGGGATGGGATCTGCTGTGCTCCAGTTTTAGGCTATGGATTTCAGCTCAGTGAGAGTTTTGTGCTATAATAAAGTGATAAATCCCCCCAAAACATGAACAGTAGCAAGAAAAAAAAGCAAGTAGCTATTTTTCCTGATTCATTTGTGAGGAATATAAAGCTCAGGTTTTAGCTATCAATTATTAGAAAACATAGTTGAAAACTCTGCTGTGTTAAAACCAGTGTGTGTAACTTTCTTCCTTCAGCTGCCCCAGATCACAATGTATGAGCAAATGCCAGTTCCAACAGGCATGGTTCAAGGTAGGAAAGTACTCTCTTGAATGTGCATTTTTCTGAAAATAGACATAAAGGAAAATAATACCTTACTTGGTAGAGTCTGGAAAAGAGTAAAACTCTTTCTTACATTCACTCCTAGGCCCGTGCTCGGTTCTCTAGATCCAGGACTAAGTCTGGAACACATTATTAATCTCTAGTTTGTATTTGTATCTTCTTCCCAGGAGGATCACTTTGTGAGAAAGCAGGGGTAATGCTACACCAATAATCAGCTTTTAATAACTCTGTACTAGAAGGAATGGGGAGAGGATATTCAGGGGAAATTTTACAAAAATATTGAAAGACTGGATTTTTTTTTCTTTTTTTTTTTTTTTTCATTTTTCCAGCCCTGTGTTCATTACTTATTGGCATTGCTCAGACTCTCCATAGCTTGTGAGGTGACAACCTCACCTACTTCAAGGACCAAACGTCTCACTCTGGTAAGAGCTTGGGGCTGGGAGCTGCAACCATCAGGGTCCAGTTTTCCTTTTTCAAGAAGTACAAGCACAAAACCCAAACCAAACCAAGTCACTCATCATCTCCTCCCCTACCAAACACTTTGATATTACTGGCAGGATCAAAATTTCATATTTTACTCCTGACTGTCACTGGTTTTCTGTCTAACCCTGAGCCAACCATCAAACAAAAACTTTGCTCGTATCAGCCTTTTTTCTGACGATACTTCTGAGATGTATGAGGATGCATTGATTAATGCTGGTAAATTCCTTGGAGGACCCTGGATACAATCCCTTATTTAAATCCCTGACTACACTTTTGTTCTAGAAATTGTCAGCTCGTCTCAGGAGCCCACAGACCCTCAGCTCTGCTCTACTCTTGGGATGAATCAGAAGCTGAATTTTCAAATGTTCTAAAAGCTCATTTTTTTGCACAAGAAACAGTCCCCAGCATTGCTCCTCAATGGATTGTCAGGAAAATGACTGCATAGATTCTGAATTATAAATTCTGTCACAAAATACAGCCTGTTTAAATGGCATTTAAGAGCTAATAATGAGTCCTGAGTGGTTGAAACAATTGTCTTACATCTTTGTTCTTTCTCACCAGGTACAGCTGATGGAAATGTTGTCAGTGCTGTTCAAATGGTGAAGCTGCACACAAACACAGGCATAGGATGGAACAAGAGAGAAGAGGAAGCTTGAGGCTGTGATGGTTTCATTTCTTTGAAGTTTAAGCTCAGGTTTGCCCATGTGGCATTTCTGCAGTTCAGACAAAAAAATGGTCAGTGACATTTCAGAGCAGAGAATCCAGCCCTAAAGAACGTATCACACATTTAAGTGATAAGGTGAATCATAATGACGTTAAATGGGATTAAAAATATCTGGTTTTTCAAGGTAACCTGTTGGAGCTGAAAGCGAGCAGTCAAGCCATAACTAGTTATCATTATTTATTTATTAATCCCAGACTAGCAATGTGCTTAAGTCTCCTAAGGTCTTGAGTGCATTTATTTGTGCCATTGCACAGAACAGCTTAAACCTTGCAGTTGGCTTAGTTTGTGTTCTGGGAATGGCTGAACACTCGAAGACCTAGGGAGAAACACACCCTTGGTCCTGCTCCAAATTCTGCCTGTAAACCAGGTGCTCAGCTGGAAGGAAAATGAGCTGCAACTTAGGGACTTGTAATTCTGTGTCTTGGGGTCACCAGGTCTTTGGGACCCACTTGGCCAAAAGAAATAAGATGCAACACTTAACTCTTGCAGGAGATTTCACGCTGGGGTTTTGAAAAGCCTTTATCAGTTGCATACCTGAGGGGTTGTGTCCCAGGCTCAGAAATGTCCCAAGCAATCTGTCAAGCCAAGTGCTGTAAACACGTCAGTAGAGCTGGTGGTGAACAGGTGGGTGCAAACAGAATAGCTCAGAATCCTGATAAGGCCATCTTCAAAGCTTCTGGTGGTGCTTCCAGTGAACCCCTTCCACTTGTAGGTGAGATAAGAGCAGGAATTACTGCCAAGCTTTTAACTTGATTGAGCTCCAAAGACTTGTTACCAGATACACTACCAGCGAGGTCAGGAAAAGGAGTTTTAACCTACATGGCAGGGAAATTTTGGTTAGACATACAGAAGAAATCCTTTCCTGTGAGGGTGATGAGGCCCTGGCACAGGGTACCCAGAGAAGCTGTGGCTGCCCCATCCCTGGCAGTGTCCAAGGCCAGTGTTGAAGTGGATAGGGCATTGAGCAACTGGATCTAGTGAGAGCTGTCCCTGCCCAGGGCAGGGGGCTGGAGTTAGGTGAGCTTTAAGGTCCCTTTCAGCCCAAACCATTCTACGACTGTTTTCTTCTGTGATTTGATCTCCTTGTGCCCCTGTGCTCTCATGTCTCTTCCTCATAATCCTGAAGAAGTGCTGCTGCAAACAGGCTGTGCAGAGCGGTGGGCTGGATATTAAAGCTTCACTTGCTGCCTCTCTGAAAGGTTGAAGCTGAACCTGTAATTAGGAAAGGAACTAAAGCCATTATTTTCAGCAGCCTCCCATTGATCCACATTGGCCAGGTTTTGGTAGAGGCTGATAAGGTCATTTTTTCTTTCAGCAGTCAGAATACAGGGTGAGAAAATGCAGGCAAGGAAGAAAAGTTGCGATATTTTTTTCTTTGCTGAGAAGACAGCTCTTCTTTCCCTTCTGAGAAAATGAGATATTCACACAAAAGATGAGTAGGATTTGATAATGCCAACTATGGTTCTTAATTATATATATTCTCTTCCCTCACAGGAATTGATAATGACATCCTTAATAAAATCCAGAAGAAAAACATTTGTGTGCATGAACAGAAAGTGTACAGTGGCTCCTTGTGAGTATGGAAAGCTAATAAGAAATCTTGTTTAGGTATACACATTTAAATTTCTCATGCTGAAATGCTTCTGTTTGCTGTATTTTTTTAACTGTGCCTTTTTTTTTTTTGAAAATGTGTTTTACAGGGGGATTTAATTAGTGCTCATCTTTAAGTCATACTTAATGACTTACAGCTATAATAATGCATATCTTGCCTCTCGATGACTTCAGATTACATTGGATATGTTCACAGAATACCCTCACATTGATGTTTTTGTGATATTTCCAAAGTTTCACATTTCCTCCTCTCTTCCCCTTATCCTGACAGTGATGTTCCTAGCCCAAGCATCTTCTCAGTACTCTCCTCCCTTTCTTTTCTTGGTTAGCAGTGAAGTAACAAAGAACTTGATATTCAGCATTCTGTAGCCTTATCAGCATCCTTAATACAGTTACATGATGCCTAAGACAAGAAAATTTCTCAAGCTAATGTTTTGCAGAGCCCATATTTGGGTAATCTTGTAACAGTTAATCAGTTTATCTCTTTATTGCCACTAAGTTGTGGCAAGCTTTTCTCATTTGGGTGGATATTGGCTATGGGAATTTAATTTCTGTCTGTCTTTCTCCTGTTGCATTCAAGGAGCACTGTTACATCTCATTTTGGCAGAGGCACACACAAGCTGCTTTCCTTTGCTACTCCAGAAATCAGCAGCCACCTTTATTAGGTTGCCTCTGGGCATGTTTACAGTTTTTTCTCTCTGCAGCCGCTGACAAAACATGCACAGAACTATATTTGATACACATTTTGTGGGATCACGCACCTAAGAGAATAGTATTTTAAAGACTTTGTTGCTTTAGTTCTAAACTTATCTAATTATCTGGAGCTGATATTTTTCTTGGTTTAGATGAAAGGAAGACAAAAACATTAGTGGCATAAGCTTGCTTTCTTCTCTGTTTTCAGCTGAGGTCGTTGATAAGTTTTCTGTTCTCAGCCAACTTCCCCTTAGATTTTTGATTGCATGAGCAGAGTAAAACTGTCCTATTCAGCATTTAGACAAAGTTTGGGAAGGTTTATGCACTTTAGGAGTTGCTGTATACTTATGTGATAACAAGTTCTGCAGTAACCAATGTTGTTGTTGAACTTGTGCTGGAACATCAGGATCTGGCCATTCAAACATGACCTTTAAGTCAGGAGGCAAAATAAAGCATTGCCAGGTTTTTTCCTGTTCCTCTAAAATTGCTCACGTGTTCAAGCATTAATCTCCCTGATGTGTAGCTCCTAGGTCCTGAACTGATGGCTCCTGGTCCTCATTTTGTGGATCCATATGGGACTGTGCATAGGTGTGAATTCTTCCTCTCCAGATCTTGCTGAAAGAATTGGAGTAACGGCTTTTATGTTTTCCCCACGTTTTTATTCGATTGTTAGTGAACGATTCTTTGCACTGTGACAAACCCTTACCACATGCCCGTGACAATTTCTGTTTTGCAATGGCACAGTGTGGTTGCATCACCAAGTTTCACTCAATGGTGCGAGATGGGTGTCACTACGTCAGCTACGCTCGTAGACAAGGTGTAATTTCTGATCGGAATGATATGCATGGAATGCAAATATGTTCCATCACCAAGCTTGTCTTTCCCCATCTCGTTGCTCTGCACCTCCTGTAACAATACCACACTCAAGGGATGGTGAACACCGCGGGTGGGAGCGGTGACTGGGTGAGCTCCCCGGGAAGGTTTGCGACCCGGGGTGCTCCAGAAACAACCTGGCACTGAAGGTGCTTTTGGGAGGTGTTTGCCTTTGCACGCTGTGGCAAACTCATAAAGAAGCATTCGTGGGACCGTGTTTCGGCTGCAGACGTGCCGGGTAAGCGGGTCACCTTGCCCAATCCTGCCTCAGTTTCCTTGCCTGGAACGCGGCTGCAGTCCTTGGCTCCCTTGTCAGGCACCTGGAGATGCTGCCAATAAAACGTGTTGGGAGATGCAGCCAAGAACAAGTGTTACGTGCCAGCAGTGCTGCTGTTGATTATACTTCCCTTGGCCTGTCGTCATTCCCGTAGTTTCCTTCCTAGCTCCACCCAGGGCTCTCCAGGGCAGTGCTGCCAGTCCCCTGCCCTCTGCCACCACCATTCCCGATGTCCCTGGGGTTTTGCGTTTGGTGGGGTGGGCGGTGGGAGTTTGGTGCTTTGGTCTTGGCGTGGAGCGGGCGGGCAGGATGCAGGTCCGAGAGGGGAGGGTGGTGCTCCGAGCGATAGGACCCNGTAAAGGGACCGCGCTGCGCTGGGGCCGCGCCGGCGGCAGCGCTCCGTCCTCCCCGTGCGCTCGCCTGGACAGGGCAGCCCGGCGGGCTCGGGGCGGAGGCTTGTATAGTTTGGGTTGTTTTGCTTTGTTGGTTTGTTGGTTGGTTGGTTTGTTTGTTTTGAGATCTGGCGGGTTTCGCCCGTTTTCTGCCACCTCAGTCGCTCGCGCTGTGCCGCTGTTCGTGCTTCCCCAGGCACCCCACAGAGCTAACTTTGCCGTGGGAGGCTCGGGGTTACTTGGCTTTTTGCTGTGTGTCGCTTTGGTGATGCTGCTCCAGGGACTCGCACCTTGTGTGAATAATTCTTTTTGTTGCCGTTGGCGTGAGAAAATGATGCTGCAGAAATTCCTCTCCTTCCTCAGCCAACTCTCACTGAACCGATGCATCCCCATGTGCACTTGCTGACTGAAATTCAGTTGGTTGGCTGTTGGCTTTGACTCAATAAAGAAGCTGCTTAATAGTAATAAGAAACAATCCCTAAACTAAAACCAAAGTGGAACATTCACACAAGTGCATTGACGCAGACAAGATGCTTTAAGGGTACTTTGAGGGAAACGTAGTGTGTAAGGCATAGTTCTTTTTTTCAAAAAAGAGCTGTTCATACGGTTGTAAGGAGAAATAGTGTGAATTTTCATTGATATTCGCCTAGCACAACTGTGGCAACTGGCAAGTTGGTGCCCGTAGTTTTGTGACAGTGAGTTGCGCAAAGCACGCTGAAAGCTGAATTGCTGCTACGTGGCATTAAGAAGTTCTCACCTGGATATCTTACTATTAATTTACTGTGATTAAACTGTAGAATTTGTCATGTGTTTTGCAGTAATTCTCAGAAGATGATACTGTTGAGTGAGTCGATTTAGCTGTCAGGATGAATGGGTGTGTTTGGGTAATAATCTTACTTGTTTGATTTCTTGCTGCTGTTCAATGCCATCATAAAATAGCTTATCACAAAGCAAATAAACCTGCATGTGCTGTAGCCTGAAGATGGATTCAGTATATGTAGTTTCACTTTGCTGTACCTGTGGAAAGAAAAAAATCGAAGAAAATGGTGTAGATAAGAAATTTTCATTTTATTTCTTAAAAAATTTTGCACTGTATTAAAAATAGGAATGGTAAATTTTATGCTGTTAAGACAAATTTAACTTTGATTATATTAAAGAAGCTATAGGACAGTTTGTAGATGTGTGGATTTAAGGTGTTAGTTATAAACAAGGGCATGAGGAGGGGCACTGCTGTCAGTGACAGGAAGGTGGGTGTATAGACAGCTCAGGGATTCCTGTAATCATCCCATCCCAGGACAGTGCATGAGGCTGTAACAGTGCTGGAAGTGTTGCTTATCATGTCATTCAAGGTAATTAGAACCATAACTGGCTCAATTTCACTGCAGGTTTTTTTTTCCCCAGTGACTTTTGCATTTGGTGATATAAGCAGCTGCTTTTGGACTAACTGCACCTCTTACTTGGACAGATGATTGTTAAAAAATATACCTGCTCAGGCAAAAAAATACTCCTGGGGAGAATAGTGATTGCATTTTGGATGTTGAAGTTCACTGGGATTTGGGACTGTCTATGGTGAAGCTGGAGTCCGGTTGTGTGTGTGGTTGGAGTGGCCTTGGAACAAGGGATAAACCTCATCCCAGAAGCTTCTTCCTTGCTCCCACTGACATTTCCAGGCAATACTGAGTGCATTCTCCTCCTTTAGCCTATGCTGTGCAGATTTGCCCATCTCATGTTAAATTTCTCAGAGACAGCTGAAGGTTGGCGTGAGGCCCCCACCAGTGGCTGTCACATTCAGGCAGGATGTGTGTAACAACTTGTGCTGTGAGAATTTTGGGTTTTATCTGTTCGTTCACCACCACCTATATCATGAATTAATTTTAATATGGGGTTTTGAATTCCAGTCTCCCAAACTGCAGAGAGTGGGGGGGTCTCATCACCTCTGTTTGGCTGGGGTCCCTCTGCCTGGGCATGGGGGAGAGGGGAGCTTTACCTCAGCAGAGGAGAGCAAAGCACGCTAAGTATGCTCTGCATTTCCTCTGTGTTGTTTCCACCCTTGAGTGGAAAATTGCTCCCAATTTCCTCAGATTTGGAGGATTTACATTGGCACTCTTCCCACATTCCCATTTTACTTCCAGTTGTACTTATTAGATAACATGCTTGCATAGAAGATTGTTTATAAGAAAAAGAACATTTTTCTTCAATCTATTCCTATTTCACTTCAACAGTTAAATATTCCCTGGGTCCAAGGGACCTGTTTCTTAAGGCTTAACTGGTCTTTGCAGGATTGCGAGGATGTTGGAACCACAAGTGCCTTGAACTCTGATTTTAAATTGCATATCAGCGTAACAGCTGATCCTGAGTGCACCTCTGTTGCCTAAGCTGTCGGTGCTGTAAAATCAAATCATAGAACCAGATGGAATATTCATATTCAGACAATTTATGTGTCTCAATGTCAAGGCTTTCTTTGTGTATTCCACTGTAATCCACGTAAGATTTTCTGTGATCCACGTAAGGATTAACTCCCTATTGTCTTGTGTGTGAGGGTTCTAATGAAGACCAAGAATGATAAGAGAAACTGGGCCAAGTGTCCCACATTAGATCAAATGATTGATTACCTTTTTATATCCCTGGCAATTTCTGCCTTGGAGAAATTAGCTTGGGTGTTGCTACAGGTTTACCAGCATAGCCACAGACTGGGTGGATTACTGCGTGGGCAGATGGTTTTGGTCCAATTTAGGGATCAGTAGTAAGGAAGCCTCGTTGATGGAGACTTTGTTTCTGTTAGATGTTCTCAGTCTTCCCTGGATGTTGGGTATTTTGTGAGCTGCAAGGCACTGTGGATGTGCAGTCTGTCTGTCCTGCCCTGAGGATGTCACCTCCTAAGGCAAACTTGACTTTTGGCACCCCTGTGGCCACGTGCCTCGCTGTGCCAGGGTAAACACTGGCAGGAGTATAATTGTATTTAACCCATCAAAAAGCTCCTCTGGAGTCATATAAAGGAGGGTCTTGCTATAATTTTTTTTTAAATATTTAGGAATTACAAATTTTTCTTAATCAAAAACTTCAGTCCTTTAAAAAGCTACACAGCCAGAGGTAATTTTCAAACCCTTTAAACTATTCTTTCAACTTAGAAATTACTTGGTAAAATATGTGTAAAGACTGTAGAAAATACGATGTTAATTACCTTTTCTTGAAACATTCCTAGAGTGATTTTGAACTTCGGTTGTTTTGCGCTACATTACGTATTCAGACAATTATCTCGGGAGGAAAAAAAAGCCTGTGGTGTGTGGCAGTTCAGATGTTTGGATGATGTAACATTAACCAGGTTCCTTGAATGAACCTTTCTTTCAATTAAGAGCGATCATTAGAGAGGAGAATGCAGAAGTGGGAACAATCTGAGTGATGTGGAGTAAACAGAGAACAATTATTTTTAATTTCACATAACTCAAGGTGTTAAAGAGATGACAATAAATGAGCAAGATTCAAAGATTTTTTTTTTTTCCTAAGGTCCTCTTCAATTAAAAAAAAATCTTCCATAGCTAAATTATACTTCTGTTTCACACAAGCCTAATTTATCAGTGGAACTCATTACTCCAATATCTTCCTGTTGTTGAAGATATAAATGAACTTTAAAATTTGTTTGGCAAATTAATAGAGAAAAAGTACACCAGGGCTGTTAATCACAAAGATGCAGGTACAATTTCTAGCTGAAGCAGCTCCTAAATCACAGATTCCTGGAAACCAGGAGATTATTTGGAGGCAGAATCACGGTATGATTTCCTGACCTTATAGTCTTTCCCTGAGCATCTGTTTTCGGTCAGAGTTAGAGGCAGCTTATTGGGCTAAGTGGATATTTGGAGTGATGTGATCCCCTTGCGTACTGTGTGCGATGGAAATTTGGATGGGTTTTCCTGGGATCACTGCTATTTTGTCTGGGACAGTTTCAAGCAGGTGAACATTAGATGCAACTTCAATTTTCACACTTGGGGAAAAAACCTGAAATAAGTTCCTTAAGTTTTGATTAACTGGCTATTCATAAATGTGATCTGTAAAGAACACAGATGGAGCTGTCCTTTTGCAAGGCTACACTACTGCTGCAAAGCTCCATTGTAAAGTAATTGGATTATTGTGGGAAAATCTGGAGCATGTTATAATTTCAGTTTTCATTTCTATTTTATTAAATGCACACTGCTTTTCTAAGAAGACTTTTTTTTGTTGTTGTTTTCTTCACATAAGCAGCCTGCTGACCTTCAGGCATTTTTTTAACCCTTGCTTCTGATTCTTTTACCATCTCCTATCAAACCCTGATGGGGACACATTGCGTGTCTGTGCTTTCCTACTGACTTCAGCTGCTGCTTTTCTGAGGAAAACAGACCCCGGAGCTGGGAGTCTTCAAGACTGCCTTTGGAATTGAAGCTGGGACTTCCAGTTTGATCATGTAGGTGTCCAACCTCCCCTGCCACCAGAGAGGACCTTCCTGTGGTGTGGGTAGGTTGGATGCACTGCTCTGAGACCACCCTTGGCCGTAAAGGAGAGCCTCTTGGTAACAATTTCTGGTGGTCTTTAGTCCAAACTAATTAATTTGCTTGCTTGCTCCTGGTGCTTTGGTCAGTGCATGGTGAGAGCCAGAGCACAGTGACCCCGGGGGTGACTTTTCCTCCTGCCATGGTGGGTGCCTGTTTCATATGTATTTACACAGATGCTCCTTCACTGGCTTGTTTTCACTTTCCCACAAAAACAGCTTGCTAAAATGCAAGCTAAATACTAACATAGGTTTTGAGATCTTTGTTTGGTTTTGTTGGCCTTTTGGGATGGGGAAAAATAAAGGCAGATCTTATTCATATCCTTCCTTTCTGGGAAGTACTTGTACCCTTGACAATTCTTCCTGTTGCCCACTCCTAAGAACTATAGATGTAGTCTGTGGAGTAAATTTTGCTTTACTGGAAACTTTAGGTTTGGGGCAATTTCATTGTTTTGGGAGTTCTTGGAATTATATAGCTTTGCTGCCCTAAGATCAGAGATCAGAGCTAAAAAAAGAAAAAGCATTTCTGCTTTTGCTAACGCCATAAATTAAGACACAGAAGCAGCTCTGTTGTCTTTTCAAGATTTATGAGTGTGCACTTTCATTCTCTCCTCCCAAATAGATAAGCCCTGCTCTAGAAGTAAGTTTCTAGCCAGGACAGGATATGTAATCTATATTGGCTGATAATCTTTTAATGGGGGTGAATGGAAATGAGGGGACCATGCTAATTTATTTGAGCAGTCATTTGTCTGTGTTGCCATTGATGTGGAGGTGGTGATGATCAGGAGCTGTCAGCGAGGATTGGGGCAGTCTCAGCTCACTTTATCATGGTTATGAAAGTTCTTTTTTTTGAAAGTCTGACTCATGTGGGTTTAAGTGAGGAGGGATTACAGAGCTCAGTTCTTTGAAATTTTATTGGATGCAGGTTCCCCTTGAAGTAAAATCTTACTGAATCTAATGGTTTTGACAATTTCAAATAAAAATATCCAAATGAATGAACATAACTCATCCCCTTGTCGCTGCTTCCCTGGGTTTCAAGAGGAATGTTTTTTTGCTGTCTTCCCTCATGGGAAACATCTGCAGAACCAAATGGCAGATCATTAATGCTCATTCAATAGCAGGCTTTGTTCCCAGTTTCTTCGACTTGGAAACAATTAACTGGAGAGTTTTGTTTGGTCTTGTTTTTCTTTTTGAATGCAAACATCTAATTCCAGTTATGTATTCTAGTGGATTTAGGAGAAGTCCTTCTATTTGGGATTGCTTGTAATTATTTTAGAATAAATGCTCCCTATCCAAATTCAGATAGTGGGAATGGTGCCTTTGTGGTTGGGGTGCGATTTTAATTTATTTTATTGTATAAATGGCTGAATATTGTTCAACTCTATAAAACTATTAGATACAAATCTCATTACAAGCATTTGTGTTCAGTTCAGGAAGGCTTCTGGTTCCTCACATTCACCAAATGCTTCATAGTAGCATTTAGCAAAAAATCTGTCTGGCCTTTGATAGGAAGCAAATGAGAACTGAAGAAGATCAAACATTCACCTCCTTGGGTGCAAAAGTTGTCTGAACCAGAAAACCTCCAGATCTCTATGGTTGACTGTGAGCAGTTTGTACTTCAAGATACTTGCCAGGTTGGTGACTCCTGTCCATATGTGCTAGACAGAGGAACTGGCATATGAATAGCTCTTAAATCCATTAAAAAAGCATTACTACATCTTTAAAGGGTTTATTGACACCTGTTGAAAAGTTCTGGTTTTGAGCTTTATGTGCTTTTAATCTGTGAGCCAAACCAGGAAGTTGTATAATTATGACAGCTGAATTAAAATACCATTTAGTCAGCATTCACCAGAACTAAACATCCATGATTATTAAACTCAGTGTTTTGTTGGTTAATTAAGGGCTAAGTAGTCATAATTTATGCACTGAACATTTACTTTCAGAATATGTGAATGGGGCACGATAATGACAAGTGGTCAGCTTGATCTGTTCTAAACTATCCTGCCTGGAGCTATGTATGCATGAAAGGAAGATTAAAACAAAAAAATCCCCACTGTGGTAGCAGTGTACAAAGGAGCAGCCAGTGTGGTTGGGCAGCGTGAGCAAGAGCTGTAAATATGCTTAAGGGAAGGCATTTAAAGTTTAGAGATCTACTCCACCCTGCTTATCGCAAATTTGCCCCATTTGAATCAGGGGCAAATAGTTTTTAAAGGACTGCATAATGTGTCTGCGGGTTTTCACAGAGCAGGTTTGTCATATAGAATCATAGAAAAATTGAAAGTGAATTTTATGTTGTTTCATCAGGTGTCATCCTAGCTCAGCAATGCCAATATTCCTGTTTTGTGGAGCTTGGATCACTCCCAGGAACCAGAATTAACAAACCAGGCTTTGCTATAGTTGAGGTTCTCTGAACTTCTGCAGGTAAAATCCTGAACATGTCACTTATTATTCACCCCAGCATAATATTCCTACATTTTAATTTTCGACCCTTTTATTCAACCTTAAAATAGCTACTGGAATCATAGTTCATGGTTTTCTTGATGATGATGATGGCAGTATTTAGGGATTTCAACTTTAGCAAACCAAAACCCCAGTGTTTAGGCTTTGGAAGTGCCAAAGTGTAATTGCCAATGCACATGAGTTAAATTTACCAACTTCACCTGATCTTCTCAGTGGGAAAATAGTGCTGTAACAGAACCTGGAGACAAGGTGCAGATTTCTAGTGCCAGGAGGCTGAAAACTCAGATGGTGAATGGAAAGAGAAACCTCAAAGCTGGCTCCTTCCTGTGAAAAATGACTGGCATTTAGAGATGTGTGCTGGCATATGTTCCGTCTTTACGGTTGGAAGAAAAAGGAAGTTTAAAGGAGTTAAAGGAGTCTTTGGGTTTGTGCTGCCGTTTGTGTGCTGAATACTTTGCTGTCATGACTTCAGGGGAGCCATGTGACTGGTTTTAGTTGTATGCTTTGGCTTCTTCATGTTTAAAGTACTGAGTTATCGTCCAGGGTGAGACCCTCAAACACTTGACTTCACCAAGAGATTCCTCAGGGCTTTCCCTGTCACACAGCTCCAGATATTTAAGTGCTGTTATTTTCTGTAGGGAGACTTGTGGCTCTTGCAGAAAATCAAGGCTGGTACTGGTGCAGTTCCCTCATTCGGTGCTGTGCTGCAAACACACCAACCTCCCTTTTCTTTAGGGTTCTTCAGGCCTCCTGCCTTTGGGAATTAAAAGACCGCAAAAACTCTGGTTCACCTTATCTGCAGATCCACGCAAGCTGTGTGGAGATGTTAAATGTGAGAGGACTTTTAATCATGCAGGTCAATAGAGATTCAAAGTAATCTCAACTCTCCCATGTGCCCAGCTCTCATGGTGAGCTCTGAGCCTGGCTTCTGACATATTGCTGTTGGGAAGAGGAACATGCTGTAGTGAGGAGAAAAAAAAAAAGGCAAACCAGCAGGTTTTTGTCCTGCTCAAGTTGTCATCAGGCCATTTTTATGAATCAAAAGTGTTCTGTTTGGGTTATTTTGGTAAATTGTTAAATAAAGAATCACACAGAGCTTTTAATAGGTCTTTCCTCTATAGTCACTGAATTTTGATAAGAAGTGTGACAGTAATAGTAGTTATTTAGGGAGCAATGCTGGCACATGGACAAGTAATATGCATGTAGTTACAAGCTTCTTTTATTGAAATATATGATTTAAGTGCTAGTAAAAGGCATGGGTTGATTTGGCCTCCAGTGGAAATGAGTCTCCAATTTCCTTCCTAGGTTTGTTTTCCCTGAGAGCTGTGGAAAGGGAGGATCTATTTCTGTGCACCTCTTGTTATAAAAATAAACCTTTTGTTGTGAGGGAGGTGAGCAGGGGCTTGAAGGAGAGAGTGAGGAGGAAGGAGGCTGCAGGGCTGGATTCCCAGCAAAGCTCCTCTGACGAGGACCAGCTCCTTCAGTGTGTGTGTACCTGCCTCTGTCCTGGTTTTGTCTTGTCTCTCATGTGAGCCCTGATAAATCTCAGTAATTTTAGAGCTCTTTTTATCTCATTCTTACTCTTCTTGTACCTACACCGCTCCTTCCTCTTGCTGCTCATCAGCTTTCCCTCTGCCCCTGCTCCTCGAGGTACCCTGCTCCAGGTGCCACCATTCCCAGGGATCTTCTGATGTGATTGTGAATGAGGCAAATTATAAACCAGATATAGTCAATGGTGGTATCCCAATTGCT
Organism: Dicrurus megarhynchus; assembly: GCA_013399195.1. Lineage (NCBI taxonomy): Eukaryota > Metazoa > Chordata > Aves > Passeriformes > Dicruridae > Dicrurus > Dicrurus megarhynchus. The sequence continues at coordinate 1,281,910 of VXAD01011878.1, read as the reverse complement.
GGTGCAGCACACAGCACAGTGCCTTCCAAGAGCAGGATCTGTCCCTCCAGGATCTTTCTGGTAGTCTGGTTTGAGGTGCACATCATCGCTGCAGGAAGCAGATCTTTGTGCACAGGCGTCCCTGGAGAGTTCCGATGCTCAGCAGGTGTTGTTTGCACTGTAAGGATCACATTTGATTGTCCCATTCTGGTACAATCCCACAAATTAGACTCAAAAGGTTGAAAGGGCCTTCTGGCTTGCACAGGTACAATTGCAAGCCACTATATTTTGAAGGAAGCTTGAAAGAGTGGAAGGAACTTGTGAAATATATTTGTAAAAATACACCCAAACACTTCCTCCTTCATTTCCTCTGTACATACTTATCATTTTTCTTCTGTTTTAGAAAAGACAGAAGCAAAATGAAAGCAATACTTTCATAAGCTGGAGGCAGGTGCAGGGTATTTTCTCAGTAACTTTCACTTATCAGATGCTATTTTAAGATGCTTGTAGCAGCTGGTCGTTCTCTTACTTCTTGTAGTTACTGTCTGCTTATAAATGTTGAGAAAAAAGCCCTCCAGATTGTGCAAAAGAGCCTCTAAGGAGTTAAAGTGTCCCTGTTCCTCTCTTGTGTGCTCAGTGGTGGAGGATGTGTGCTTGTGTCATGTGTTGGTGAAAGATGAAACTCATCACATTTGAGCCAATTAAAAATCAAAAAACCAAGCACAGGATCTAAAAGCCCAGAGCCTAAAAACCCAGAGATCTGTGAAAACAACCCAAAGCCAACCCAAAACAGCAAACCCCAAACCTAAAATAGAAAGTATTACTCTAGATGCCTTTATTATCTGCATGTAACAATCAGGCTTTTCTTTAAGATTTGTATTTACCCTGGGTGTTACTTGTGCTCTTCTGCATGGGCCATAGATTTCTTTCACCCCACATCAAGGAAATAAAGCTGGTTTCTTTTGGTTATCCTGTTTCCATTGTGGCATATAAAATTGTCTTTTAGGAAGCACTTGTACTAATTTGGCTGACAGCAACAGGTCAAGTTTCTATTTTGTTTTATTTTATACATTTGAGTTTAGCATCCACTACGCTTTGCAAATGAATCTGTTACTACAACAGAGCAGGATCTGTATCCACAGACTGACATCATTTGAAGCCCTACAGGGAAGCTTAAACTCAGTGGGAAGATTTGGAAGCTGGCCAAGCCATGACCCTGCTTTAGCAGCAAATCACCTGTGCAGTGAAGACTTTACCTGCTCTGCATCAGTGCACTCCCTGTGATGCTTGTTAGTGCTAAAAATAATTCTAACACTGATTTCCCCAGGGTAATTAGCCTGTTCAGAATCAGATTGAGATTAGACTTTTTTTCTGGTGTCTTATCAAATTTAAGTCCAGGTATTTGCCATATGCTGCAGGGAGAAAAGGCTGTCTCAGTTTCTCCATATTGAGCTGTATGGAATTCAGTGTCCCCTGCTGCCTTCTGGGATCATACCCAGGGAGGAATGGTCTCAGGCCCACCCACCTCAGCCTCTCACTTTGGACTTGTTTTTTTTCTGCAAAGGAAGCACAATGCTTGCTTGAAGGTGTTGATGGTTCAAGGAACATCCTGCCCCTGGTAAGGTATTCCCTTTTCTTTTAATAAATGGTGCTGTGTTTGTAAATCTCCGGGGCAAACTGGTAATGCTGAACAAAGGGTTACTTTATTTGGATGATATTTTCTTATCTCTGTGGCTGTTGGTGATTAGCATAAAGCATTTCCAGATAAGATACTGAAATAAGCCAGCCAGTGCAAAGAAGGAAGTGTTGGTTTCTTTAGAAAAAGTCATTCCATTCCCAGTAATGGTTTGTATTTGGTTGTGTTTGAGCTATAATGGTATTAAAAACCTGGGCTACTTGGTATGTTCTGTTATAGAAATAACCACCCAGCACATACAATGGTTGTTCCACCAGCAGAGAGCTACTTCCCTGATATTTTGCTTTCTCTCCCAGGGAGGAATGGTTTCATTTATGGCTCCTAGAACCAGAAGACTCAATTTATAGCAAAAAGAGAAAAGAAAAATATGAAAAAAGTCCTCAGTCCCTTACCCCCCTGCTCCTTTATCACCTTCTTGTCAGCCTTGTCTCTCAGTGCACCAATATCAGAAATTAAAAGCCGAAAGGGGTTGTACTCATATTAGAACTTCCCTTAGCCAAATACTGTGTTGCGTAACAGAAAAGTAATTATCTTTTCTTGTGATTTGTGCAATGTCTCATGCATTAGGTTTTAAGTCAGTGAATGTGCCAGACAGGCAGAGATTGGGCTGAATATTCTATTCCAGAACAGCCAGGATCAATACAGGTTTTACACTGAGGGAGTTCCATTAGTTCCTTCCAATCTGAACCATGTTAAGATGCATTCCAGTGAGGAGCATCTTCCTAACAGCCTCTAATGCACGTATTAGTAATTTCAGCTGTGGTGGATTTAGGTGTTTATTAGCATTTAGTTGCAGCTGAAAACACACTGACTGAATTCTGCCTTAGAGGTGGCTGGCACGCACACTGACCCAAAGTTTTCACCTTCATTGGATAAACAAATGAGTACAAGGATTAATAGATTTTTGGGCGCTGTAATAGTGGTGGCGTGGTGCTCAGTTGTGTTTTTGTCATCTTGGCTGACTTTGAGGATGGTACTTTAAAAGTATTAACAGGGAGTGTCTCAGGGTGCTTCAGTGAGCACTCTGCGCTTCTGGGTGTGCAGGGAATGGTTCCATAGTGAAGAAAGACAATTTACTCCATAATTTCCAGTGTGTAAATCAATTTGGGTTTGTTCAGTTTATTTGTTCGGTTATATTGGGCATTTTTATAATGTTTGCAGAGTGTCTTGCAGTGTTTCTCACTTGTGGCTTTGCTGGCTTCCTGTCAGACAGTAAGTGAAGTAGAATTGCAGGATGATTTCTCTAAGCTTTCAGTGGCATCTGAAATATCTCGCAGCGGCACCTGTTAAAACATCTAAAAAAATAATTTCTCTCTAAATATTATATGACTTTAAGGGAGTACATACTTGTTTTACTGCAAGAAACCAAAGCACATTAAAAAAAAATATTAAAAAATCCCAAGGACCATAATTAGAAGATACTTAAGGGAGGATAAAATGCTAGAAATATTTGTTCAATCACAGTGAGCTGTGACCAACTTTTCTGTCACTAATCCTTTCTTTCTTGTCCCTATTGTCCCCAAAAGAGGAGGAGATGGTAAAGTAAAAGGATATAATAAAAATGACAGGTGCAATCAAAAGCAGTCTCTCTGAAGGAAGAGATTAAAGTACATGGATTCTTCTGAGCATTTGAGATTTGGCAGTGTATTAAAGAGAAGGCTGAAGGAGATAGACTGAAAACATTATTTTTTTTTCTTGTTACATAAGAACAAGGAGCCATTCAATTAAATCAAAAACAACAGAGTTAAATTGATAACAGGAAGTGTGTATCTTTGAATGGTTTTTGTTTGCAGGTTTTTGCTACAATGTGCCATTGAAAGGGGAGGAATAAGGAGGCCAAGCTTAGACCAAGAATTTGGCAAAGTATGTTTTTTCCCTGTGGTTGCTTAGGGAATATTTGGCGATACAGTTGGCCATGAACTTCTGAGGCTGAGGAAGGAAGAGGGAAAACTTCTGGCCTGTGGAGGATAAGGACAACATGAACAACATGTTGGTACCAAGAACACATTTTCTACATGCGAGGGAGAATTTCTCTCTCTTCAAAATAAAGTATTTCTATTGATGTTGTTCAGTATGGAAAGGAAAAGCAGAGAAAATTGATGGAGGAAGAAAGAAGAGTTGTATGTGTGAATATGTGGTGGCCTGGCAGGGGGTACCCCAGTAATCCTGGCACCCCTGGCTCCAGCACCACGCTGGGGAGGAGGGTGGTCCCCATTCCCAATATTCCAACGACTTCCCTAGGGAACAGATTTCTGGTCATGGTGGTGATCTCTGTGTCTTCTGCTTGAGCTGAGGGAGTGGAAAAAAGGCCATCAGCAGATGGCTGATGTCAGAGTGCATTTGCCCTTCAGACTGTATTTACCCTTTTCCCAGATGAGAACACGTTGTGTATTTGTTGTTAATTGTGTATCACAGCCATCATTTTGGTTAATTTATTTGTAAATACAGTACTTCTATAAGAGAAGTTGTAGCTGCAGCAAGAGTGTGTGTGTAAAGGTTCAGAGGCAGAGTACAGTTAAACTTCCAGGCAATCAAGTGACCAGGGATGGGCTTACTTCTTCTGTGGCCTCAATCTGGGCAACCTGCTGCTCCCTGTGCAGCAAATATCACTGATGTGTTGCCCCAGTGGAGGAGCTGTGGGGTGGCAGCTCAGCAGAGCCATCCCTGCAGTCTTGACAGAAACTTTTCCCCAACTTATTTTTTTTCCTTTTTTGTTTATTAATTTTTTTGATTCCACTGCATTTCTCTTGGGCTTGGGGAGGACTCTGCTCACTCTGGGTTAAATGCAAGTGGGTCTCAGAGACACAGTGTGGTCCTTTCACCATCCTTGCTGAATGGGCATTTCTAATCAGCAACTGAGGCGATGTATGTAGCTGGGAAAAAGAACATTTGACCTGGGAGAAGCAACTGGAAAAAGCTACAGGAACAAGTCTGCTCCTTGGTAACAAAAATCTCAAAGCAAACAAAATAAAAAGAACGGCAATGGGTCCTCAAAATGAGAGGGGTGGAGAATAACAGGAAGGGAATAGGAAGCATTAAGTGCCTTGGGAAGTGGATGCTGAGCTGGGCTCTGCCTTTACTTGCAACATCCTGGCTCCAGCAGGTTTCAGTACAAGTAGGCGAGCAATGCAGAGAGCACTAGCAGAAGATGAGTTGTTTAAATGACTCCCAACAGTGTGTTTCATAATGTTTTGTGCAAATGTGTTTAGCCTAATAACTTCTGTTGCTGGCACGTGATGCAGTGCTACCACGGAGGCCTCTGGCTGCCTTGTCAAGATTTAATGGAAAGAGGGAAGAGCCTAAGTGAAAGCTCTCTGCTGATGAGAGCAAATCCAGCCATGTCTTGTGAGCTTGTGCAGGGTATCAGGTGCTGCTCCAGCACGGGCATCCCTCCATCCCCAGTCAAATTGGGCTGGCATTTATGTCTTTTCCCTTCCCTCTGTAAATCTTGTGCTCCAGCCTGAGTTCAGTGAGAAACACAAAGGTATGGTGGGTCTTACCATGGGAAGTCTTCCTCTGTGAGGTTCAGAAAATTGTTTTTGCTTCTTAGTGGTGCTGTGAGGGAAAAACACAATTTCAGTTTGTCTGTGAGTACTTTAATATTGTGGCTGTGTTAAACTGATGCATCTACACTAACACACCTTCCTATTTGGGCAACACCTGTTATTGCCTTGTGAATGAATGCAATGCCATTTAGCTTATTAATTTTTTGTATGGAATGTAATAATGCTGATATTATTTATTTGCCAATATAAATGGGGGAGGGGAGGATCGTGCAGCTTTAGTTACACAGGAATGCAGTTAGAGAATTTTTTTGTAGATTCCTGAACACTCTGCAAATGTGGTGAGGTTAGTCATAAAGTTATTTAAATAAGTTATTAAGTAACTGATTATACAGCCTCATTCAAATTAATGAATGCAAGAGTAGATTTCTTTGAAAGCAGGCAGTAATTTCTCTGTGTGGATTAATCCAACAGTTGTATTTCTGTTGCTTGTCCTGGCGTTTTTCTTAGTAATCAGGGAAACAGTAGGAAGTAATTTTTTTGTCAACTGTGTAATAGTTAGAAGGTAAATATGCTGTGAGTTTTGGAAGCAGCCATCATGTAGTTAATGGGTATTTCTTTCTGAGGACATGGGTATGTACTGTAACCTGTGTGTGTGACTGTAAAGGAGTAAATCTGCAGGTTTCACCAGCTTTTTCCTTGCTGAGTTTTGATGATGATATGACCACCTCTTTTCACAGAATAAGGATGATTGCTCAGCTGTTAACCACGGAAGAGTCTGTCTCTGAGGATATTCCTGTGCACAGAGGTGTCCCCTGCTCCCTTACCATGCACATACAGTGAGTGATTTTGTTTTAGTTCTTTCATTTCTGACCCTCCCAGCTGTGTAAATGCTCACTATGAATCAATTCAAAGGTGAGTCCACCAGAAGTTTTCAAAAGTGATCCACCCATCCATTTTTGTATTATTTTTCTCTCAATTGCCTGCTTTACAAGGAAAAATAATTCTGTAGTTTTCACCGACAGTAGGTTAATGTAAGGGAGTGTTTTGGGGTCCTCATGTTCGATGTGCCCTGTTCAGCCTCAGCTCCTTAGTTTGTGGAGCTGTTTTCTGTATGTGCCAACACCACATCCTGTAAGAATCCACGTAGCCTTGGAAAATGCCAACAAAACCCTACATGGCCTGGGAAGGTGGCAGCAGAAATGTCAGTGCCAGCTTTGCCAGCGTGTGTCGTGTTGCTTGCATTGTCACAATTTAACTCCCATCAGTAAGGTTTGTACAGAAACAGTTTCAAATTGGATAAATCTCAAGTTTTCACAAATTAGGACTTGACAGAAGTAGTATAATGTCCCCTCTTAGCAATCATGAAGTAGTGGGCAGACATTGCATTTTTGTGTAGGAATAAATACTTGCTCTGGCTGTTTTCCTCCTAGATAATCAAACCTACCCACCAGATTGTATTTGGAAGCACTTAGTAATGTGACATGCTTCGTTTTAACTGTTCAGAGAAATGACTGAAAGTTTTAAGATGAAACAACATGAATCATAGTCTTGAGCGGCTGTTCACTTTTGTGATTGACTTGCCTTCTTCCTACGTCCCTTTTAGTCACCCTGGGAATCGCTGAAGCTGTTCTGTGCAGGAGGCACTGCTGAGATTCCCCTTGCAGCGATGGACTTGGATAAACAATCCGTATGGGGATCCCTGAAACAGAAGACCCGGCCATTCCTGCGAAACCTGAGTGTGAGGAAGACGAAGAAGAGGTCTGGCAAAATGCTGGAGAGGAAGGGCCACTCCTTGGACCGCTGTCTCAGTGTGTCGGTGCCTGACATGCTGGAGGTGGAGACTCTCATGGAAGAAGAAGAAGAAGAATCGACTTACTCGAGTACTCAGGTGCTGTCAAGCTGCTCCTCCAAGAGCTTTTCCAGGTCTGTGGTGTCCCTGAAAAGCAGAAACGCTTCGGTGAAGGCAGTGGGAGAGGACTGGCTGTGGGCGTCACAGCAGGGGACGCGGACGGAGGTGACAGTCACCCCCCCGGCCCCGCAAGCCGTGGGCATTCACCTGGTGTCCTCCCGAGGAGCTGAGGCTGCGGGCAGCCCCGTGTCCCAGGGGAAGAGGAAATCCAGCGAGGACCTCTTTGAGCTGCTGCAGAGCTCCCGCCTGAGTGCCGCGCTGAGCGACGAGGGGACAGAGGTGGGTGCTCGAGCATCGGCTCAGTGACCACCTCCTGTGGGCTCCTTGTGCTTCTCCTTAATTTTCTGGGCTAAAAAGGGATGGAGGATCCAACTCAGGCCAGATTGGACAGGGCTCTGAGCATCCTGGTGTAGGGGGTGGTGTCCCTGCCCATGGCAGAGGGTTGGAATGAGATGAGCTTTAAGATCCTTTCCCACCCGAACCATTCTGTGAGGAGAGGGCACTCTGTTCAAGGAATGAGTGGAAAATAAAAATAAGCCTAAACTTTACATGATATACACATAATTCAAGACTAATTCAGCTATCCTTCCTGTCAGTCTGGGGCTGCAAATAACCCTGCTCCAATTTTTTATTCTTCTATTATTTGTAATGATACTTCAGATTTTTCACATTTGTCGGAATTGCTTGCTCAAATCAAAAGTTGTTGCAGTCCTCAGAGCTCTGAAATGAGGTGCTGATACATTTGCTTTTTAGTTAATATTGTTAATAATACCAGGTTGCTTCGTATCGAAATCAATTTGCCATCCACTCAAGACTCTGTTGAAAGCAAAAAGTGAAAGATGTGAGCAAGGTGAAGTCTGCCTCTACCTGGAATTAACCAAAACAGGCATATGATGGAGAACAGAACACGTAGCATCGTGCCCAGGACTGTCCTTTGGGTTTTTGCGGTGATGACTTAAGGAGGAGAAAAACCAAAATGTTTTCTCTTCACTCCCTGTCTTGTCCCCTTTTCCTTCCCCCCCGGCCTCTGTGGTCAGTATTTGTTTCTGGACATAATGTCCTGTGCACAGGAGGATCAGAGACCAATACTGACATGAAACTAATTCCTGCCTGGCCTGAGCAAATTGGGAATCCTGAGGAGGTGCACGATGGCTTCATTCTACAGACAGCAGGTGAAGATTGTGGCTGCATGAAACACATCAGGCAAAATTTGTTTTATTTATATTTTGTGGAAGTATGTCTCCTCCTGTCGAGTTCTCACTGGGAGGGTTACATTTTGAACTTTCGGAGGCCTTTTTCTCATTACCTGATTGTTGCAGTTGTGGGAGCTGCCTCTGTAGTCCTCCAAGATGCACAAACGGGAACCAGGCGTTTTTGTTCCAAGTCCTGCCTTGGGAATGGGAATTTCACAGGTTAATTTTTCATTAACTGCATGTTCAAAAGGATGATTAGCGCTGATATGGGGAAAATGGTCCTTTCTGATATAAACTGTTTGTTTTGCATCTCAAAGGCCCGTGTATTCCTACCAAAGGGGTGTCGGCTCCCAGTCTGTTGTGATGCAAAGTGTCGGACTGATAGTTACTGACCATCTCTTGGGTTTAGTGCTGCTAAATTATTCACAAATTGGTTTCATCTTGCTGGAGTGGTCTTTATTTTGGAGGGTACTTAAGAAAAGCGACTGAAATAGTGTAGTGCTTTGCTTCTCTGCTCAAACGTTACTCAAAAGTTGTAGCACCTCACTCGGCATATGGTAAATATATGGATTCTCATTATTTTGGAAGTTTTTCCAGGTTGTTTTAACAACAGCAGCAGTTTTTTTTTCCTGCTGTTGTATGCCAGAAACCCTAATCTAAAATCTACAACAGCACAACAAAAGTTAGTACTAAATCCTGCTTTGATTTTGGGCAAACTGAGTGTTCTAGGAGAATGAAGTGATGAAATAGATTAACCTCCAGTCAAGTTTCATCCAGCTGCACAATCTGAGTCTGGCTTATTTTTTGCAGCACTTATATCTTTCCCTAAATGTGTATTTCTGTATTTGCTAGTGTGTGTAAATCATGTAGTATTTACTTGTATGGCATATCATCTCGCTGTGTGAATATGCTTCCTTACTGTAATCTGCCTGCAGTGCAACTTATAAAGATTTTTTTTCCTCAAAAATAATAGGAGAGAGCGAAGCAAAGGAAAGTAGAAATGAATAAGAAATAGTGAGCAAATTTAATTATATTGAATCTGGTGAAAACCAGATTCAATACTGGCAGGTGTCCATGGCAGGGAGGTTGGAACTGAACCATCTTTAAGGTCCCTTCCAACCCAAGCCTCAGTATTCTATGATTCTATGACAGCTTCAATATTCAGCTTCGCTTGTACTTAATGGAGCAGCTACAGGATCTGTGCTGTGTGTGCCTCGGATGGGAACAGTTTGTGACAGAGGTTGTTGGGTGGGGTTGCTCGGAGGAGAGTTCGCATTGTTCTTGTGCGAGCATCACTCCCTGCCCAGGGAGGTAATTCAGAAGGAAGGCAGATCCCTGGAACAGAACAAGCTAAAAAAAGCAAAAATGTAGGTTGAGCTTCTTTTCCCCCTGAATCGCTTGTCACATGCCACCTACTCGTTTCCTGGTTGTCTTTGGCCACCCAATATCTTGAGATGCTCGCCGACCCTCGCGGGTGAGATCAGCGTGTGCTTGTGGTTTTCGCATTTGTCTGAACTCTGAGCAGAGCTGGGGGTGCTCAGCACAGCCCATCTTCACTGAAGGCTCTGCCCACAGGTACCATTTTTCCATTTGTCGAGACTTTTGCTTTCTGTTCCCCGTTGCACCCAGCTAGGCAAGTCTGAGGGAGCGGGTGAAGTTGCTTTGAATGCCTCCCTGCTTGATTCAGGTGGTAAAGGGCTCCTGCAATGCCATTTTTTTTGCCATGGGTTTTGTCCATGGCCACGTGTTGTTGCTGAAGTGCTCTGACACCTCTTTATCCCCTTTGCAGTGAGACCCTGGCAACCCAAAGCCTTGTCCTGTTGCTGATTCAGTCAGTGAGTGCCTTTGTATTTTGAATCATTCTTCTGCAGAAAACAAGAGGAGGCAGAGGTGGTAAAGCTTGTCAAGAAGAACTTTCAATTTATGTCTGTTCATGCATCTAGTCTTGCTTGATTTGTTTTCATGCAGATGCATTTGGGACTGTGACCCACCTGGATGTGCCCACTTTTGTTTAAAGTTGAGCAGTGTCGCTGTAATTTGATAAAAATCAAGATTTCAGGACCATGTTTTCACCAAGACTGTTATCTGTATTCAGTGAGCTCATTGCAGTTAGCTACCTAGAATAATAGTAATTTACATTATGTGGAGCTAAAATGAAAAAAACCAGGCTTTACTAGTTAAAATTATAATTGTTCAGTGTGTGTGGATGTAATGTAAGTAAACAAAAAGCAGAATAAAGACAAAATCATAATTTTGAGGGTGATTTTTTAATTGTAAATGATATCAAGCTAGGCAAGACAGTACTTTAAAAATTATTATAATTTCAGTGCAGTTCTTTGATCCCGTGTTTGTGCCATGTAAAACAAGCTGTAAAGAGAAACCATTACCAGTGCCAGTGATGGTGCCTGAAGGAGATTCCTGTGAAGCCAGAGACTCCAAGAAACACTAAGTTTAATGCACACGAGTGAGATTTTATGCATACTAGTCAGAAAATTCAAAGTTAGGGTTCCCCTAGCAGCTGTAACTCAGCTCCGCTGTGTGAGAAAATTCTTCTGCTGCTCTTTATGATGATAATTTTTCCTCTTTTAATGTGCTTTTGCAAGGTGGCCAAGTTATGATTACTGTGGGAACCATAAAGTTAAATTCTGTCTGTCGTGCAGGGGAAATTTTACTTGCAATGCTGGATTATTGTACTTCCTGATATGTAATATATGCATTTGCCAGAGGAGGAGGAAAGAATTACACGAAGGGTATTTATGTTTATTTCAGCATGTCAATACAGCTAAGATTTATGTACTTTGGTGCAGGAGCTGGTTCACCTTTAATGTTTCTGTAGTGCTCCACACAATGCTGCTCTCATCTGAGAGGTTTGGATGTTACCACGCTGCACATGAAAACACTTTCACATGAGGATCGAATTCCACCTTGTGTGCATTTCTGCAGACCGACATTATCCTCAGCATAAATCTTGGTGTTTGAATGGGCTGTGATTGCCCTGCATTAGACCAGGAGAGCTGCCCAGGCACGTAGGTCCTCTTCAGCTTAAGGGATGATCGTGGGCTGTTGTAGCAGCCAGAAGAGCATCAGAGGTGTCTTGGCTGATGAATCCCTTCAGACAGACTCGATGCTGGGCCACTGGAGCCTCAAGTTTTTGGATGAGTCAGTATTTAGGAAGAAATGTTTGACTTCCTGTCCTATGCTGGGCACTAGATACAAATCCTTTGGATGTTCCAGTTACTGCAGAAAGATGGGGGAAGTATATGTTCCTTGTATTTTTTTTTTTCTCTTTTGTCATGGTTTAGCCCAACAGGCTAAATATGACACAAGCTTCTCTCTTACTCCCTGCTTAGTGGGAGCTGTCATATGCAGGAAGAGAATCATGGGTAAAAGGTAAAATTTGTGCATTGAGAAAAGGAAGAAGTAATAATTTAAATAATATTTTATATATTCTAATATAAATATATTAAAACGTAATATTACACAAAATTAATTATATTAATTATGTATTTTATATAATATTTAAAAAGAATGAATATTTTAATAAAAATGATACAACGGTTAAAATATTCAAAACAAGTGATGCACAGTGCACTTGTTTATCCCCTGCTGACTGATGCCCAGCCAGTTCTGAGCTGTGGGACAGTCCCTGTCCAGCAACAACTAAAAACATCAGTGTGTTATCAACATTGTTCTCACCCTAAATCCAAAACAGAACACTGTACCAGCTACTGGGAAGAAAATGAACTCTATCCAAAACCAGGCCACCTTTCCCTTTGACCATTTCTTTTTAGCTTTTCCCCTGAGCATTTTTTTTTTTTAAACTCAAACCAAACAAAAAACCCCACACGAACGAAAAAAAACCCAAAACCCTAAACAGCAATCCAAGTAAAAACACTATTTAAAAAAAACCTTTAAGTGGAACTTGGTTTTTGGATGGTGAAGGAGAAGTTGTGGTCAAGTGAGAGCAGCCGGCTGCCAGACACAACAACCTTCAGACATCAAGAGAGTTTGTGATAAGGACCTTCAGCACGCAGTGCTGGGGAGGAGATGAAGAAATTTATTCTTAGCTGGAAGCAGGCACTTATTTTCCTGGATTAAACTCAAGAGACTAAGTGCAGATACTGTAAAACAAGAAAAAGAAATACATATTTAAATTACCTATATGCATAAGTAAGAGCATTTCACTCATTACACGTATGTATTGAGTAATTTCTTGACTGATATTAGGAGCATTTTCTTTCCTGTGTTCTTGTCTAATTCATTGTATCTTGTTTTCTAGTACCCATGTGGAGAAACGGATTTTGACTCTTCCCTATCGTCTCAAAATTTTGATGACCAAATGGTAAGTCCTGTCATTTTGAAAGTTGATCAGCAGCACAATTTATTTTAGCCTTAGTTTCTTTGCTTCTTTCAAATTTAAAAACTCATCAGGTGAAGAAGCCATCTACATGTTTTGGTTTGGTTTTTTTTTTTCCGGTTTGTAGGGGATTTGTTTGTTTAGTGATGGTTTTGTGGTTTTGTTGTTTGGGTTTTTAGTTGTTCAAAGCGGTTGCTAATGTTTTGAATAGACCCAAACATACTGTATTTTTTTGAAGTACTCTATAATACCTATATTGTACTGGTAACTGATGAAAGCATCAGCATAAATACTCAAATAACAGCCTAGGAACAAACTGGATTAAAGTAAATGCAGCAACTAACACAGCTGTAGGCCTAGACAGACACCAAAATCAGTTTTAGGGCAGTGTGAAAAGGCATTGGCAGTTCTGATGTTATTCTCATGTAAAGCATGTTTGCCTTGTGGATGAACTTCTCTACCTTTGCCCTTTGATAACCTCTCAAGTGCTGTCCAGAGCTGTTTTCACTGTGTGTTCCAGCTGGAGGATGATGCTGAGGTGTGTAAGAGCACCTCTGATGAGAAAAATCCTCTCGAGTTTGCATCTGCTCAACCTCTCAACCAGCCCTGCGTGCACTGGGCTTCTCTCCTTTGGAACTGCATAAAGAAATGCTGTCCTCTTGTCTCATCATCCACGTGAAATGTGTTCTTCCTCGTGAGGTTAGCCCATGGGTGCAAATGGCTCGATGAGCTTAGGGATCTCTTCCAACTTGAGAGATGCCATGAATGCACAAGAAACAGCTAGACTAGGAAAAAAATATGCTGATAAGCTGATGGGATTTGGAAAACCTGTGCATTTGTGATGGTTATATCACCACTCACTTCCAGGCATAACCCTTGCTTTGTTGAACAGACTCCATGCTGATACTTAGCTGCTTGTATAGTGAAGTAAAGCCTGGGAAAGAAATCTTTTTTTCTTTTCCCTCTTTTTTTTTCCTTTTTTTTCCCCTTCCTGTAAAAGATTGCCCTAAGGGAAGAGCAGGACTTTGCCTCTGCAGCAGTGGGAGCACACCTGCCTCATTTATGATCTGCTTCCAGAGGTGTGTGACTAATTCCTTTGTTCTCTTTAGGCTCTGGAGGAAGCAAACGACTGCCTGAGTGACCTGCCCAGCCCCTTTGCCTACCTGCTGACCATCCACCTGAAGGAAGGCCGGAACCTGGTTATCAGGGATCGCTGTGGTGAGCCCCACCTTTCCTTTGGCTTCCTTTAGAATTCACACAGCTCTCCTTTCACCGATCTCAGCTTGGCAGCAAGCTGGCTGCTTATCTGCAGTGCAACAAGTCATGGGCCTGTATCTCTCCTCCAGGTCAGAGCATTCAGAGTTTGGGTTTATCCACCTTGGATACACAGGGGAGGGAACTGCCCTCTGCTTGCTGCTCCTCCTGCCTGATAGTGCAGCTGCAAAGCTGCTTCTTGGCTGCCCTTAGCACCTGTACCTATTCAGAAACTGCACAGAATTATATTTGAGCTTAATAAAAAAGCCAAAACAAAGACTGTTTGGAGCTTTATTAAATGATGGAGCTGCTCTTAGGAGTGCTTTTGGGGTGATCTGCAAAGATGTTAATAAAAGGGAAACCACAGGAGCAGGGCTGTAAGCCAACAATCCTCTCTAATCTGGGATGTGACTGAACAATGACAGCGTGCTAAAAACCCAAAATCCACCCCCAGATGACGTATCAAATAAATGGTAAGGTATTTGGGGAATTCCTGGAAAAACTGTGTGAAAATGCCTGCTGTTAGCCTGGCTTTTCTTCAGGATGTTGAAAGAGGGAGTGAAAATGCTTATAAGCAGCCAGTCACTTGCTGTGGAGGGAACAGCTGTCCTGCCAGAGGCTCTGTGCAGGCTGTAGGACTCTGCCTGCAGCAGCAGCTGCTCCAGGACCTTCAATCTGAACTTGTCAGAGAGCTCTTCCATACATCCAATCTTGAATTCATTTTTATTTTTTTTTCTGCATGTGGAAGCAGTTCTGGTACTTTTGTCTTGCAGAATGTCTGAGCAGCTTCTTTTGAGGTCAAGCCATGGGGTTTATTCATTCAGTTTTAAACAAAACAAGGTTGCACAGCCTAAAGGCCTGCAAAGGTTCGCACCTGGAGGGACCTGTCTGATTTAGAAACGTTCTCACATGGGCTGCTCATTGGGATTTCTGTTATCTGGTATCTCAGGTAACTTCTGCCATGCTGGTTTTTCATGGCTTCACAGTACAGTGACTTTTGGTGGGTGGAGTGTATGCTTGTTTTTCCTACCGGTTCTTGGAAGGAGTGAACAAGTACTTAGATTAAGATCTTTACTGGTTATACAGAAGCCTGTATTTCCTAACAGTGCAGCAGTTCATCAGATTTTACTGGCAGGCGGCACAAGCCAGGACACATCCAACTGCTCCTAGGAAAAAGATGCTAGAAATGAGCAATTCCAGCAGAGTAGTATTTCTAGAGAAGACAGAGCATACTTTGCTCTAGGCTGTGTTTTGTTGTGTAAGAAAGCAAATGCTTGTCTTAGTGAAGCATTGGACAGCATAGTGAAACAACATAAGGGGGGGAAAAAATTCCCTTTTGATGAGTCTCTGTTGCTTTGTGGCAAATGACCTCATTCAGTAAACTGAGTATGTGAGGTGATGCTTCCTTCAGTAAAACTGCTGCTTTTTATTGCACAGGCAGCAGGAGGGGAGAAAACAGGGACTTAATGATTATTCATCAGTCACCACCATGCTGCAGTGGTGGCTCCTTAAAAAACAAAAAGCACACTGCTGATGCCCATCTTTCTAGGCCTCTGCTGTCACTCTGGTTATGTGACATCTTTGTGTGACGCCGGGGCTTGACCTACAACCACTGGGCTTTCTCAGCGTGCCTTTGGAAGTGGGAGGTTGTCAGCTCTGCTCATCTCTACAGTGTGAGAAAACCTCAGAGATAACTTGTGGGCTGGGAGCGTGACTTCCCTGCTCTCCCCCCGCCCTGATGCTGGTTGGAGCCGCTGTGCTGGGGTGGTGTATCAGTGTGCTGTGAATAACTTGAATTTAGGAACACCTCTGTGGCCTGCGTGTCCTGGGAGTCACACTGTGCTCGGGCCGAAGGCCAGTTAATCCTCACTCACATTTTGGGAACAGCAAACCCTAGAGCTAACCCAGCAGTGCTGCCTGGCACAGCTGGGAGAGGGCTCAGACCCTCTGCTGTATGCAGAGAGGTGCCAGAGCTCTCCGGTGTGTGAAGCCTCCTGACCAAGATGGTCCTTGTGGATCTCTTTCAATTTATGATATTCTGTGAAAGCTGAGTTGCTGGTCCTCTGTTTTGGACCCTCCTCTGGTCAGCCTGGTGTGAGCAGCTTCAGAATTGCTGTGGTCAGGTGGGAACAGTGCAGAGAGTTGGGGTGTTTAGGTAGGACATTGCTGCTCTTGTTTTTATTCAAATTAAGTGTCATACCTTGCAGTCACTGATGGAAACTAACCCCAAATACTGCATGGAGTGTTCTGTACATTAAATAGCAAAATATTCACTGCAGACTGAGTGAAGAATTCATGCCAGCATCTTTAGCCTAAATAAGGTTTAACATAAGTTCTGTAATTTTCCTAAATTTTAATTTTCAGTTATTATGCGATCAGCAATTTATCTGGAAAAAAGTCTCGAAGTGGTCATCATACCCAACAGTTTACGTTTTTTGAGGGAGTTTCTTTATCTACTTAAAGATACAGAAAATGGTATTTAAGTGTGGTGTCCTGCCATCTTCTCATGTTTGCACTTTCCCCCTTAATTCTATTTTACAGCAGTTTGAATAGCTCAGGGTTAGGGGCTGCAGTGTGGTTGGGTGATGCCCTCTCCTGGCAGCTGAGTGAAGTCTCTTGTACTCATGTTCAGTCTTTCTGCCTCTGTTCTGTTCCAGTGTAAGAAGTATTTATCTGTGCATATATGTAAAAATAAATCTAAGGTGTGTGTCCAAGGAGAAATATTTCTGCCATTGGAAGCAGCTGTTGCTGAAAAATCCTGGCACTACTCAGCAAATTCACAGGTTTCTCCCTTAAATTACTCATTGTATGCTTAATAGTTATTAATTAGGAAATAATTATGCTTGATGGAGTAAAGGGGAGCAGGAGTTCTACTTAGAACTGCAGGCTGTCAGACCACCACAACCTCACTTTTTTCCAGCTTTCCCAGTATTTTTTTCAGACTCTTTGCCTCACTATGTACTGCTCTTTCCAGGATGTGTTCCCTTTGGTGTGATATAAATTCCTCCTTCACTTTACCAGATTTTTATTGCATTTTCTTTCCTCTTCATAGTATTAATCCTGTTAACATCTGCTCTTTCCTATTTTTCTCTTCACTTTTTGCTTCTTGCATTGCTTTTTATCTGTCTCTCGTGCCTCTCCAGTCCTTGACTTTCTGCAGCTCCTCTCCTTGTACTGCTCCCTTTAGAGAGGGTGCATCAGCCCAGGAGACTGGTTCAGATGCATGTGCTTTCTCTAAATTGCACAACAATGCAGAAAAGAAAAATAAATCAGAGTTACAGTGTTTTCTTCTCCTCTTTTATCTTTTTTTTGAAGTGTAAGTGAAAGAAAAAGCCTCTGTACAGCAACACCCAATATATGTGCCCCAGCCAAGGAATCCAAGTGCTGCTTGAGCAGGTTCTGCTGAAAAGTGGAGAAGCTCCAAAAACCCCTTTTTTGGGTCAAAATTAGTGTCCTCTCTAGGGATGCAGGAGGAGAGAGGTGTTACCTGTTGGTCATCAGCTTGCTTGGAAAGCCTGATTTACTTGCTTACAGCCCCACCCAGTCACACGTTAGAAACTGCCTAAGCAGATGGTAAATTTGGCATGTTACCTGTGCACCTTTGGGGCCAATGTTAGGCAGTGCACAGGTCCTACATTTATGGTTCTTGTAGGGGATGAGCCAAACACTGAAGGTTATGGGTCTCTGTGTGAATATACACGGCACCAGAAGTTAGATTTTTATGTATTTTTTATAGTATTACTGTTACTAGATGCGTTTCAGCGATGGCGAGGAGTTTGTGTCTATGTAGTTTTAATACTGCAGGTAGTAAGAAAGCAGAAATGTATTTTATTGATTAAAAATCTATGGAGCACTGCAGCAGCTTGGCAGAACAGAGAGATGATTATTCTATATCTCATTTGGCTTTAAAAAAAAATCACTGGTGCTCTAAGTGTTGGAACCTTGTCACAGCCTTAGTGGTTTTATGGCCTTGTTGGCCCTTGTTTTGTGAAGCTCAGCTTAGTGCTTGGAGCTGGGAGAGGCTGGAGCCCATTTCTACCTGCTGGTTCACCTTCACAGGGCAGGGCGGTGCCTCATGGTTGGTTGAGTCAACCTGAAGAAATCTCAAAGGTCCTGCTCTCTTTTGGCACTGGGATGCTCTGACTGTGCACATTTCTCCTGGCCGAGTCACCTTTACACAGCAGTGAGCAAAGTGATGCCACAGCTGTAAGGAGGGGCTGCCTTCCTTCAGGTGACAAACCCTGCTGTGCTGCTGTAAGAATAAATAGAAACTGGGTTTTGAGTGCCTGTGAGGGTGAGAAGCCCCTCCCATTTACAAATCCTGTGCTTTTAAAGTTTATTTTTCATCTGTTAAACAGCGTGGTTTCAAGAAATGCAGTTCTTGGGTGTGATGTCAGCTGGTGAGTGGCTGTGGTTGGTGTCTTTTTTCTTTTTTTCCCCCCTTTAACCACATTGTTCCAGCTTGAACTTTGTGTCTCTTTTCTACCTCATTTTGTGTTTTGTAGATCTTTTTTACAGGACCTTTGTGCCCCATCTCTGTTTCTTTCTTTGAGGTTTCATTTGTTTCCTGTTGCTGCACTTTGGTTTTCCTCTCCTTTCTTTCCTCTCATGATAGAGGCAGCTGAACGCCTGAAGGGAGCGAGGGGAGGTGCAGGAGTACAGAAGATGCAACGCCTCGATGGGTGCATCCTGCTTTCCCTGCCCACAGCACATCATCCTCTGCTCTCACATCTCACAGCCCCCACTGCCAGGGGGTCCTGGGGGCTCCCTGTGAGCTCTGCCAGAGATCAGCCTTCCAAGGACAAAACAAAAGGAAAGAAAGGTTGTAGAATGACACACACTTTTAACTTTCAGCAGGAATGAACCTGCAGGAACCCACCACTCATAGCTCTGGGCTATGCAGAAGTTAGACCTCAGTGATCCTGGTGGGTTTTGCCAGCTCAGGGTATTTTATGATCCTGTGGACTGCCTGGGTCTGTGCTGATACCAGAGTGCCAGAGGACGGGATGTGTGTGTGCTGTGCTGGATATTTGTCAGCTTAGAGCAAGTAATTGTTTGGAAAGCAAATGCTCAAAGCAATTAGGCTGAATCGCTCTCTGCAAACACGCTGATTAATTTAGACTTTATCTGTTTTCAGGGTATCTGCAATTAGATCATTAGGCCTTCAGATTTATTAATTATTGCGATGTATTAGGCAACTTTTTGCACTTCTTTTTGAAAGGCATAATCATGGCTAATTTACCACTGCTGAGAATTTGAATGGTGCTGAGCACTTATTTGGATGTTTTCTGGATGCCGTGTGGGTCTGTGAACAAGGGCTTGTGCTGAGAGTGTCTGTCTGTGCCAAGCCCAGTTTCTGGAAGTGCAACGTGCGTGCCTGAAGCTTTGCCCTTGTGCACAGGGATCCCTGTGAGAATCCTGCCTGCACTGGCTGTGGGAAGGGAATGCTCTGAGATAGGGGACCTCAGAAAAACAGGAGGAGTTCAAACAAAAGCAATTTGTGTGTCTTCCCATCCTTGTAATGCTAAATTAGGAAATGTAGGAATGGCAGCATAGGGAGAGAATATTTGGGCCCTGAGAACACCCTGTGACTCTGCTTGTGTCAGAATTGTGGTTTAGGAAACAGGTTTCTTAAATTGTTCCAGCTCCATCAGTTGTCAGAGCTGGGTCTTGAGGGGCACCTGCCTGCCTTAACAGCTCACACTGCATCTTTCTGGGACCCTGGAAGGAGGTTTTATTAGGCTGAAGACTCAGAATACAAGAAACAACGCTGAGTTGGGGTTGTTTAGCATGGGGAAGAGAAAGCTCCAGGGATGTCTTAGAGCCTCTGCCAGTTCCTAAAGCAGGGTTAAGCTGGACTAATTCTTACCAAAGACAATTCTGTTCATTATGTCACATGTCCCTAATGTATGTCACATGGCATTTTGGGAGGTTTTTCTCAGTTCCTTTACTTTTTTCCAGTGTTCCTGAAGTGCCTTGAACAGAAAGTGTTAGGTCTTCATCTTTCATTCTATTAATGTTTAAGTTCAGGCATTTTTTCCCCCTCCTTCATCCTCCCATCAGCTGTGGGTTTGCACACTTTCTTCACACTTCTCTGGTCTTTTAGGTTTATTGGGTTTTTTGTGGTGGTTTTTTTTATTTTTTCCTTAGGTTTGTGTGTATTTTTTTTTTTTTCTGGTTGGTTTTATTTTCCCCTGGAACCTACTGGGGCTGCTTGTTTCCGAGCAATGTTTCATTTCCATCTGGCCATGTAAAACTAGCTGGGCCCAAAACTTTCCAAAATCACCTGAATTTCCTGCCAGCAGAATGCTTTTTTTTCTGATTTCCCCTTTAAGCCTTGATCTCGGCTGTTTCACTACAAGGATGTAGTGGTTTTCCACTTAAAAAGAAAAATGTGTGTTCCATTTTAGAACGTCTTTTACTCCTTGTCGTAAATAACTCCAGTAATTCTATTTCTAGGAAGATTTTCAGATATTTATTCTTTACATGCATATAAAATAAATCCTTAATTTCCTTCTTCAGATTAAAATTTAGTTTTTTAACCAAAACTTAAGATGGTCTGGGTTATATTTCACGCTGCTCTTTGATTTTTTTCAGGATTTTAAGGCAATTTGGTGGTCATTTTTATTTATTTATTTATGGAACGAGACTTGTTTCATATGCTACATTTCCAGTAAGTTTGCTCCTATAAAACAGTGTGTGGCTTGAAATTATATTGGGTTTTCTGGGTTTGTTGGGTTATTTTTTTCCTCATTCTGAAGAAGTGAATGTGATCCATCTCTCAGTAGCTGCTAGAGGGCAGCAGTATCCATTTAAAAACACCATTAACAGTTTCTTGGGCTACTAAAACCCTCTCCTGCTGTTCTGTCCCAGCAATTTTTTGCTCACTGAAGCTTTCTCAGGTTTTAGGTGATGTCTGGTCTGCCTGTACTCATTGCTTTTTAGCGTTAGTGGAAGAAAACAGAAGTGAAATTGGTATTATGCAAAGGCATTCCAGGGAGCATCGCTGTCGAGATGAATGTTCTCTCTCTCATGGGGAAAGAGGCCTAGCTGATGGAATGATTTTTTTTTGTAGAGGTCAACCTCTCTTTTTACTCTTACTTGGTTTGTTTTAGGCTGAGTAGTAGATTATCTTGGGTTTTATGTATTTTGTTGTCCATACATTTTATTGAGTGAGAACCTACTTGTCTCACTGCATAATATTCAAATTAACCTCAAAGCACCTTGCTTTTCCCACCAGAGAAATATTTTTGGGGGACAAAATTCTCAACTGACTTTAACAATTATCCATTCCCCTGTTGATACTGCTACAGCTGATGTGAGTGAGACCTTGCTTTCAGAAGAGCCTGCATGCACGTGCTTAAAAGTTGTTGATTCAGTTGCCTTCACTAGGAAATGGATGTTAAAAAGCTTTTTTTTTTTTTTTAATTGGTCTGGCTTCTTCAGAAAATTATCCATTTCTGTCACAGTTAAAAGAAGATTATAAACAAAAATCCTTTTTTTAGACTGGTTCATCTCTAACATCACCAGGCTCTTTTCAAACGAAGTTCTGTTTTTCTGCCTAGATTGTAGATTGTTTCTAATAAATAGCTTTTAATAGACCCAGACGTCTTTCTGAGCTTGAATCCAGAAGGCTTCAAGCCCTGAATTCAAATGCAGCCAGTAATTTGCAGTCTGTGCTGTTCATCCCATCAGGAGATGCTTGCCCACCTGGCTTATTTCTCATTCCCTGTCAACTACTTTGGTCACCTGGATGCAGCCTGGGGTGTCTGAAAGGAAACCAGGACCAGACACAACGAGCAGGGAGCTGTGTCAGCATCTTGGGAGCGACCTGGGGCAGGCCTCGGGGGCTGCGGTGCCACGTCCATCCCTGACATTTCCCCGCTGGCCACCCAGCTTCGCCCCAGTGACCACCACCAGCCCCCGGGCGCTCCGTGTCCCACCGCCGAGGTGCCAGTCCAGCTGCTGGGTGGCACGGAGGTGGCACGGAGGTGCCATCCCGTCGTTTGTAGGACGCGGGAGCCGCGCTCCCGTGCCGACCCCTGTCCCCCGCCTGCCTAGTTGAGATGTCACCCCCGTGACAGCCCGACAGGCGAGCGCCGCAGGAC
>VXAD01011878.1:1249273-1259888 GCA_013399195.1 Dicrurus megarhynchus | reverse complement strand
GAGCGCCGCAGGCCCCCCCCCCGCCCCGCCACAATTATTTTCCCTCACAATTAACACCGGTGCTAACTTGACACCTTTCCCTTGTTTGGCTTTTGTAAGCCGCCGTCCCCCTTCTCGCCATTAATTCGCGGCATTAATATTTTCCGCGGCGCGGGTGCCGCCGCTCACCCGTGAAGCCGCTGGAACATTATGGAGCTGTCAAGATAGCGAGGGATTACCCAGGCTGCCTTGCTGGAGTAAGTGACACCACTGAGGCCCCGCTTTGAGATGTTTATTTTGAGAGTAAGCTGACAAGCATGAAGGCCTGATCCCAGAGTGGCAATCTTATTTAATTAAAGGCCTCTTTTTATTATAGCTTCCTCCCCCTTCGCTGTTTGTGGTTTTTTTGTTTTTTGTTTTTTTTTTTAATGTGCAATATATATTTTTATATAAACAAAAGATATATTCCTTTTATATACGCTCCTTTTATATACATGTATACGTTTCTATATATAAATATGTGTAAATTTAAAGGAAGAGTTTATTAAAAATAAATACGTGAGAATGATCGCTAAAGCCTGCCTCGCATAAGCAGTGCTGGGCAGCCCTTCCCGCCCCCCCTTTTATTTTCCTTTACTGTATAACAACCTGGAAAGCTTTTCAGAGCAATAATGCAATTGGGATGGTTACTTAGCTATAGACTTCCTGCTTCCCATCCTCAGAGAAAGGGCTTGGAGTTTTCTGCTTGTGGGTATTGAACTTGCTGGCTGTTTGCTTTTATTCTGTATCTCCTATTTTTCTCTCTATTTTCAGGTTTTGCCCTTTTTCATGGGTTTTCTGTGCCAAAAGCAGATGAGTTATGGCCATAGACCACCTGCCTCCATCGCCTCTTCATGCTTTCATTTCATCACTTGCTTTCCTTGTCTTGTCCAATTGCTATTTCATGCACAGAATAGGTTGTGGACATCATTGTTACTCTTATTTTTATTTATGCAGCTTTGTCCAGTTTACCCTGTAAATAAAAGTCAGGGGGTTTTTTGCCTTGGTCTTTTAAAATGTTTTTGAAGTGACACCAAAGAGCTCAGTGCTGTTGTTTCTTAATTCTGCATCTTTTGAGGACTGCTGCCCCCCACACTGTGGGGCTGTGATCTATCTGTGTGTTCCCACTCCTGGAAATTGTGCTGATTTTAAGCTGGATGCTTTGTTTAAGAGTATAATCATAGTTCTGAGAAATTTTTAGGGAAAGGTCTAGTCCTAACCCACTGGGAACAGTGAGGAGCTGCCCTCCGACTTTCCTGGCTTTGGATCAGGCCCTTGTTATTATTCTCTCTTAGAGGAGAAGAAAAAGAAAATTCTATTTAAGAAGTCTGCAGCTTTTTTTTTTTTTTAACAAAAAAAAGTGTTTTTTTCAACAATTATTCAGGAAAAGGATCAGCTGCAGACAGTGTTTGAAAACCAACTGATACTTTCGTTCTGTGAATGAAACACACTTTATGTGCAGAATGGACCAGGTTCTACAACTCTTCCCTTTTGAAACTAAAGCAGAGTAAAAACTTTCTATAATTCTTAGAAATGCGTCTGTCTCCCAGGAGCACAGTTCTTTACAGAGCTGTGTAATTCCAAATAGATGCTTACACATAATTGCTTTTTCTTGAGTTTAAGTCTGTCTTCACATAACACCAATCAGGGCTTTGAATGTTTAAATACGGATTTTTCACGTCCTCACAGGTGCACCAAATCACTGGCAAGACTGAGTATTGCTCTTAGGCTGGGTTATCCTGGACTGCCATGTGTCTGTCGCCCAGTATCTCGGTGGGAGCCAGGGAGGACAGGTTCAGATCACTTCTGACTCTGAAGTCTGCTGTAGAAATCAGTTTTTTCCACTGGCAGCCCTCGCTGCAGGCTGGGGGGCAGCCAGGACCATCACCTTAGCTGTTAGCCTTCTAATGAAACTGAACTGTTAGGAGGGAAGTTTAATTCCAAATGTAACGTGCAATACAGAAAATGCTGGATATGACAGGTGAATGGCACCTAGGCTCAGTTAATTGCAGATGCTGCTACATCTCAGTTTGATTTTTTCCCCCCCCCCTTATTTGCAGCTTGTGAGGATTTTTTTGCAAAGTCCGTATGAATAACTAAATCAACCATCATCTAGTTAAATCCTCCCTGTGCCTTATTCCCCTTCTTATCTGGTGTCCTGCACGGTGGTTGGCGTTAATGCAGATGCCACCAGTTTAATGACAATAACAAAAAGTTGATTCCCTCCTCTGTTCTCCTTTGACAGATCCAAGTCTTTCTGTTGCTGCCGAGTGGCACGAGCCTCACGCTCTGTGCATGGACATCTGCTCCGTAAAAACACGGGACATTATTGCCATGGCAAATTGTGCCACTTGGATTAAAAAACGTGTTACCTGGACAGTGCTTGTTTTTACAGAGTCTGTTCTCTGTGTGGTTTTTATCCTGAGCTGATGAATAACGTCGGTATTTTTTCACTGAAACCACAAATTGGGTTTTAAGTAAATTGGCAAAGTGACACCAGTGATGAAATCCTGACGGGTACTTTAGCTATTGTTACTGGTTTCCTTGGAGCTCCTATCCCAGTTACGATGCTTTGGAGTTCTGGTCCTTTGAATATATTCATAGTCACAGGATCACATTTTCTCTCTTCCACTCTGTCATTAGTTGGCCTGTAAATAGTGCTTCAATGCTGCTTCTGTTTGCTCTTTTACCAAATTAAAATTTTAAGAGTTGTTAAACAGCAATTATTCTTTAAAAATAAAACAACAGAGATCAAGCAAACTATGAAGATTTTTTTTTTTGGTTGCCTGCTTTCAGACAACTTTCTGGTTCTGTCTGTAAATTTCCTGTATGAATGAGCAATTTTTATATAGGTAATTAAGTATATGCATGTGCATAAAATAGGTAATTACCATTGATTGTTTTTAATTATTTTATGAAAATATAATTTAAGGTTGTGGAGTTGCATAGGGGCATGCTAATTTATTTTTAAATTAATTATCACAGGTACAAGTGACCCGTATGTGAAGTTTAAACTGAATGGGAAAACCCTCTACAAAAGTAAGGTAGTCTACAAGAACCTCAACCCAGTTTGGGATGAAACTGTTGTGCTGCCCATACAGACCCTCGATCAAAAGCTCTGGATCAAGGTAAGTTTTGGTCTCAGATTTTTGAAAGACGGGCCAATATTTTTTTAAGCAATTATTTTCAACTTTAGAAACATATTGATTTTTATTCGCTGTAGCAGCACGGCATAAAACACAATCCGGTTTAAGAGCTTCAGCAATTTCAAATTAAAACGCACATATGTCTTTCCCAGATTTTACTTGCATGTTTTGCTTTCCGTCTGCAAAAACCCAAGTTTGAAATAAAACTCCTTGACTGGATCTGTTTAAAGCCGTGGAGCTGAATTCTGTTCTCTCTCTCTCTCTCTCTCCCAGTGCTTGTGCAAACTCAGGGAAACCAAGAGCGGTTTCAGAAGCACGTTTTAGGAGTGTAATTTGGCTGGGCTGCACAGAATTATTACCTGGGATGCAGCCGTGACAAGTAGCAAAGCCTTTTCTGGTTATGAGTAACGTTACAGTTACCAGAACCGCGAGCTACCAGTTGTGAGCACTAATTGCTAAAACATCTGTAAGCAGAAGTACCTGATTTTTGTGCAGCGTTTCATTATGCTGTCGTGTGGAGTATAAAGGAGCAGGCACAATCCATAGCAGCACACATGTCTCTGTTTACATAATATTAAGAAGATACTTTCAAAATGCTGGTTAAATATTTAGCTAAAAATACAAATTAAAGCAGGGAGATGGAAAGTGATCCCTGAATTATATCGAAGCTTTGATCTTTCAAATACAAAATTGAACTGAAAGGGCTTAAAATATCTGTTCTTTCATCGCCTGGGATAAAACTGGCTTGTGATGTGAAAATTGGAAATATTTGTCTTATTTTGCCACCAGGTGTACGATCGTGATTTAACCTCTTCAGACTTCATGGGTTCGGCATCTGTAGCGCTCACTGAACTTGAACTCAATAGGTAACAGATTATTTAATTAAAGGTTATTAATGCAGCTTAATTGAGAAACAGAGGGAAGTGATGAAATGCTTTTTGTTCTGGCTTGGAATTTGTCTATTCGTGAAAACTCTTTTTTGATAAAAGAGAGGGGAGCACATTTTAGGAGAAGTCACTTGAGATAAATCTTCTGCACGCGTTTTTATCCGGCGTTACGCACTGGATTCAAATCCAACCTGGACGCAGCCCAGTTCTGGGACTAAGAGTTTCTGTGTGCAGCGTTGTTTAAGGAGAGCTACACCAGGATGATTTATGGAGGAAGAGGGGGGAGAAGGCTGGGAGCTGTTCTCAGCCCCACGGGGCTCGGGGTGCCTTTCTCTGGGGCTGGGGAGCGTTTTGCCCGGCTGCTGCCAGCGCCCCTTTTCCAGCCTCCCCCCGCATCCATCCCTGCCTGCAGCAGCTGCATCTGGCCCTGATTTAGTGCCGAGGCAAGCCCTGTGCCTTTTGTCTGCTGCTGCTGCTGCTTGGGCTCAACGTGGAGCTGGAAGCCAGGAATTCAAGTTTGAGTTGCTTCTTTTATAGTCCCTTGCTGTGTGATGACTTTTTTGGGGAAAATGAGTTCTCCCTGGGGGGGGGGTATTGTAGCTCCCGTGGCTGTTGTATCTGAATTTCCAGAAATGTTAATTTATCCATGAGATAGTGCCACCAGGTAAATACCAGCATTCCTATTTTCAGCAAGGGAACAGTTGTGGAGGGGGATTAAAAGCAGGCAGAATAAATATCTCTGGAGTCAAACACAAGCCATTAATATTAGAAAATTCACTTGGATGAGTTTTCCTGTCACTCTTCCCTGTGAAGTGGAGGTAGTAGTGACTTAATTCAGTGTGTACCTGCATATGGAGAGTTATGAGCAGTGAGCAGTGCTATAGGAGCACTGTGCTGCATTATTAAAAGAGGGGTGTATTTTGTCAAAACCAAGAAGGAACTCTCCAGATTTCCCATTTTAACATTTAAACTCAATATTGGGAATTTCAGACAAGAAGCTGAAATTTGCACAGCTCAGCTTGACCTTTAATAATCAACTCGAGTTAACTGGAGTCAATAAATGCACAACTTTTTTTTTCTTTTTCTTTTTTTTTTTCCCGCTTGTAGAACCACTGAACAGGTTTTAAAACTGGAAGATCCCAACAGTTTAGAAGATGACATGGGAGTGATTGTATTAAACTTGAGTCTAGCAGTAAAGCAAGGAGACTTCAAGAGAAATGTAAGTGGCTTAGGAAATCAAATTTATAGCTGGAACTTGTAGGGGGGAGAAAAGAAGAGCTGGCATAATCTGATTTACTGGGAAATGCCACCTTTATTTTCATCCTCTGAGACTCAATATTGAAATTGAGATCGAGCATAACTTTAAAAAAAAAAGCCCCATATTTAGCTGGGTTAAAGTTGTGTAGACATTTGTAGTTGCATGCTTTTGTCTTGGGCATGTGTCCAGCCCTGTAATGGGCAGGTTGAACAAAAGCTATTATATTTCCTTTTTTTTGTTGTGGTTTTTAACAACGCTGAAAAACCTTATCCACGTGAAATCTAAAAACTGAGCTTGGATGTTAAGACTTAAATTGCCCCAGTCCTGTGAGGAGGAGGACCTTGCTTGTAAAACCCTGATCTTCCCACTGACAGTTTCTTCGCTGAATTAATTGAACTTGGCTCCTGATGCAGAAATGTGGTGATTAGTGATGTTAGAAACCCAGAGAAGCTGGGCAGAGACTGGGAACACCATAACTGAAGCTAATAGGTTTTTTAAATTCCAGGTCCTGCATGTGGCTTTTTTGCTTCTATTTTTAAAGATTTCTCCTAGTGTTTTTATACAGAGTGTGAAGCACACAAATATTGGTGAACTAATCCTGCTCCTGGCCAGCAAGGGGTGGAGAATACCCAGGATCAGGCTGTTACTTGGACTGTCTTAAAAAACAGACCTGAGTTAAAATATTTGTAATACATATTAAGAGAAAATATTTCTACATGTTTTCTGAAGAGTTGAGTATGAAAGTTGCTGTTTACAGCACATTATTGAATTATAGGTATGGAATTCCAGCCTGAATGGGATTATTTATGGAAACATAAATGTTTCAAGGGGTTGGAAAACAAAATGAGAAGCAACTAGTGTGGGATATCTGCTGTTCATTATTTATTTTTCACATAGCTGCCTTTATGAGAATTGTAAAGTCTTAATTAATAATAAGGTAATAATAATTATTTCGACCTCACTATATGATTATTTAAAAGCTTAATGGCAATATTTAAAATAATGTTGTATTTATATATCTATATTATGTGATGGCTTGTATGTGGAATGTGAACTCTCCTCTGACCTGTACAAGAGGGCATTGTTGGCATGTGTCTCTGGATTGCAGGAAGGGGTGAAGCAAAGATGTAAAGTTACTTTAGCTAAAAAGTTAATTTAGTCAGAAGAACCTGAGGAATTCTACGATTTTTAGGAAGGCCTGGGCTAAAGTGGACCTAGCCAGAGAAGCAAAGCTTATTGGTTTAAGTAGCAGCTTTTGGTACTCTTGGGTGCTTAGTTAACATTCAGAGTGCAGATGATAGAAGAGCTGGTGCACACTGTAATTTTTTTAAAGACAATGTTTTAAGCCCTCATATTTCAAATGCAGATTGCTCAGCCATTTCCAATGGAGTCAGAATAGTGAAATAGCTCTGTCCACATTAGCACTTAACAGCAAGATGATTTTTTTTCCCCTTTTTAAATTAGCTTACTGTAGAACCAGATGGCACCAAAAGTATAAGCCATGTTTCTTACTAATGGCTCTGGGTCCCTCCACTTTTTATTCTCAATTACGTTTTTTTTATTGCCTCTTTTTTTGCTGCAATGCAGGTATTTTGAGTTTGTTGATTGTTAAGTTCCACGAGGCAGGGAAGGTAGATGGAGATGCAGTTGTAGATCTAGCCCCCTACTTTGTAATAGGCTTTTCTAACTCATTTGACAATGAATTGAATTATTGTTTGAATTATTTTACTAAACACTTTTCCCATTTTACTCCTTATCTGTTTCCTTTCCCTGGATTCTCTTTGGTACAATAATGGGGACTCGTGAACAGAGGTGGTCAAGTCGAAAGAAACGAACTTCATCCAAGGTAATCCATATGTTTTGGGGTTTTTTTTCACTTAAAGAAAATAAAGGTCCCCTCCCAAAATCTGTGCCCTCTTCTGAAACAGGCTAAACAAAGGAAAACTCGAAAGTGTAGAGGCAACCTGTCATAATGTGATGGCTGTGATAACCTTTGCTTTTTTGATTTTTTCTTTCCATTGTGATGGGAAACTGCTGCTGTTTTCTAACAGTGGGTGCTATGGTGGTGTCTAGTGGCAAGAGAAACTAAGACCCCGTTCACAAAGAGATGTAGAAAGAGAGAAAAACTTTCTGTACTAAGGAAACGGGTGTAAAATCAACCAAAATGAAAGGAGCTGTGGAGGGTTTGAGTTGTTTCAGAACACCCGGAAGGTGGCCGGTGGTTGGTGCTGGAGTTGAACGAGGGTCTCCTGGATCCCAGTCTGTCCTTGGGGCTGCCTCTCACCATGGGTGGAATTCTGAGGCAGTATTTAAGTGACTCTGGTTGCCCCTGTGGGTTTTGAAATTCATTTTGTTCTTGGGTTAGAGGCTGAGCAGGGAGTTTTCGTTACCTCCATTGTAACAGGATTTCCAAGATTTGTGTGTAGCCACATATCCGTGTAACTTGCTTCCCTCGGTCTCCTGTAGGATCCCTGCAGGCTTCCTTTACTTTTATATTCCTGTATCATTTTTGCGTTAGATTTTAACTTGTTCAGGAAACAGAGTGTGGCTTTTTATGTGTTCTGTAAAGCTTTAATTTGCTATTGAGTAAATAACAATGATACAGACACTGCAAGCCCCAGTACCCAGCTTGAGAGCTGTACAGTCTCACTCTCTGAAAAGCAGAATTTGGCTCTTAAGATGAGTGTGTTCTCATGATATTTTCCCCCTGTAACTATTGGTTTGTGCCTAAATAAATTGAATCATTAACCTCCTCTTGTTTTATTCATTACAACCGTGGTGTGCTGTGTAGAGGAGCCAACCATCTCAGGTATTGTGCCAGCAAGGATGTTTTTGTCAATAGAAGAAGTGCAAAGTACAGCCTTTGGAACCCTGATTGCAGGAATATTGTACTGCTTGGAGCAGAGAGCTGCCAGGAATCCCTGAATGCCACATGATAGAAAGTGATGGAATAACTGAAGAGCTCATCACTTTGGTTTTTAACTAAAACTCTGGAAATTACTGTGCCCTCGCTCAGTCAGTGTTGCTTGATCCCCCTCTTTTTCACGCAGCTGTCTCTGGATGCTGGTTGGCTTTGGGACCTGGGAAAGGGAGTCAGGTTTTTAAACTCAGGTTCTTTTTCTTCAGAACAGCCAAAATTCTGTTTTGGTTGCTGTCACTGGAAGTTTTGGTGTGGTTTTATTTCATTTGTTTATGGGGTTTTTTTTTGTTTGTGGGTTTTTGGGGTTTTTTGTTTTTTTTTTTTTTTTACACAATATCTCATTGCATTTAGTATAATTTTTTTACATACATGCTTTGGACCTTTAGCTGTCAGCTTTTAAGCTCTCAAGACTCTGCTTTGTGCCTTAACACCTTTCAAAATAAAATTAAGAAACGCTGAAGCGTGGTGCTGATTTAGGAGACATAAAAGTGTTGTTTAAAAGGAAAAAAAGCTTCAACCCTGTGCTCTGTTCTGTTCCAGTCACTAGAGGGTAGGAGAGCTTCAGCTCTTCCTAGGGAAGACACAGTTCATGCTCCAGCATGATCTCTAAAGAAAACCTCTGTGACCATCCAAAGGCAGTAAAAAATATTTCCCAGCATGCGCCGGAAAAAATCTGACAAAGCAGTATTTCCTGGTTTATTGATTCTGCTACTGCACTAAAACACTAGTACTGTACATCAATAACCATCTTTAGTTAGGAAACTCTGGTCTCTGGAAGCAGTACTAGCAGTTTGTGGCAGAACATAAAGGCTGGGAAGAAAAATTGTGTGCATGGGGAATATAGGTGTCTAGGGAAGGCACAAGAGGTTATGGAAGAATAGCCAGAGAGTATGATGGGGTAGAAAACAATGTTGCTGGACGAGATAAAGATACAGGAATAAGGAGGGCAGGGGAAATGGAGAGAGCTCTGTAATGGATACACAAGCTTGTCTCTTTTTTGGCTTCTGAACTAGCTCTGGTTGGGTGTTGCAGGAGGAAAGCACATTTCCATTTGAGCAGCTGAACTGAGACATCTAAATTTCCTCTCTCCAGGTTTAGGCAAATAAAAGTTTTCTGTTTGAAATAGTTTTCCTGGGATTTTTTTTTTTATGTGCTGAACTGCAGCTGACCCCTATTGTAATATTTAGCTTTTCCTCTTCTATAAATACAGGGAAAATGACTTATTTTAAGGATGGACAAAATGAATATAACTTTCACAGCTGTTTTTTAATCTGTATTGCCTACATGAAAGAAATCTGATTATCCTCTAATTTGACCATTTTGTGTTATCTTAATGCAGATTTGGCACATCAGTGTCCTAAATGAGTCTTTTCACATTAATCACGGGATTCTTGCTGACTTCCCGAATTTACCCCAAATGTTGATGGCATTGATACCTGTTGCAGCTTCATGTCAGACTGGCGAAGGGGCTCATGTGGGCTGTTGTGGATACTGTGCTCTCTTCATGTGTGTTCCCTGAGCTCCCTTGCTCTTTGAGGAAAGAGCTGCATTTTCAGACAACAACAAAAACTGTGTCAGCACAAGATCTCCAGTCCAGCTCCAGTAGCCTCATGGTCATTACAGGGAGTATGCAGGAAGGATTCCAGCAACTCAGTATAGTCTTTTAAATCATTTTGGAGCAAGAGCTGTTGAACTACATGATTTAGGTATCTCTTGATTATTACGCAGTATATATTTTTCACTGCTGCTGGAAGGGAATCATTGCGTATTTGGGCGGATTCCCAAGATATGGGCAGCACATCCAGACCCCTCATTTTTCATGGGAGCTGAGAACAGCATTGTCCTCTGTGGGAGCTGTTTTCAAGAGTGTGGTTTTCTTCTTTTCCTCATGGAGGGTGGCATTGCAAAGGGAAGAGGGTGCTATTAGGCAGTATTAATAAAGTCACTCATATCTGTGTATTGACAAGCTGTCCCCTCTGTTCTGGGGGCACAGAGGGAGTTGGTAGCTCTCTCTGCTGGAACCCAACACGCTGATGCTCAGTACCCTTGTTTGTCCCGGGTGGTTTGAGTCTCACCCTGAGTGCCCTGCACGCTATTTCCAGCATTTGTACAGCTGAATAACCTTTAAGTGTTGAACATCTAGGAGGCAAATAAGCAGGTCTGCTTGGGGTGGATTGACCTGCAGCAGCTCAGCCCTGAAACAAAAGCGACGGAATTGCCACCTTGATAGCCTAAGCTGATTGAATAAATTGGCTGAAAGGCTGACCGGACCCAAGTGCTCTTCAAGCATCTCATCGCAGGGGAAAATCCCTCATTCTCCTTTTTTTTTTTTTTTTTTTTTTTTTTTTTTTTCCCCTTCGGGGGCTTTTGGGTTTCTTTTTTTTTT
>VXAD01011878.1:1235774-1249229 GCA_013399195.1 Dicrurus megarhynchus | reverse complement strand
TTTTTTCCTTTTTTCTCCCCTGTGAGGGCTGTTAGGTTTCATTTTTGTCTGCCTCATTGTGTTTGGCTCTCTCCCCCAGTCCCCCGTGGGCAGCGGAGCTCTCCAAGCGCTTCGCAGAGCGCGGGGACTCTCTTGCCACAGGGTCACGCATCGTGGCACCAATCTTGTGTTGGTTCACTTGCCTTTCCCGCTGCCCTCTCCTCTTTCCCAAGGGGAAACTGCCCCTGCAAAAATGGTTTCTCTGCCTAATGAGGAGAGGTCCGAAGAGTCCTCCTATTTGTGTGTTGTTGTTTTCTCAAATGGCAAATTATGTGGCCCAGTTTTGATGTTGACCTCTTCACAGGGATTGCAGCAGGCTCTCTGTTGTCCTGTCTCATCCTTTTACATGAAAGATGGGAGAGATGGGCTCACTTCACACTTGGCCACCTCGCCGTGTCATTTAAATGTACAATTTTTCTGCATCTCTTTATTGCTTCAAAAACAAGTTTGAACTTGGGGCATGTATGTGTGTGTCAGGAAAAGAGACAGATTTGAAAGCAGCCCTGATGCACCAGAGGGGATTTGCTGGGTGCCTACAGAGGGAGATTATACACAAATGGAGTTATCAGGGAGACTGGAGCTCCTAAAGGACTTTGTGAAGCTGGGTCAATGAGCTGGTTCTTTCCCCTCCAAAGCTCTGTCATTCTTGTTCAGCTCCTGCATTTGGCTCTGTAAGGCAGAATACAGCCCACCTGCTCATTCTTCTTTTTTAAACCAGAACCAGAAAGTGATTAAAAATTGGAAGTCGATGTGAGAAACTTTTATATTCATTTTGAAACCAGGAACAAGATTTTGAGAATGGTGATGTGAGCACTGATTTTTAATTTTTCTGTTCAGAGCTGTGGGGTGGTTTTTGGGCAAACGTCCTTTCTAAGCAGTTGGGAGAAGAACCATCTTCTGGTCCTTGTGTGGCAGGGTCCTGCTCTATGACCAGGCCATACTTTGGCTTCAGAGATTACTCATTACGTACCTGATGTTGCACAGTGCCTAAATCTGCAGTAGACATGGGTTTTTAGACTTAAAAAACATCTAGTTTGTTTTAAGGGATAAGGATCTCTGGATATTTTTGTGCTTATTGTCTGTTTTTTTGGTTTTGCCTTTTTTTTTTTTCCTGGCTGGCTTGTGTGGTGGATGTCTTTAGTTCCAGTTTTTATCCATTTTACAGCAGTGAATTGCTCATAAAGGTGACCTTTATGGTGTTACTGCTTATTTGCACACAGAGCCCAGCCAAAATCGGAGCTCTGTCTAGAGACAACCCTCAAATTCTGGTCTCAAGGCTACCTTGATTTCAGAAATGATGAGGGGAAGGAATAAGCAAGCTTGTCCAATGCCTTGTGCTTGGGACATGTGCCAGCTTCCATCATAAATCATGTGTTTCTTAATTTCCAGCCCTGTAATTCCTGATCCCAGCTTCAGCCAACTTTTCTGTACCTCGGCAAGGCACCTTTACTTGGGTCTGGGATGTAGCCAGAGTGTGAGCAGGGAGCTTACAGGAAAATATAGCAGGAGAGGCTGAAGGACCTGGCATCCAGTGTGGGAGCCCAGCTGGAAAGGGCTCAGGTTCAGCAGGGGAGGAGCTGCAGTACCCAAGTGTGGAGGCATCAGTAGCCGGGGAGGTAATAGCAAAGGGAAGAGCTGAGTAGATAAAACACTTCAAAATTGTCACTGATGAAGCAGTTTTGTCCTCATTTTCTGGCCAGTATGGACCAGGGCTTTGGCTTTTCTGGTCTCGTTGTGAAGGCAGGTTAGGAGAGGGGTGGCTGGAGGCAGGGACAGTGTTTGGGGTGGGTTTTTTGTGCTTGTTTTGCCCGAGTAGCTTTGTTGGACTAATGGCTGTGCTCCTCTGTGCTCTGCTCTGCAATAGTTTTGCCAGCTCAGAGGGAGGCTGTGAAGTTTAATCAATTAGCTCTGTGTAAATCAGTCTGAAATGAGTAGGTGTGGGGTATCAGAGAGGAGGTAAGACTTCTAAAATAAATAATGCAATATCATTTTCTTGTCACCTGGGAGGCATTTTCCGTAGTGCAGACTTCCCTAGGCAGCACTAAAGTTGACTCATTGAAGGCCCAGGTCTGTGGGTCTACCACACATCTGATTTTCCCCAGCCGTGCTTCCTTCCCGAAACTGTGAGTGGAATCTGAGACACTGCCTGTTTCCCCGGGATTTCCATCAGGGTGGTCAGAGGAACAGCCTGCCAAATACCTGGGGAGGCTGGAGAGGTGGCCACAGAGCAAGTACAGAGGGGCTCTTTGGTGCTACGAGGCACAGGAAACGTGCCAGACCTGCTGAGCAGACTCTGTGGGGGCGACCTGGGCATGTCCAGGAAATCCAAAGCATTCCTCGTGTGATGTGTCTTGCAGGGGTGTAAGGCAAGCAGTGCTCTGTTTGGAGAGAGGCTTGTGCCAGTGGCAGGGCTGGACTGGGGGAGGTGGGAAGCTGGGGGAGTCACGGAGGCTGTGAGGAGCTGCTGCAGGTCAGCGCCGTGCCCTAAACCAGCAAACATCTTGGCTCCACTCTGCAGTGGGATGCTCTCAAGTGATGCTGGATCTCGTGCAGGTCCTGTAGGCTGGAAACCGGCACACCCCTCTTCTGAGAGGAGCACAGAGCGCTTCTGCAGCTGCACAGCCACAGAAAGGGGTGCACAAGGCTCTTTGCTTGGGGCCACCTGTTCTGGGAGGTCAAGGTTGGTGCACTGCAATGTGTTCCAGTAATACCGAGTGCAGGTGCTGATTTTTCCTGGGACTGTGTGGGATCCAGGCTGGTTTGGGTACCTCCCAACAGTCCTTTGAACTGTCAAGTCAGCAGCTACAAGGGTGGGGTTATGTGTGCTGTAGAGCTGGGGTAGGAAGGTCCCCAACGCTAAGTTACTCCCTAAAATACCGGCCGGGATGAGAAAAAGAAAAGAATCCAAGTTTTGTTTTGAAAACTGAGTGATAACAACTGTCTTTTGTGTTCAGCTTTGAAGAGAGCTGGATGCTTTGTTTTTAAAAGAAATTGTAACGTGGATAATAAACTTCATCTGTTTTTTGTGGGTTTTTTTTTTGTTGTTTTTTTTTTTTTTTTTTTTTTTTTTTTTTTTTTTTTTTGTGAACTAACATCAAATACCTCTTCCTCCTCCAAGGAA
Organism: Dicrurus megarhynchus; assembly: GCA_013399195.1. NCBI lineage: Eukaryota > Metazoa > Chordata > Aves > Passeriformes > Dicruridae > Dicrurus > Dicrurus megarhynchus. The sequence continues at coordinate 1,246,069 of VXAD01011878.1, read as the reverse complement.
GGAGCAGGAGGGGGAGGGAAAATCCTTGCTCCTAAAGCAGCGAGTACATCACATCAAACATGACTATGTTAAATACTAAAATGTTCAAAGTACAAGCGAGATAGATAAAGGCTTTGATGGGAAGTGGATATTTCCCAGGGACATTACAAGCAATAATCCAGATGTTATGGTGTAATGCAATGAGTGTCCATGGATAGATGGGGAGCTCAAGCCAAGCAGCGCCTGCTGTAGGCCTTAGCCCTCCACTCCCATGCTGTTACGCCATATGGAAGCAATCTCCAGGCCCCCTTAATAGCCAGCTTTGGATTCCATTTTCACAGGGCTCATAGAGCTAAGTGGAGCTGTTTTATGGACAAGTTAGATAGAAGCCTTTCCAAGATAAACATCCAATTCGAAATTAGGACATACCAAGCTGCAAAATTATTTTAGGGCATATTTCATGGAAGCACTGCCATTTTTCTAAGGCGATTGCCAGACTGTAGAATGCCCTTTGATCCCTTGTGGACATTACTCCCTTTTTTATAAAAAGGATTTTGAAATAGTTGCAGTGTTTAGGGAGGAATATATCTGCTGGGACTTTGAAGTATGTCCATGGGAACAGTCATGCTTTAGCTTTTTGGCCCAAAAGACGAACTCTAAAAAAAAAAAAAAGAGAGAAAAGAAATTACATTGCAGCTGGATTTATGAATCAAAATCTCGTTTTCTTTTTAAAGGTAGGAATTTTTACCCATTGCGCCAGGAAAGCCAAACGGGGTGTTTAAATAGAAGTATATTAATATGCTTGTGGGATTCAGAATTCGGTATTTTAACCAGTAAAAAGCAAGTAAAAAATTTGTGAGTTCACCACCTATGATTTAAGAATTTTGTTGCCGGGTAATTGATCCATAAAAAGTAATCTTCAGACATCAGGTGCTTTTGCAATCGTTTTATTTAGCAACAACATTTCTTACTTGCTTTTAAAGCTAACACGTCCTGTTTTAAAGTGACTTGTGAAATCTTCTCCTCCGTCTTGCTCCCACCTGTACATGACATGATTGAAGCTCCAAAGTGTGGCGAGTTAAAAGTTGCTTCAGGAGAATAAAATACGGCAGGATTTTTACTGCGGGAAGAAAAGTATAGCCTTGAGTTTTAATGTTTCCAGCTCACTCCCCCCAAATAAAGGCCTATTTAATCATCCTCTGTCCAATAAAATACTGCCAGTTAGCAAACTGTTAGCGCAGCCGTGCTGTGCAAGATGAAGCTGCGAAGGTAACAAATGTGGCTACCAGGTAACCATAACTCCAGATAAAGAGCCTGGTGGTGTCAGTGTTTTTTCAGCAGGCATCAGTATTTTTGATTCGTGGGCTCAGTTTCTGGGAGCAGGAACAGCAAAGGCAGCGGGCAAAGAGCTAACGCAGGCTGAGTGATGGAGGAGGTGGAAGATGCTGCTCAGCCTTTCACCTGGCCATGGGCTTTATGATCCTGGGCTGCCTCCCCAGAAAGGACAGACCCGCGTTTTATGGGTGTAGCTGGAGACATTTTAAGAGTTTACTTTAGTTTCTCCCCTGTTCCATTCCCCATCGCTCTCCCGTGCCTTTCCCTGAGCCAAGGTAACAGATTGCTCTCAGTGCTCGAGGTCTGCTCTTGCCAGAGCTCAGCCAGGGTAGCTGAAGGCGACTTCTCTGGTGGTTTAAGCAAACCCTGCTGATTTTGCTGTGACATTGAGCACCATCCCCTCACAGGGCCAGCTGTAGCACAGTCGGGCAGAAGATCCATAGCATCCTACTGCCCTCCATTGCCTGCTCACCCTTAGGGAAGCATGGTGTCTCTCTCACTGCTGGTGTGCTTTCATATCACAGTTAACGTGAGCCTGAAAATGTGTTTGGGTCTTGAAACATTTCGTGTTGCTGCCTTGCTTTTCAGACGAGTTTCACGCGGAACATGCGGCTCTCCGAGTCTCTGCGCAAGAACCAGCTCTGGAACGGGCTGGTCACCATCACCCTCTTGGAGGGGAAGAACATGCCCAGGGGGGGCTTGGCAGAGATTTTTATTCTCCTCAAACTGGGGGATCAAAGATACAAGAGCAAGGTAAGTATTAAGGATTTCCTTAAGATGCCTGAAGTCAGTAAGGTGTTTGATGTTTCTTTTGCCAGCGTTGCTGCCTCAGATGGAACTATTCTTGATATTCTCTCAGATAAGTGAGTTCAAAACCAGGAGAGCAGTCCAGAAGCATTAACATTTTGCTCTGTTTTCATGCCAGTAGAGAAAGAGCAAGTTAGGAATATATTGTGTGTTATCTGTGTTTTGTGCATTTAACATACTCATCATGTTGATGGATGTTTGACATTAATATGAAATGAAATAAAGCTACATGCATCACACATGTGTTTTGTTCTCTGCCAATACAGAAGCTGGGTTTGCAGTGTTAGGTCTGCTGGAGAAGTAGACCTGAAATGGTTTCCAGTGCGGGGGAATTATTATTCTTTTAAAGTACCTTTCTTGAAAAATATGTTACATATTGCAGAACCTGCCCCCCAAACAGACAAAATGTTCCATGGTTTTGATATTAATTTTTCATTTTCTAGGCTGTGTTTATATGTATACAGTTCAGTTTCATAAGAATCTAAGAAATGAATGGGGTTCCCAAAGATACACATTTCATCTGCAAGGTCTAATAAGAAGAAAGGCTATAATTAAAATAATACTCTGTTGAGAGAGCAAAAGCTCTGCATGTCATGAACTGGAAGTGCAGAGGAGGAGAAAACAAACCTCCTCCTGTACAAAATGTACAGAGCAAGTTCACAGAACATAACATTTGGATGTAGGCGCATCTGAAACCTGCACTCTGTCCCTCACATCAGACCTCAAACCAAGGTCATGAAATATTTTTTATTTAGGAAAGTAGTTTTGAAAAATAACAAATGGTTTAGTTACTTTAGAATAAATAGGTGTTATTCCTGTTATAATCCCTTTTTATGTGTCTCTCTAATGGTCCATAGATGTGTTGTGAATCTGCAAGGCTGAGCTGTTTGCTTAACACAGAAGGGTAAAAAAATACTGCTTTGGGTTCCTTAATTCATTCAAACCTGTTTCCAGGTGACTGTCCTCAAAAGGGTTATTCTTGATTTCTTCCAGTGTGTGATGGTGAATGATGACCACAGCCCACTGGAAGTGGAGCTGGTGGGCCTGCCTTGTATTTCAGAATTTCTCCAGGCCTTCATTCAGATGACAACTGTCTATTGTTATGAGAGGGAGGAAAGAGAATATTTAGGAAGATGAGACTGTATGTAATGGGCTGGGGAGCTTTGGTTGGAATGACATTAGGACTTGATGCTCTAACATCCAGCCTTGTTCTGTAGAGATTTCTTTTTTTCTTTTTGCTTTACTGTGAAAATAAGTACTGTTTAAGAAAAGTAAATATTATAACTGCATGTTTTCTAGACACTGTGTAAGAGTGCAAATCCTCAGTGGAGGGAACAGTTTGATTTTCACTACTTCTCTGACAGGAAGGATATGTTGGACATTGAGGTGTGGAGAAAGGATAACAAAAAGCACGAGGAGCTTTTGGGAACGTAAGTTGGGTTTGAGTTAGTTTTTTTTTTTCTGGTGGGGGGAGAATGGGATAAGTACAAAAATAAAGTGATTTTGATTTTTCTTTTTTTAACTGATAAATTTGTTTTCATTACCAGCATCATAATGTATTTTTTTCTCCTTATTCCAGTAATGTCCAGGTTATGTTTACATTATGTTTATTAAAACCTATTAATAGGTAATTGATTAGCCAAAATCTGAATGCAGAGACACCCAAGCTGCCTCTAAAACCTGAAATATTGTGGGGGCTCAGTGGCATTGAGGAGGCAGGATTTTTCTGTATTTTTGTGGTGATATTGCTCCACATCCTTATATGCTCTGCTAGTGCCAGCCCAGGGATCTTTGTTTTCCTTTCGAGGGTGGTGTCCCTTTTTTTCTGTTTGCACTTTGATGTTGAGTTCTTCCATGATTCTTTAATTCCATTCCACTCTATCTGAATTTGTTCAGTGTTGTTTTCTTAGTAGTACCTCTCCCTTCCTTTGGCTTTCAGCATTGTCCTGTGGACCTGTCTCCCCAAACCACATCTGTGCTGTTGGGTACATGCAGCAGCACCAAGAACCATTTGCTTTGCTGGAGACCCTCTTTGTTCTGTCCATGCTCATCTGCTGGCAGGATCATTGCCACAACTCTAAATTTCCTGAGGGTGGGGACCCTGCCTGCCGTTGTTTGCTGCTCTCACCTGGCCAGGGTTGCACAACTTGCTGACTAAATAACAGTAACTCGTAAGAACATTCTCTTACTTTAAGCATTCAAATAGTTTGAAACTATTCACTGAGAAGAACAATGCCCTTTGGCTCTACAAATGTTTGTGGTTTTGCAGAGCAGGAAATTCTTTCTGGCTGAGTGCTGTTGCTCATCACATGGAGAAGTGGCTGAAGATGAATCTGTTCCTTCCATTCTCACAGTTACTTCCATTACTTCTGATACTCTGTTTAGAGTTAAGAAATAAAGCAGTGTTTGCAGCTTGCCTCAGGTCAGTCTCCCTGATGCTGGAGCAATTCTTCCTTAGGTTTTTCCCCTTTATTTTAATTTTTCCTCAGGTTTCCTCCCCCTTATTTTCCTACTGGATTCTGGCAGGTGGTACTTACTGTGGCAAAAACTATCAGTGAAATGCTTATTTCTGTTCAGCACTGGTGAGGTCTGTGTGGTAGATTTACCTGAAAGTAAAGGTAAATCTTCCAGGGTAAATCCCTGGAAGTGTTCAAGACCAGGTTGGATGGGGCCCTGAAGTGGAAGGTGTCCCTGCCTGTGTCAGGGGGGTTGGAACAAGATGATCTTTAAGATCGCTTCCAACCCAAACAATTCTGTGATTCTATGTTTAAATTTATTTTTGATGTCTATGTGGAGAGAAAATTTTTTGTTGTCTTAAGCACAGCAAATTGGCTGTAGCATCAAAACAGGAAAAAACACACTAGTTTTTGAAGAGCAGTTGCAAGAATAGGTAAACACCAAATGCATAATAACAAGTATTGTTTTTACAGTGTAGAAATTTTTTGACACCCTATAAATAATATTTTATGAAGGGTTCAAATGCAGTCTAATCTGGAAAAGGATTCTGTTGGAAAAACAGCATTATGAGGTGCCATGTTTATTGTCTCCATGATTTCCAAGTTGAGTTTTGAGATTTCTGGATTTCACAACATCATTGTAAGAAATATTCTTTAGTAAAATGTTTGTGGGTTATATTCGGTCATTACACACAGCAGTACAGCCAACTGCCCTCAAATAATTCACATGGTTTTAAGGAAGAAGCAAAATTTTCTGGATCCGAGTTAATAATTTTGTGGTCAATTTATGAATAGAGTTAGAATTCATTATGCTCCCTTCCAGCCTGTTCAGCCTTCATCTGTGTTGGTTAAACCTTTAAATATATGCATGTTTTTAATATTTAAATGAAGTTGGAGGTGCTCACAGCAGAGTCAAATCTGATAATCCCGACTGCAGAACTTTTGTGGCATAAGGACTCCTGTTAATTCCTTTAGACCCAGGATTTCAGATAGTATGGATGCCTTAAGCCTCTGGAATATGGTTCTTCTCCCAGGCATAATTTGGTTTCAAGGTAAAATATTGTTCCTGAAATAGGACCTGAAGGTGTCTGTGGAGAGCATGGAACGTGTAGAATAAGGAATGCCTTGCACCTCTGGTGCTGAACACAAACACCTGGGGTGTTTGTCTGCTTCTGAATTAGTGAGGAAACATTTCGTGTCACCCTTCTATCACAAAACAAACCCTCACTGTCAGTGCACATCACAAGCTAAATTATTACATTCAGCCTACCTGCAGTCTCCTTAGAGCTTCAGCTGGGTCCAATTTCTCTTCCTCACTTAAAATCCCGCAGCCTTTGAGTGGTTCAGCTGCAGGGTCTGACACTGAGGGCTGGCTGCATTTTGGTGCTGGATGAAATAATCCCTCTATTTAGTCTGCACAGGACTGTTAGTAACATTTATTGAGTGCTTTTTGTGTCCTTTGGGATAAGAGGCATGCTATAAACAGGAGACGATGTTAATGTATATGAATAAACAAAGGTGTTAACGTGTGCAGAATTTGTCCAGGCAGAGTTAAATTGTTTATGCCAGGTTGTTAGAGAGTGTTTCTGCACTGGGGGATATGTTCTGAAAAAAGAGATGCTGCAGAACGTTGACGGGTTTTCCCTCACATGTTTACCTCAAGAAAGAGATTTTACAAAAATTGCTAAACTTAAGCCCATGAGCTCTGAGACTGGAGTGCATCCAATATCTTTATGATGAATGCCTCCAGGAAACTGTCTTTGTAATAAGAAACAACCCATGTTTTAAAGGCTGTGCTGTTGGGATGGAGCAGTAAAATCCCCACTATGGCTGCAACCAAAACCTTCACTTAAATTTCACTAGGCTATAGGATGAATCACAAAACCAAAATTTATGCATGGAGTCATAATGAGACCTTATTAATTGTTTCCCTGACACCTGTGGTATTTCAAATTCCAGGTACTAATCGCAGATACATCTTTCTGTACTCTGATAACGATTCTGATCTCTTTTGTGGAGGGCTTTCAAGAAGTCTGCAGGGGGTAAAATGGCAATGTTCTGTACAGATTTTTTCATATGTATTTATATGTATTTAAAGATTCCTGTCACAATTTAATTAACTGTGAATGGGAAAGTAAAATAAACTCCATGGCTAGTAAGAAGCTAACCTCAGCACTTTTTAGTGAAATTTTAACATGTGATTCCCTGATAAACAAATGTTTTAATCCCAGATTTACTGTGTACTGTTCTCAAGTACTGTTTCTCTGCAAAATGAATAAAAAGGGGGAAAAAGAAGCTACAGGTGAGGGCTTTAAATCAGAAGAACAGTCTTAAATGAAAACTAAAGCTCTACAGGACTAGAGGCTAATATAGAGGTGTAGACCTCAATATTGATCAGGAGGTGGAAGGAAGGCGTTTAATTAATTGTGGTTAAAAGAAAGGAAAGTGTTACAGTTGTGTGCACAATGCATTCTTAACTTTCAGAACTGCAGCCCCTACAGATTGTGCATGTAGCCACTTGTGTGAAAGATGATGTCTGAATTTAATATGTAACCTACCAAAAGATGACAACAAGCAGAGCTATTCTATCCTCAGATAGAGGATTACTGTTGAGGATTTAACTCAGGAGATCATTTGTGTCACCTGAAATACAAATATTCTGTGAGTTTTGCCCTTTGCATTCAGATCAGGCAACTTTTAAACAAAAGTGGATTACCTCCATTAGTTTGATTCTGTGCCCATCACAATAATCTCCTACCACTTTTCCTGTGAAATAATTATCTGTAATAAGATCTTGCAGATAGCTGAGAAAGAAGGAAAGGAAGAGTTCCTGTTTCAAGAGAATGAGGGAAGTAGTTTGGAAATCATTAGACTCGTTTTAATAGTGTAGAAGTGTTTGTGTGGAAATTGCTGAATTTGTATAGTAAATTGAATGTCTAATTGTTTCACCAAGCTGCATTCTTTGCAGTCTGATCGATTATGTTGTATTACCTAAATGAAACAGATTGTCTTTTTTGTTTTTTCTTAAGCCTTTTGCCAGTGCAAATGTGGATTTTCTTTTCAGCTCCTCACAAGAAGATAGAGGCATACCTTGAGTGAACACAGATGTTTTAAGGAAAGTTGGTTTGCACAGAAATGAGACATGATTTGAGGAAGAAATACTTACACTCCACCTCCTGCTGTTTTCCCCTCCACATGTGTGTCCCTCCTACCCCACACCCTTATTCTCCATCTTTTTCTTGACCTTATGCGAATCAAATTCTTTTAAGAAGAGAAGCAATTCCAATTTGCCAAAACAAGATGGAATTATATTTGACTTTGCCTTTGACATATGATGGAGTTCTGAGGTTATCTATTGGTGGGAGATGCACTGTTGTCCGAACAAGTTGTGTTTTCTGTCTTACTCCATGGAAAGTTTTAACCATAAAAAACAACTGCAGCTTTTCCCAGTTGTGGACTGTGTTGAGTGGGTGGTGTATGAAATGCTGATGTGGGAGACATGACCTCTCTGGCCAGCTGAACCACAGACCAGCTGGGTGACCTTGAGATTTACCCTCTCCTTCCTTCAGTTTCTTCATCTGGAAAAAAAAAATACCAAACCCAAACTAAACTCCAAGATAAGGATACATCCCCCCTTTTGTGCTGATACCCAAAGCATCAGTGCAACTTCTGCAGCCTGAGACACAATGGTGTTAATGCAGCCAAGGTGATGTTGACCTCCAGTGTGGAAGACCTTAACAGGGCTTTTTCTCAAAAAGAAATAAGGTCTTTTCTCTCTCTTTGTTGTTGTTTTGTTTTCCTTCCTGCTGTAACTTTTCCTGTCATATCTTTCTGAAGAGTCTAGGCATAGCAATGAGCTTTAAATGCAACCTCTCACACTTGGAAATGGTGTTGAGAGGCAGCCTACGCGCCGAGCCGTCTTGGTACTCTGCCTGGTTTATTTTCCTTCTCTTTCAAAGCACTTGAAAGCAGTTAATAAGAGTAAACTTGAAACCTGTTGTACCTCCAGAGCAGCAGAGAGAAAAGAGCACACTTAAGGCAAAGTCGTTCCCGTTGATTGTGGTCAGAGGAACCTTAAGGAGTTGTGTTTTAATACACGGAGCTACTGGACAACTTAGAAACTCATCAGAGCAGTGGCTTCTACTTCCTAACACGGTTTCTTGGGTTCTCAGGCTGAAATGTTTTGAGATTTTTTTTTTTCCTTTTTTTTCACCCCTTTAGCATTCACAGAAAATAGGCTGTTAAGAAGCGGAAAGCATGCAATTTATAGCAGATGGGCATAAACTGCTCCAGCTCTACTACTGGAATGGGATCAATCAGGAGCACTACATGCACCATTTACCCAGAAGAAACCCACCTGGGGGAACCCTGTGGAATTTTAGCCTATTAAGACAACACCTTAACAAGTTTAGTTTAAATAAAAACTTGTTGGCAGGCATTAAGCGAAGCAAAACCCCTCGCTCTCCATCATCCACTGCCTGTCCTTTTGAGAAATGTTCCTCCTCTTGCAGTGTGGCAGCAAACCTTCTCCTTCCTTATTTTTGTTGTTTTTTGGTGGTTTTTTTTTTTTTTTTTTTTCCTTTTTTTATTTTTAACTTTNTTTTTTTTTTTTTTACCCTTTTTTAATCTGTAACTTTTGTTCAGCCTGTTCTTACAAGCCAAGCCCCATGGAGGTTCAAGAAGGTTCCACTCCATTTACTGGACATCTAAATAGAAGGCATTTAGCTGAGCCAAGTGATTAGGCTTTTTGTTGCATTTAACCACTCCCTTCATGTATAACTGGCTGCCTGGTGATCTCTGTGCTTCAGCCCATACTCATATTTTATTATTGTCTCTTTACAAATGTTTCTCTTTTATCCTCTTTATTTTTATTTTTGGGGGAAGTATCAGTTTGATGATACATATTATGTGCAAGGAGTGGGTGGGGGGGGACTTTTAAGACAATCCTTCCCTTTGGGAAATATAACAGTACACTGAAAATGTAGCTCTAGTAAAGCTTGTAAAAGAGATTGGGGCATACAGTATAATGTAGCATAAAATGGAGGATGTGACTTTAAAGAAACTAATCTATTTTAGGCTAATGTTTTAAATTTTGCATTTGCCCCTTTTCTTTTCCCCCAGGTGAAATAAAATTGTGTTTCAAATCCATGACAAAACACTGGGGGTTTTTAGAGGGGAAGTGAGGCAGGCCAGAGTTAAGTTTTCCTCCTGTACTTCAAGCCCAAACCTTTTACCTCCCCTTACTAATAGATGGACCAGAAAGCAAAACTTGACAGTGAGTGCAATAGAAACTGCCTAGTTGGTTTCCCGTGTTTAATTTTGAGATTTTTTTTTTGCATTCTTTCTATCTTGAAGAAGCAATAAGTTTTGGTGTCTGCTTGCTACTGAAATCAATACAAATGTTGTTTTATTATTATTTTTTTTACTATCTCCTTTTCCTTGTTAACCCTTGGCAATGTCATTCCAGGTGCCACGTTGACATTACTGCCCTGCCAACAAAGCAGACCAATTGCTTGGAGCTGCCTCTGGAAAAACATCCAGGGTCCCTGCTGATGCTGATTGCTGTTGCCCCGTGTACAGGAGTGTCTATCTCTGATCTGTGTGTCTGTCCTTTGGGAGACCCCAATGAACGGCAACAGATTTCTCAGCGTTATGTGAGTTTGTGTTTCTTTTTTCTTTCTTTTTCCTTTTTTTTCTTTCCCTCTTTTTTTTTTTTTT
>VXAD01011878.1:1208063-1235764 GCA_013399195.1 Dicrurus megarhynchus | reverse complement strand
CTTTTTTTTTTTTTTTTTTTTTAGTTTTGAAACAGTCAAAATTGCAGGGCAAAAAATAAAATTCTCCAGTCATAATAACATGTCCCCTACCAAAGAAAACTATTAAATGGAATAGTTGTTGCGTTTCAAATGACAAGGAGATTGGCAGGGCAGATAGACCCAAGCAATTTGGCTGTTTGTATTTGTTGAGTTTTAAACTAATGCTGTTCTTTGCAAACTTGAATTGTATTAAGAGATTATCATGGGGAATGAGACACTGAATATCATGAAGAGATAATAATATACTTGGCTTTATTTCCTCCTTTGGGGAGGTTATTTTCTGGACTTTCAAATGTCGGGAGATAAAGCTAAATGATGGCTTCCACGTCCTCAAAAGCTGCTCAGGAAGGAATAAGTGTATCTCAAGTTGGGCCAGGGGAGATTGAGATTGGATATTAGGAAACGTTTGTTCACCAAAACGGTTGTCAAGCACTGGAACAGGCTGCCCAGGGAAGTGGCTGAGTCATCAATTCCAGAGATATTTAAAAGATGTGTAGATGTGGTTTTTAGAGACATGGTTTAGTGGTGGGCGTGGCAATTCTGGGTTAATTGCTGGACTTGGTGATCTTAGAGGTAATTTCCCACCTAAATGATTCTGTGATAAGTTATTTAGTAGTTCAGTAGTTTCTGTTGCTTATATATCTTTGTCCTTTTCTTCTTGCAGAGTATAAAGAATTCCTTTCGGGACATAAAGGACATTGGCTTCTTACAAGTCAAAGTTTTAAAGGCAGTGGACCTGATGGCAGCAGATTTTTCAGGTATTTTATTTCTGTTTTGCAGCATATGATGCTGTAATATATTGCAAATGATAGACTTTGTGCAGTACTGTCAGTTGATCGAGGAAAAGTGAATCATCCCATCATCTCTCCAGCGGTGAAACCTGCCTCGGGGAGCTGAGATACCAAATGGCTTTGACTGCCAGAAGTATGTGGGAAGGTCCAGTGGATGGAGATCTTAATTTCCCTTTAGACCTGAGCAATCTGACAGATAACTTTACAACAGCACGTCATGCTAAGTGTTTTTCCATCAGGAATATGTAAAATTAGAGCTGATATAAACCGATGGTGCCTGCAAAGCACCTGTAAAGCAAAGCCTCTCCATCTTCTGTCAGGTATCTTGTGAGTTTGGAGCAAGACTGAAAAATTTTGGGGTGTCTGGTGTGGTGCTGGGCGTGTGGGTTTGGGTGATGCTGCAGGCTGTCACCTGAAAGAGAAAGCCTGTCAGCAGTGGGGCTGCGAGTGCGATGCTTTCTCTTACAGCTTATTTGAGGCTTCAATTTGGGATGACCTTTTTGGTGCTCTTACTCCATGAGAAGTATGGATTTTCCACTGAGCTGTACCTCAAGTTGTGCTTGGTCCTGACAGCAGTGGACACTAACACCTTTTAATACCACAACTTTATATTGTACCTCCAGGGAATGTCTAGGAGGTTGATACTTCTCTGTAGCGACTGCCTGGATATTATTATTTTTATTATCATCTTCTCCAGGATTCTGGAGACCTTTTAATTCCCCTCTCTATCTCTCAGCAGCTCATAATTCACAGGCATGGCATTGTGTGTTGTGTATTTGCTGACATAGTCATTTTTTTAAGATAACTTGTTGATAAAGGCAGGGAAGATGCTAGAGGGAAAACACTCTTGCCCCATTCCGGCGTATTTGTGAAGGCATTGTTACATAAGAGAATGCTGCTCCCAAAAAAAGGTGTAAAGGAGAAAGCCCATGGTTAATCATGGGACTATTTTAGGGCTATATTCAATTCAATGCTTAACCCTGAAGTGGAAAAAAAACTTACGTGCAGAGAGCAGTACTTTAAGGAACTGAAGAACTTAATTTGGAAAAAAACCCCAAAACAAAACCTGTCAATAATGAAAGGAAACTTGTAAAGAAATCCATAGCTAGACTGACATAAGGAATATGTCCATATGGAATTAGGAATGTAACTGCACCTTGCTGACTAATTTAATTTAGCAAGTGTAGCACAGCAGAGCAGCCCCAGCCTTGCCATGTGCCAAAGGTTCCATCTAGAAATATGTGATGTTTTAATATAGACAGTGTTCGTGGAAAGAGCTGAGCCCAGAAGGTTATTTACCCTCTGGAAAACTTTGCTGATGCTAAAGCAGTTGCATCAGTGATGGATTTGGCCCCCTTTCCCTCAGTACTCAAACAGGAGCATGTGGGTGGATAATGAACATTGGAAGAGACACGCAGGTTCTTGATTCTGCAATTCAAAGACTTTTCATACAGAGTATGTGACACACATTCCTTGTGCATAGCACAGAATGAAATTCTGCTTAAGTAAAAGGTTACTCAGTCTGTCATTATATTCAAAATAACCCAGGCTTTGAGCCTGATTCATGAAGCAAATGACAAATTGTTTTTCAATGGCAGTGCTGAAAATATCCTAGTATTATGCTGTAATAGACCCACCAAATTGCAAAAGGATGCAGCCATTTTAGGTAAAAATAGCATAATTTCTGATCATGAAATGAGAGACATAAAGATTAATTATCTGTTCTGAGCCATTCATAAATGATTAGTGCAGCAATTATGGGCTTCCATAATAGAGCCCTCCTAGAGCAGTGCCATATTTCCTGCATTGCCAAGGAGACTGCTCAGATTTATTGTTATTGATAAAAGTAAATTCAAAGTCCCAGCTAAAAATCTAATAAAGGGAAAATCGCAGAGGGAATCAGAGGTACAAAGATTTCCAAGGGTTAATAGAGGAGCAGTGTGAGCAGGTAGTGTCCCCTCCCTGTCCCTTCCCATAGCAGTCATGAGTCTTACATCCCCCAACTCCTGCACACCAGTGGTGATGATGCCACCCTATACCTTATTCCCACAGTAAAGATTGGATTTTGCTGTGGTTGGGATTTCTGTCAGTTGCTTGTATGTTGTCATCATAGATTTTAATTGCAAGTTTTTAGCCCGCTGTAATAATAGTGATCAGAAAACACACAGTATCTGCTTTGGTTTCGAACAGTGTTCTGAAAATCCATATTTTACTGTTTGACATAAATTTTGGGCTGGTTTCCAGACAGCTGTATCATATGTGTAGAAGCTCTTCAGCCACAGCTAGCCCAGTCTGAGCCTTCCATACTTTTATATTCCTAGATAATAGTTTTGTTGACGTGGAAATGACTTTTTCTGCTTTGTTGGATGTTTTCTGTGTACGCATGAGAGTTCTTCTCAAACACTACATTTGCTCACTGACCAAAAAATAGCATTCAGAATACCAAATTATACAGTGGGATTGTTTTTGGCATATACCAGTTTGCATTTCAAGCAGTTTCTCTGAAAGGCTACATGCATTTTCCACACTTATCAGGGAATGGGCATATAAGCTGAAAAGGAGAAGACAAATAGATTCCAGTAATACACATGGTCTTTAAACTTTACCAGTATTGACTAGTTAATACCCACTGTTTACATACAGGAAAAATTCCTCTTAAGTTTATAAACTTCTGAGAGTAGGATCCTTAAAAAGCTCTGCATTAATAATACAGAAAATAAGGATTAAGAAAAGGACAGCTTTTGCTTAAATATCTTGTTTGTCTGGTATCTAAATCCCTGCATTGCTGACATATTTAGTTGCCTACATAAAAGTTAGGCTGGAGTGTCTGTGGCTGAGTTGTACATGAGCATTGGAGATGAGATTAAATCAGATACTGAGCCAGACATGCTGATAAGGGGCCACTCTGCTCACGAAAGGAAACTGCTCAGCTGCAATGAATTGGGAAAACTACAAATTCATGTAATGTGAGTGATCAAAAAATACGTTAGCCAAACATGTCTTCAGCTATCAGATTCCATGTTGACATCCTTCTTTACAGAGGAGAGGTTTTTTTCCTTTTTATTTCCTTTTTATTTCCTTTTTTATTCTTTTTTCTTTTTTTTTTTTGTTTGGTTTGGGGTTTTTTTGGTGTTTGTTTGTTTGTTTGTTTGGTTTGGGGGGTTTGCTGTGTTTGTTTTCTGTAAGTCCAATACCTGGATCATGCATGGATTCTCCAGCTGATGTTGGGTTTTGTTTAAACTGTGGCATGGTGTAGAGCCTTCATAGCTTCAAGGACTTGCTCACATGGAACTAATTGAAGAAATGCTGCTGATTCAGTCAGTGTTGTGCTTCTTTTCTCCTGATGTGGGTACTTAATCCTGTAATCTACTGGAGAAGACCACAGGCTCTAAGCAGAGGATAAAATAGGGAGAGTGTAACTGCAGCACTGCTGCTTCCCTAGGTCATAACGATGGTGCTGCTTTCCTAAGGGCATCTGAGTAATTAATTGTCAACATGAGCAGATCTTTCTTGCTGTAAAGACTGAGAGATGATTCACTGAAAGTCTCAGAGTTCAGGTATTAGAGTGAAGCCCCCTGAGTGAGCTCTAAGGTAAGTGCTGGAGTTCCCAGAACTGGGGATGAGTTGGAGGTATTTTTTTCTTGGCAAGTCATCCCGACAGAACGGGGCACGTTGCAATTGCTTTAATGGATCTAATTTTATTTAACCAATCACTTCCTCAGCCCTACTGCAAAGAAGGGGTCTGCATACTAAATACCATAATTGGTCCACTTAATTTTTTTTTTTCTTTCCCTAGGCAAAAGTGATCCTTTCTGTGTCTTGGAGCTGGGAAATGACATGCTTCAAACGCACACCGTTTACAAGAACCTCAATCCAGAGTGGAACAAAGTTTTCACATTGTAAGTGGATTGCTTTGGAAACCATGCAGCAGCTCCAGTCAGCAGCTTAACTAGGAAAGCTATTGACTTTGAGAAAATACAAAGGTCAAGTTTAAGATATGTCATTTTTTCATAGTCAGAGAGGATGTTGGAGAAATCTCAAATATAACTTAATTAAAGCCTTTTGCCTTTTACTAGTTCTTGCATGGAGTTTATTAATAGAAGTCATTAAAAGAAAAATTACTGTGATATTTATAGGAAGAATCATGACTAGACATAATGGAGTCATAGCTTGATCCAAGAGATAATGTAGCAGAAAGTTGAGACCAGATACTCACGCCTACATTTTCCGTAACTTAAAATAAAATATATTTCATTGAACCTTGGTAGAATCCTTGTTTAATTTGAAGTAAGCGGAGAATTAGAGCTCATGTTGGTTTTGGTATATCTTCTGAATTTATACTAGTCAAACTTGCTCCAAATTAGATGCTTAAATTTTTATGGAAATCAAGATATTCTTTTTTTTGGTCACTTTATTAATAATAAAAGTTATAATTTAGGTGTTGCTTTTAGGCAGCCCAATTTTTTAATGTTGCTTTATGCTGACAAAGATTTTTGTGAATTAGTGAGTGAGATAAACATCTCCCAAGACTGCAGCACTCTGTGCAAGGAAGACAAGTGAAAGGGCTGGCAATGAGACATTTGTGACATCTCTCCACTGGAAGAACAGTTTGAAAATTATGAACTTCTTGCTGAAGCAACATTCATAAATACTAGGCTGGATGAGAACACAAGAAAAATGATCTGATTTCTTTTATAGAAATACTTTGCTGGATTTCTGTTTAATTCAGGGATGCAGCTGAATGCTTGTCCCTTGGAGTCCTTTCTCATACTTTGTCTGTTCTCAAGAAACTTCCACTCATCACTGTTTTTTCTGAGACTGTGCCAGCAGATGAGTCTTGTTGGATGTTCAGCCAGCAAAATAAATCCAATAACAATCCAAATTTATTTTATTTAAAAAGAAAGTCTGTGTCTGTACTTCCTGTGGGTCTCAGAAATGTCAGCTATGGAGTCTAACTTTCTTACTAATGTTGCCTGGTTAATCCAAGCACCAAATCTGCAGAGCCAGTAAGGCACTGGCATCTCTCCTTAGATTTTTGTCCATTTAAAAAAAAAAATTAATTAAGCCCCTTAAAGCTGTTGATGATTTCGGTTTATTTTGGAGCAGTGTGGATTGTTTTGAGTGGATGAGTCCATTTCAGCTGGAGCTTTCAATACCACCAAAAAGCCCTCCCCGTTATACCCAGGTTTTCTGCAACACACTTACCTGTGTGTCACTGTGCAGTTTTAAAGCAGTGAAACTTGGGTTTGAATTCAGCCCTTCACCTCTTCCAGTCACCAGCTTTCTCCGTTGGAGAGCTGAGTTTTACATTTTTAGCATCACCAATACAAAAAAAAAAAAAAAAGTCACTGTCTGGTAGTTTCTTCATCTAGTTATGCAACTGAAACATGAGGGGAAAGCTTGGGGAATACCTATCACTTGATTCGTTTTGGGGGGGGAATTTAATTAAATGCTGGTTATATACTCCAAGGTAATACAAACTTAATTAGTAAAACAGTAGTCTCAGATCTTTGTGGAGGAGACTGTGTGCATGTGTATTGAATGTTATTTTTTTATGTGTCTGCACTTTTTTGTTCCAGCCCTATTAAAGATATTCACGATGTTCTGGAAGTGACAGTGTTTGATGAAGATGGAGATAAACCCCCCGATTTCCTTGGAAAAGTTGCCATCCCTTTGCTGTCTGTAAGTTACCTTTACTGCATGTATCATGGTTGGCTGGGAACAAGTTGCATTTTCCCCCCCGCCCCGTAGCACGAAACCCCACGGATTTAAACAGGTTTTGTGATCTATACACGCCTTAGCTGGCAGTGTTTATAGTTCTCCTTAGTTTAACGAGCATTGTCAACCCATCTTAGTGCAAATTTGGTTGATTGGAAAGCAAATTGCAGAAATGTCTGTGCTTCATCAGTGCCATGTAGGTCTGAAAACATAATAGAGTTGTTCTGTATGTTTCCACATCGTCTTCTGAAGGTAACATTTTAAGCATGTCTTTGTTCCATCTTGCTTCTTTTTACTCCGAGAAAGTAATTGCACATCGCAGTAGGATTGACTAGAGATAGCTGTTGTTATTGGCACAGCTGAATAAAATTACCTAAAAGGGGTGTTTTCCACTCCATAGTGCTTTTAAAGACTGGTGGCTTTTGTTCTGTAAACAAATATGTGAGGAGTGAGCGCTACCATGGGAGTATAAAATCAAAACTGGAAACAAAGCGAGCTCAGGGGAAAGTGGTTGCTCTGGAGATTACGGAGAGTTGAAGCTTTTTCAGAAATAGCCAAAAAAAGGCCAAGCTAAAGAGAGTGGAACATGAAAGGATCATTAAAAGACTTTAATAGAGAAATGGGGGGATAAAGCAGCTTTGTGTTTGGTAAGACTGATTTAATTTTGAAAGAAGACTGGTAGTAATAGTGAGCAAACCAGATCAAGAGGACGTAAACAGCTCCATGTGTACGTGCAGTGTCACAGAAAGTTCTGGCAGCTTTTACAGTACCACGTAGGAAGAACTTTCTAGGCTGTGACTTATTAAATCAATTAGTAGATGAGGCTTGAAACATCATGGGACTCTTGTGTCATATTAGTCAAGTTGTGTAAACACGTTTAGCTGTAAGCATGGGGGTTTCTGTGAGTTGTGAGGCAGTGATGCTTTGCAGGAGGTTCCCTGTGCAGGGGGGAGCCTGTGACGGATATTTGTGAAGTTGAGCCCTGTGCAAACCTGTGGGGAGATGATTTGTTGTACAAACATCGTGGTGTGATTCTTGGGGTTGTCCCGTGCAGGAGTCGGACTCAGGGATCCTTGTGAGTCCCTTTCAAGTCAGGATATTCTGTGGTGACATTTATGCTTTCCATATATAACCTGGTTCCAGCACCACAGGCTGTGGTGAGATGCTTTCGGTAATGCTCGGTGTGATGCTGTGGGTAATAGCACTCTCAAATAGGCAGATGGTGGATCCTGATTGAAATTGCAGAGTACAAAATTGCAGTATTGTTTTGAAACATCCCTGTGAAAGCATATTCACTTCTGCAGAAAGGCTGGCACACATCTTCCGGGGTTAAGGCAAGAGTTTGTCTTTGAGTTTTAGAGGTCGGCTGCTGCAGTGATGGATTTGTGGGGCTCTGTCCTAGCAGAGACTGGAGAAATGGGAGATTTCTAGAGGGAAAGCAAAGGTCCCATCTGATCAGGGCAGGCCATATAAGCCTCACAGCATAAGCAGAGTTGAGGTAAGGGACCAGACAAGATCAGAGAGAGGGACTGAAACATTTGGTATTTCCAAATAAATAATGAACTGCCCAAAAAACTCTAGAACTGACTTAGAGGATATAATCCCAAACTAAGGAATGCTTTCTAGTGGTAAAGAAATAGGTCTGTGTGCTCCAGTTTTGTTGTGATTTTGTCTAAATAAGTGTATTTCTTGTATATGCGAATTAAAGGCAGTGTTACTTCTGAATCTCTTCACAAAAGTGTGTTTGCTTTCATCCACCCTGTGCTCTTTACAGTTCACACTGGAGTCTGAAACAGGGGAACCCCAGCAACTTGGGGATATAAAAAGCCTAAGATATAAGATGTGAGGAGTAAATACTGAGCTCTTGGTGGCCCACACACTGTTGTGAGCTTTACAGTGCTTTTCCCTCCGTGGCTCAGACTCTGTGATCTTTTTGGGGATATTTTAGATTGTTCGTCTATTTTTGTACCTCGAGTTGTCAATATCTCCTATTTTAGAACAATATTAGAGTCAGTTGGGCATGGAGGATTATTTGATGTTTACAGGGAGGAAAAAACCTCTTAACATCTTTTATTCCATTTTTGATCACTTTGCTAATTTTTCCCCAAGTCCTCGTATCTCTGATGTTACTGGAAGAGAGTGGCTGGAGCAGCTGCTCTCCTGCAGACCCAGTGCTTGCCAAATGGCCTGCATGATCGGCAGCAGGCTGTGTGGGCTCACAGTGAGGAGATGTTAGATTTGGATTTTCTGTTGATTTTATAGGCATTTGTCAAGTATCCCTTAGGAAGCATGTAACAAGGCAGAGGAGGGGAGTGCATGTGTGTGGTAATGTCCAAACTATTCAGTGTAGGGTTTTTTGTGTCCAAGGTTTGAGACAAAAAAAAAAAAAAAAAATTGTTTATGCTTTCCCTTGCCAACTGATCTTCCTCCTTCCCATCCAAACTTCTCTGCCTCCTATTTCAGTCAAATCTAGTGTAAATATACTCATCTCTGCTTCTGATTAAAAACATTTTGCACCTATTAACTTGGTCTGCTCAGACAGAGAACTGGAATTTTCTAAGCTCTTTTTCTTGAAATGGGAATTTCAATGTATGTTGTCATTTTGACTCTAACTTTGAATGTATCCTTTGAAGCATTTAGATAAATATACTAAAAGAGAACAAAAGTTAAAGACTCAAGGAAGCCTCACAATCATGTAGATTTAATTTCTGTATGTAATCAGGCCTAATATTTGCCTGGCATTGAATTGTCTTTTGAAAATAGATGTGCATTTGCCGTTTTTTTCCTGTTAAAAATGCACAAGTTTGACTTGTGAGCTGTCAGCACGTGAAGTAAGTTTACTTCAGGAATTGTTCATGGATGACTAGATTCTTTTCTTAATGAAAAATTGCCTTGAATAAAGTATATGTTGGAGGGATATGAAATGTTTAATTAATATGACAACGAATTTTGGGTTAAATGTGTTCAGTAGTCCCACATTGGCATTTTGCAAACATGACTACACCCTCATCATCACATTAACACAGGAATAATCTTATGGCGGAAAAATTCAGGGGTAGTGAGATTATGTATTCCTCCCATTCATCCTTGACTGTGATCTAGGATTACTGAAGGAATCAAATAAGAGAAAAAGCTGGGCAGCATGAGAAGAGTTTTAGGGTGTAAAATGATGATTAAAGCTGCAAACCTCATGTGCTGGTAGATGTGGTAAAACAGAATTGGATAAATGCACATTTTGCTAGCAATAAACTGAATTTGGGGACAGAGAGAGAGAAGTTCTTTGTGGTTTAACTTTTCCATGCTGATCAACCTATTATACTTTTTTTCTCCTGTCGTTTTTGTCAAATTACTGTCCTCCTCTAAAGCACATATGAGACCTCATCTCCAGCACTGCTCTGGTCAGCCACATGCACAGAAGCACAATTTAATCTAGAAAAGACACAGATTAGTGCTACCAGGGTATCCAGCAAAATGGATCCCTCTCTTGCCAGAGGTGACCCATTGAGTATGGCTTGGCCAGCCCTTGGGCTGGGAGGGAGATCTTGGAGCGTGGGGAGTGGAAGGGAAGCCCATGTGCACTGAACAGAGCAGGCTTTTGTGCCAGAAACTGAAGAAGAACCTGGGGAACAGAGAAGTAGGGCAAAAACTTTATTACTTCAAGAAAGAAGTTTGATAGGTTTTAGAAGTTTTGTAGGTTCTGGGGGACTTGAACTAATTATCAAAGAAGTCCTTTCTACCTCTGTGTTCCTTTGTGTCCCAGATCTTAGTAAAGGCAACCGTGTGTCTCTTTGTGAGGGTCTGTCTTTTTTCTTCTGTTTCAAGAGACTCCTATCTCCTAGAAGGCTGCAAGTTATTAGAGACATGGGAGCATATAGTGTGCTTCAATGAATTTGAAAGCAGAGTATATCAAATATCCTCATGTAGAAAGGCCTTTGAGTGAAGAGTTGCAGCGCAGAATGGAATGGTTTTTATCTGCTGGATTATCAGCTCAGAGTAGTCCTCAGCTGCGCCCTTTTTTTCCAGCCAACAGGAAGAGGTCTATGAAATATTTCCAAGTGCCAGGCAAGGTCAGTAGCCAACGATACACTGAAAACAAGGAGTGTGCCTTTGGCATGCTTAATTGTCTAAAGGATGGCCTGGATTCAGAGAGCAGACACCTGACGATTGCACTTACTTAGCACTTGACCATAAGTGCACAGTCCTTTCCCGGAGAAAGTTTTAGAGTTTGAGAGAAGTGAAATTGCTGTGTTTATGCAACGGAGGCAGCTGTGAAGTGTGCTGTCTGTTCTGACTTTTATCCTCATCGTGAACCAGGGTTTTTGGAATGGGGAGAAATCCCCCACATCTCTTCCAGGAAAAACAATGTCTTGTTTCTGACATTAGATTCTCCCCCAGCCCCTCACTGCTCGCTGCAAAGGTATCAACAGGGATGTTGTCTCAAGTATCACCTAGGATCCTTGTGCTCCCAGGGTTTTCAGCTCCTCCTCAGATTGGCTCGAAGCCCTTGTATGAGAGCCCTGCCTGCTTTCTTTCAGTCCATCAGCTCCATATCTCTTTGGTCTTTGGATAACAGTCGTCTGCCAAGAACCCAAATCTCCATTCCACTTCGGATCCCACAGAAGGTTATTCAAAGTGAAGTGTTTGGGGTAAAGAGTTTTGGGGTGAAGGAACAGGCATTTTGTACAAAATTGGTTCAGTGCATATGGCGAGACTGGGGAGGAACAAAAACCTCTTTATTCACGTACAGGTGGATCAAATATGTGGCTTGCTTTCATCTTTTCCTGGGGAAATATGTCCTTTGATAAGGGGAGGTGTGTGTCTATTACAAGACAGCTTTATGTTATGCAGGGCAAATGGGATGACATTGTGCATCAGCAATGAGCTCAAGCAGGAATATCAGAGGTCCCAAATGCTTTAGATGAATTACCCTTGGAGAGTAGCCATTACCCTCTCCACACGTCACGAGTGTTGATGTACAGAGGTTTAACCCAGCGTTCTTCTGTCAGGTCATCAATATATGACATTGAATCTGCATCAAAGCTGGATACAGAGTGAAGTTTTCTTAAAATCAATGTGAAAAAAAAAGCCACTAAACCATATTTCTTTGAGACAAGAGCAGTGAAAAAACACGCTTTGCTGCGTAAGGGTCCTGTCTTCTCCGTGTTTTGTGTCATATCAATCTTGGCTTTTGCTATTTCATTAAAATTCCCAAGCGGTCAGAAGGTTGTTGCTTAATAGATTTAACATTGGCTGGCTACATCAATACTGTGTTTAGTCACATTTGTTTTACTGGCGACATCTGTGCAAAGAGTTTAGCAAATATATTCATTCGTTTGAGAGGAACCTGGTGCACTTTGGACCTTGACTGGATGGTGGTCTCATGTACCTCAACATTTCCTTCAGTTAGAGGCAACTTCAGGGAGTGTCTTGCCTCAAGTGCCTCTGTAGGTCGAAATATTTATTGCAAAAAAAGAATTTCAGCTTTTCTTTCAACTGATAATTTCCTTTTCCTGGTATGGAGATTTCCTTTCTCCTGTATGGAGAAGGGATGTGACATAGAATATACAGTTCATTCTGTGAAAATATGGATATGGTTTTGTCTTTCTGTGTTGACTCAGAAGAGGAAAATGCCCCAAATATCAGGAATTCCCATGGGATGAAAATCCAGACTATTTTTTTTTTTTTTCTGATGGTGACCTTGCTAAATGCAGCATGTGGGTGGGGTAGGCATTGCTGTCCTCATGTTAATCCCAGGGTTATGGGCAGTCTTGCTTGGTGGTTGAGCCCCAGCAAGCTATTTAGAAGCTTTCAGAGAATGCAGGCATTAGTATTCAGTGAGGATATAAAACATCATCAATAAAGGAATAATATTGATTATGTCTCTTTGAGATGCTTACCTGCAGATATTTTCACATTTAGTTTGAATATTCCTTTCCTTTCCTTTTCCCATAAGTAGATGTTAACATTCTTAGGAAAGATAACCTGTTTTAGACACAGCTATCAGAACTACTCATGGAGTCATATCTGTGTGACATCATCTGCAAAAGGTGTTTGGGTGACAGAAGAAGCCTGATTTTCTTAACACTGAGGTTCATCCTACAACCCCAGCCCTGGCTGCTCTTTTCCACAGCTGCAGAGAGCATTTAAGCAGTCTTTGGGAATAGCAGAGACTGGGGGAAAGTACCCAGAGAGGAGAAAGAAATAGATGCAAAATGAAATTAATATGACTGACTGTCTCTCAGCGCTGGGGGAGAAGCTGAACAGAATCTGAACTCTGGCCCAAGAACAGGATGCAGTGAAAATGAGGATTATTTAAGGCTCTTTTGCATGTTTTCTTGTGGGCACAGTTGAGACATGCCACCAGTATAATCTCCATGCAAGTGTGGGTCTTAGAATTACCCTGTACCTTTTGTTGAACCACGCTGCCCTAGCATAGTGCCAAAACTGTAAGAGAGTCTTTTGTTTGACTTCTTTTTCAGTTTTTTTTTTTCTTTTTATCCAAATGAAAATGCAATGGAGACAGTTCATAGCCTGTCGTTCTTCTCTTGAGCTTTTTTCCCATTGAAGAAAGTCTAAAGCTAAAATATCTGTATGAATGTTTAGTCTTAGGCTGAGTTATAATGGCACATCTTTTTCCAGACAGTTCGAATACTTAGAATTAAATGCGCCAAATAAATCTGATTCTAAAACTTTATTTGCACTGCATTACTTCCTGCCCTGTTCAATTTAAGAGTAGCAGCAACAATAATAATGGCACCATTCAAGAAGTTTCCCAAGCAACCCCTATTTACAAATACAGGCAGAGCTGGAAATTATTTGTTGCTGATTTAAAGCTTACTGTGTGAAAACACCTGCAGCCACACCCAAAATGTTTGATTCAACTCCAGCTCTTAAAATGAAGAGTCTTTTCCCCAAAGCACTTTTTTTTTTACTTCAGAATACCCCACAGTATCAGGTTCAAATACTCAGAAACATTTCTTTTCCTTTTTCTATCAATTTAGCTCCTGTGTCACATTTCTTTTCCTTGTGGGTTATGCTCTTGAAAGATGTAAGAAAGAAATATATCCCAAGGAATATAAAGAGGCCTTCCCACTGGCTGTTGCTTCTGGTGTAACTGAATGAAATGCCATGAGAAATATATGTGCCTGAAATATATGGAAATTCAGCTCCAAAATTAATAACTATGGAGGATCCAGAATTAGGATATTGTGGTATATACTGGACATCTGCACTTCTGCAGACACACTGGGAATAAAGTACATTTGTGTCCTGTCACAGCAGAATCCATGAATCAAAGCTCAGGCTAAACTCTTGGACCAATGACCCCAAACCAAATCCTTCTGTCTCAGTGTCCCTGCCATCAGTAAAACCACTTATCCTTTAATATGTAAAATTTAACAAAATCTTTGATTTCCAAACAAAATTTTGTTTTTTCATTCAGTAAATTTTTTTTTCCTTTTTTTTTGAAGGGGGAAAAGCAAACTGGTGAAAGAGCAGAAACCTTTATGATGAGTTGACAATGCTGTAGGTGGCAGTTGGCCTGAGGACCTTCTGCTGCCAGTCCATTTGGCCCTAGGAAAGGGTCTAATCACTTTGGCACTCTTCTGTTTTGAGGCTGCAGGTCTGCAAAGTGGTTTTTTTACCTGCCCCTTCCCTGGGATCTGCAGCATCCTTTGCTGCCAGCTCCAGCACTGCGTGTGCTCTCTTGTGGTGGAAGCAGAGGTGCTTTGTGATCAGTTCAGTGCAGTGCCAGTTATTGTTATTACTTATTGATATTCAATGAATTTCACATAGGTCTCTGTAACTGGAAAGCTTTGGATGAGAAAATAGATGATAGCTGGAGTTTTCCTGGTTTTACATCACTGAGGGTGCAAAGTTGGTCCTTGTGAGAGCCCTCTTCCCTTTCAACCCTTAGGCAGAAATCCCATCTACCCTTTGACTGTTTTGGTATAGAAAGGGTGGAGCAGCATTGGGAAAGAGAGTGACCTTTCCCTTGTCTTGTGAAATCACTTGGTTCCTATTAGACCTTTTTTTTTCCTTATTCATTTCTGCCATGGTTTATATGAGTGCCTCTTCTAAATGCCAGAGCAGCAATAGCCATTTTAAATATGGTTGCAATTTCATGCCCTCAAATTTCCTCCGTTATCCTTAATCTTTGATCATTACAGTCCCTCAATGTAGCTTTTTGGTAAGCTGCAGGTTTTTATGTTACTGCTGTTTAGAATTAACTGGTCTGCTTCCTAAAAAGCCAAATGTTTAATCAATACATATCCTACTGTGTATAATAAATACATTTCTGCCATCATTTTTGAAGTGAGAATGCTTTTGCTTTGAGCCAAATAGTTTACAAAATGGCAAGGAAGGTATTTTGTTGTTGGGCTGGTTGTTTTTTTTTTTAATAGATGCTTAATGAGATAGGGCCAACCGGTGGATCAGAGCAGAGAAATGGTGTTGAAATTCAGGGGTGGGGTGGAGAGAGAAGTCTTTTACATGAATTAATTAATTTTGAACATTTGTTACATTAGCATTCGCTCCACTTCAGCTGATCCATTTCTTTGGATTGCATTTGTTTGCTGGGTAATAATTTGATAACGTTGCAATAAACTAAGCATTAAGAAGTGGTTTCATGTGCTGGAGTGTGCAATGGATAGGTGAAGTTGTTGTTTGTGGCTCTTTTCCTAAACTTTGGAAGAAAAATCCCATTTTAAACTTGTAATAACAGAGGCTGATTACTTCCCATCAACTCACTGGCTTCCAGGGCAGAATTTTCAGGCTGGTTATTACATGCATTGCTCTACTATAAAGTACAAGGTCTGAAAATTAAAGTTGGACCATAAGAGATTTAATCTGCAGTTTTATAGGTCTCTAATCCAATGGTTGTTTTGTATTTCAGGCTCCAGGTATATTATCAGGGTTTGGGGGAAGGTTTTTTCTGGTTGTTTTGTTTGTTTGTTGGGGTTTTTGTTTGTTTTTTTTTTTGTTTGTTTGTTTGTTTTTTGTGCTTGAGTTATATTTATTTATTTGTTTGCAGTGTCTTTAAATTATATTGAGGATTACAGCCAGGAAAATACTGATGCTTTTTCTCCCCTCCCCAACCCAAACTATAGATTAGAAACGGTAAACAAAGTTGTTACACACTGAAGAATAAAGACTTGGAACGTGCTTCAAAAGGAGTAATTTACTTGGAGCTGGATGTCCTATTTAATCCAGTAAGTTGAAGTATTTTCCTTTTGCTTATCACTGGTGTAAGAAAAGTGCAGATCTACAAGGACGAGGGTGGGGGTGATGCTTTTAAAACCAGGAGCCAAGCCAGAAAAATCCTGTCTGCATTGCATCTGGTGGTGGAGGGATGTTTGATGATGTGAGTGAAGAAGATTTGGGCTATCAGAGCTGTGGCCCCTCCAGGTGGATGGGACTGAGAAGGGGCATTTCTGGAGGGACAAATAACCACAAGCACCTTAGGAAGGAGGTGCTGGTTGCTGCTTCAATTGCAACAGCCAAAAAAGGGCTTCATCTTCATCTTATTACACATTACTTTTAACACCTACTTCTTCTTCAAAAAGCTGACCCAGGATGTTCTCTTCCCAGGGTGTTGACAGGAGAATTAATGAGGCATGGACACAGTTCGCTTAGTTTTTAGGTGGCTGAGTCAGTCTCAATCGTTTATGCCCTGCAGCCTTTTACTGAGTTTAACTCCTATTTATTAAGGCCATCGTGGGCTGTGCCACAGCTCTGCTCCTGCTAAAGTGAGCCCAGCTTTGCCCAATTTAACTTGTCTGCATTTTTCTGAGCATGGAATCACAGAATGGTTTGGGTTCTAAGGGACCCTAAAACTCATCTCATTCCAAATGCCCTGCCATGGGCAGGGGCACCTTCCCCTATGCCAGGTTGGTCTGAGTCCTGTCCACCTAAATGTTTCCAGGGATGGGGCATCCACCCTCTCTAGCCATCCTCACTGTAGAAAATATGTGTAAAAAGCAACTCCTAAGTCATACAAGAGTCTGAAAAGAGTGAGAGATGCTGAAATTCCTGATCTTCTTGAGCAGCGCTGGTGATATGAAATTGAAATAACTAATTTAAAACTACATGGTGTTATTTTTATTAATTTTTTTTTTTCTAGATAAAAGCAAGTATTAGAACATTCAAGCCCCGAGAAAAGCGCTTTACTGAGGAGAACCGCAAATTTTCTAAAAAGGTGAAAATTGTGTCTGGGCTAAGCTTTTGCATCTGTTTTGGAAAGATTTGAATTGCTGTAGCACAGTTGCAAGAACAAAACCTATTTATGCATAAAATGCTGAACACATGTAAATTCTGTACGTTTCTGTGTATATTAAAAGGTTTGTTTGTGTTAACATGAAATTGCTTTCTGATCTGGCTTGCATCAGTAGTTCTGCTTTGTGCTTCAGAGTGGGGAAAATGATAGCTGTGGATTTTGCACAGTTCGCAGCACTTAAAGCTCAATGAGAGCCTTATTCCCTTCTTTGTGAAGGAAGAAACCAGGGCTAAATTCCTCATGTAAAAGGTCCATAGGATTTTAGGACAGTGGCCATTATTCTTTTTAAAATCGAGAGGCCCTATAAGTCTAAAAATCCCTTTTTATTTCTATGGACTAGTCCAAAGCATGTAGAAAAGAGGATCAGACTACATTCTCTCTGTCCCTTTTCCTGAGACGTTGATGTATTTTAAGAATTGAATGAGGATAAAGGTGGGTTTGTATAACTGTTTTATTTAGTTTTGGCATCAGTTTGTGCCTTTTTTCTTTTTTTTTTTGTAAGACATGAGGAAAATCTGGAAGGTTTGGGTATAATCAGAAAGCAGACAGGAGCTGGCAAATGTATCTGAAATAGAGGCTTTATTTGTAATATGTGCCCTGGCATGCATTTGTAGCTTAAATTATCCCTGTTTCTGAAGCAATAGTAGGGTATTAGTGTGTTTGATTAAACTCCTCTTCTCCTCCCCTCCTCCCACTCAATATTTATCAGATCTTATCAAGAAATGTTGATCGCGTGAAAAAAATCACCATGGCAATATGGAATACAATACAATTCCTTTGGAGCTGCTTTCTCTGGGAGTCCACGGTAAAGAGCCTGATAGCATTTGTGGTAAGTGGATTTCTTCTTTTATTGCATGAGGCTAAGTGATCTGAGATCCTGGGGCGTTCCCGTGCCTTCCTCCCCAGCAGCGCGAAGCCCTTTCTCGTTTGCTGGGGTTGTTTTGTGGCTGTGTGGCTGCAGGGCAGCTTAGGCCACGCTGGGCCTGATGGGGATGGAAATCAGACCTTCAGGAGCAGCCTCTCCTCGCTTGGAGCAGAGGTATTCACCACCTGCACCGAGCGCTGAGGATGCCCATGTCCGTGGTGGGTGATGTCACTGTCTGGCGATTTTGGAATTTTTTATTGTTTTTAATTTGAAACATGGCAGCTGGGTGGCAGGAAAGGAAGGAGGTGGTGGCCAGGAGGGTGATGCAGGGAGATGCTTTTGGTCTGGGTGATGCAGTGAGCTGATGGGTCTTGTCCCTTCCATCTTCCATTGCAATGAGGCATCACTTCACTGCAGGTTATCAGTTCCTGCTCTGCCTGTGTTGGCATTGCCTGTTGCAAATTTATTCTCCCAACTGTAATAATATATTGTTTAAAAGAAGAAAAAAAATACATAAGGCTGGACAGTGAGTTCTACTGCACTCTGCAAACAAAAAGCCAAGTTCTCCACCTGCCTATCCCGCTTTTTATCTCTCTTCTTTTTCCTCTTGGTAGTAAACACCCCATTTGCAGTTTTCTCATAATCCACTCAAGCGCAAAAAGATTTTGCCTGCTCTTTATTCTGCGGTGTGACATTTTCTTCATGCTTGAAATGTTTGGCATGCCATTAAAGGTTGCAGAAATCGTTTTGTGGTGGTCCAGCATGCAGACAGAAAGTTTTTGAGT
The DNA here is from genome assembly GCA_013399195.1 of Dicrurus megarhynchus. NCBI lineage: Eukaryota > Metazoa > Chordata > Aves > Passeriformes > Dicruridae > Dicrurus > Dicrurus megarhynchus. Next base: position 1,217,293 of record VXAD01011878.1, on the reverse strand, counting down.
TGAGTGTTTATTAAGTGATACAACATCCACATCTCCAAGATTTTCTCCTGCGTTTACTGTCTGTGAATTGTAAGATGCTTAAAGGCTTTTTTAAGGAAAACACTTCAGTGTATTTGCCACAGATGAGTAAAGTAGACCATTCCTGACTGAAAGAAGCTTCAGAGCAAAGACAGAGGAGCTGTCTTCGCCCTGTAGGTCAGAGGGATTGCTCATACAGATGAGAGGGTAGGATGAAGAGGGTCTTTCCTCTCCAATTTTTTGTTGTCCTGTTGCTTGAAGTTCATTTAGAACATATGGTATTATATCTATTATATGTAGTTAGTGGCTGGAGAGCAGAGTAGCTGGTACCTCACTGAAGCACGTGTGGCTGTGCTAAAGAGTTCTGTGATAGTGTCCAAGGGAATCAGATGGCCATTCATGCTGGGGCTGGAAAGGCAGGGTAAAATCCCAGTGTCCATGTCCTGCCATCACTGTACAGCAGGAATCTAAGCACACATTTAAAAGGATTGCTCTTTTTGCACCAAAATGCTTGTGAAGTTACAGCTGTCAAGTTCAGTTTTCCAAACCTAGGAAATGTTTGGAAGGGGTGGAGAGGCAGAAAAATAAGAAGGTGGGAAAATGGGTCTATAGAAAAAGGAATTTATTCCCAGTGAAAAGGAGTATGAGCAGGTTACAAGTTAAAGGTTGATAACATCTTTACTGGATACCATAATACTCCTGGTTTCCTGAAAGAAAGTGGGTAATGGGAAAGGAATAAAAATACTCCACTCTAAGAATAATTACCACAGGCTTCTTCTACAACCCAAAATTTAAGTCTATCTGATTTTTCTCACATGGAAATAATTCAGCTCTGGCACTAAAAATGAAATGCTAATTATATATCTCTGTCTCACTATTTCCAGCGTGAGTGTTCATAGTATTGAAAATATGCACACAGCACGGTAGGTGCAGCATCCCTCCCTGCCCAGTCTGGGGGGAAAATCCACTCCTTACGTGCTGGTTAAAAGATGAGGTGAGGAGGATGCACAAAGCTTCTCTACCCATCTTCCAGCTGGGTTCATGAAACCCTCACTGGTAGCTTCGATGCCAGCCAGGCCCTCAAACCAGAAAATGCATTTTTTTAAAATTGTTTTTCCTTAGAGATGATGTCCCTTGGGCCCCTGGCAATAACCATTTTGATCTTGTATTTCCCTTGGTTTCCCTCTACAGGTAACCCATGCCCCTTCCTCCAAGGGGGAATGAAGTGAGGGAGGAGGAGGAGGAGGAAGACAAGCAGACAGTACAATCATGGGAGCCTTGTTTTCTTAAGCAGTCAGACAAAACCCACTGCCAGGCAAATAAAATGTTTGTGAGGTTGTCAGAGGACAGCAATAGCCAAGGACGTGGAATCTTTCACCTTCCTGTTTTAGTCTTCCCTCGCCATTAGTGCGACAGCTTGTGTGTGTGACAAGGACAGAGCTGCTTTTGGGGGTGTGAGGGAAAAAGAGGGACAGGTAAAGAGGGAGGAAGCAGAGGACAGTACAGGCAGGACACAAGAGAATGAGAAAAATGCTCTCACCCTGTTTCCTCATTTATAAGATTCATCATCCCAAGCTAAATTTCTTTATTAGGATGTAATGGTGAGAGGAGACAGTCCAAGAACATGTGAGTAGATGAATTTTTTTGTGCTACAAAAATGTAATCACATTTTTCATCAGCGTTCTGTGCTTTTAGTCGGATGATTTTTCATCTGAGTTAATTGTGTAGGCACAGAGGACACTAGGCTGTGCTGAAGCACATGTAAAATCAGAATTTTTTCAAGCTTAGAGGTTTAGGAAATAGGGTTGAAAGGGAGGTGAGATGAAAAGCAAAATTTCAGTGTTGGTGATGTTTGCCCTGTGCATGAAGGGTTTGGTGGAAATGGTGTTACACAACTAGAGAAAACACCCTGGGTCAGAGGAAAGTGTCACACACAGGATTTCTGGGTTCTTCATAGTGTACCTCTCATCGCTGGTCTGGTGTGAAAAATGGACACAGGGTTGTGTGTGCCTGGGAATATCAGGAATATTCCCTCATGTGAAAAATATTGCCTGTAGAGTTGAGAGTGTTTATATACCAAGAGAATACCTTTAAGGACTTTGTGTATTCTTCTCCATCAGTTCAGGGTTTCGGGGGATTTGTAGATTTTTAAGACCAAAAAGACCTTCAAACATTCCTTTCTGTTTAATCTTGGTATAGTTATCTCTGTATTCAAGCTGATACGTTGTGTTTTGATTGAAACATACCTCTCAAAAAGGTCTTTATTTCGAGGATACCTAGACACAGTCCAGTACATCCCTGTGCGGTCCTTCTCGTGTGCCTGACACACTTCACATCCTACCTTGGACAATTTTCTACCAGTTTCCAGTCTCAATGTTGTAGTTTTAGCCTGGTCCTCTTCACTCCTTCCTCGTCACACTTTTCTCCATTGAGACATCACTTCCACACAGTGCTACTGGTGTCCAAAAAGCCAGAGCTGTGTGGTGTTATGTGCCTGGGGGAATGTCTGCTCACAACTCAGCTTATGTGTCTGATAATAACCTGTTTGTTTTTCCCACTCATACATACAAAAACTTGTTTTCTTACCTTCCTGTTGCACACTGAAACCAAATTTTTGAACCTTCCTTCTGTATGCAAACACTCCCTGCCTGCTCTGCTCCCCCCTTGCTGGTTGTGGAAGTGAAGTCTATAATAACCAAATCATTCTTACTGTATTATATGTATTTTTAAAATATTTTAAAAGTTAATTTTAGTCACAATGATTTTCATGAGGAATTATGCATCATTGCACATTGTGCTTGTGATTTTATACAACGTAATTACACCTTCTATTGACAGTTTTCTCTGCATTAATGGTAATTATGCCATTTAATGAAATTACAGTAATTGCATTAAAAAAAATAATTGGTACGAATTAAAAGGATATATTGACTGGAATTTTTACTATCATATATATATTTTTTTAAAGTTTGTATGATAGTTGCAAGAGACATTGACAGGATCAGGCAAACGATGGGAAACCAGCCACCAGAGCACCTCTGGTGTGACTGGCGGTGCTGCTGCTGCTGAATTCCTTCAGGGTCCCTGCACACTCACCCATGCCAGAATACTTCATTTTTACTGGCAGCCTTTCCCACTCTATCAGGTTTAGGCTTCTTGCAGATCCAGGCTGCTGCCAGGGTGGGTGCAGGTGGGAGCAATTTTTCCAGCTCAGCCCTCACTGGCAGCCGGGGCCAGCCAGGCAAGGAATTCAGCAGGCTCAGGCAGTATTTATTTATTTTGCAGTGACATTGCACTGTGTCTACTAATTATTTTATGATGGCTTGGTATTGGGAGGAAGGGGAGGAATGTGTGGTGATGCAGCATAATGTGTTGGAAGTGTGGAGCTTCTGGTCAAACTCACTGCAGCTATTTAGTGATGGGCAGCTGGGAAAATTACAGGCATGGGATCATTTTGGAGCACTTTGGGCTTCCCAAAAAGCCAGCTGATGCAAGAGTAAGGAAGCTCTGGAGGTTGTGGATGCAGCAGCAAACCCAAACTTAAGCTTTAGTGCTCCTTGCTGCAGAGGTGGGATTGTGTCACTCTTCTCCACTGAGATCTCCAAAGCTCTGTAAATCCAGAGAGAGCTCGAGGATGCGTGGTTTATTGGCACTGGCTCCTTGAGCTGTGGGAACTTGGAAGTCTGAGGAGCCCCAAGGCTGGCTGGGTTAGGCTGCAGGTGTGTGCATTGCTCTGCCAGTTTGCTGCAGATCTAACCTGGGGCAGCAGCAGAGAGAGAGAGGACAGACCCTGCAGCCTGTGAACTTCTGGGCATCTCTGCTGAGTGTGTGTGTGATTGAGCACTCTGCCACTTCAGCTCGTGATACAGGAGCTGGATCTGAGCCCAGCTAAACTCATCTCAGAGAGAAGATACCAATCATCTTATTAGACGTGAACAATTTTTGATCCCTGTTGAGCTGGGCTATATTTATAGTGATGAACTACGGGTAAAAGGCCATTTGCTTGTTGACAGTGTCCTCTAAAATTGCTAATTGCCTATCAGTGAGAGGGAAATGTTCTTTATCCCCTCAGGAAAAGTATTTGTTAACTCAAAATCTGAGCCTTCTGGAGTTTACTTGGGGTAAATCTCTCATTCTGTATGTGGACAAGTGTCTCCTGCATGTTATGGTTTGGCTTTCCCGAGAAAAGCACAAAATGTTCCAGCCCTGTTTGTACTGAGCATAATTCAACCCTGGACATGACAACAATATACGGGTAAAACATCCAATTTAACTCCTGCATTGTTTTGCAACACTGTGATTTAATTTATTTTATTTTATTTTTCCTGTGATAGGAGGGGAGTTATAGATCAATAAGAGGAAATTCTTGGGATGAAAGTTTCACAGGGAACATGAGCAATCTGTGGAGAAGGGAGAGCAGTAGCAGCTATGAAATAAGATAGAGACCGAGTCACCAAACCTCTGTTGGACCTTTGGCCAACCAAGCAGAGGATAGAGGTTTAGTTTACCTGAGTATTTACCAGTAGATGGTAATAACTCACTCTTCTATAGGGTGGGGAAGGTAGATGTGCTCTCACATGAGCTTCCCTAAAATATTTCTTATTTTCCCCATGGATTGTCTGCTAATTTTGAGCAAGCAGTTCCCTGATACAAAGCACAAACCACCCTGCCATGACTACATGTGTAACTGATGAGAAGGGTATGGTCTTTTTTCTGCCTTTTTTTTTTTTTTTTTCATCCTCACAGCTGAAGACGAAATATAAATCATTGTTCCCAAACTATTCGGGAACAGCATTAAAGTAATGGTAGATTAAAATGTCTCCACATTAAAAAGCTAAATAAAATGAATAGATGTAATCCTAAAGAGAGAAGAATGAGTATTCTTCAAACACTGAATAGGGAACTTGGAAGAAGAAAAAAAAAAAAAAAAGAAGAAGAAAAAAAAGTATTAATGCAAAAGAGATGGTCTTTACATCCGCTTTACTGCAGAGCTTTTGCTAAGGGCTGTTCTCAGCCCATTTGCAGCTTGTGTTTTGCTACAGTTTTAAAGAAGCAGTCGGCAAAGGAACGAAGGCAGTTTCTATTTAAATAGGGGAGCTGTAAAATAACGCTCTGGTACAGAAATTCCTTCATGTTAAGGCTAGAGCTGGAGGAGCAGCGAGAGGCAGGTTTCAGGAATTTGACCTAGTAAGTAATTCTTCAGAGCCCCCAACATTTCCTCCCCTCTTTCCCCCTGCAAATCCCTGGCAGAGGCACATCTTGCAGATTGTTGTCTGGAACTCCAGTGGCAAGGCTGGAGTGGAGAGGTGTGTTTTTATTTTGAGCTGTTACACCCCAGTAAAAGTATTTTCCTAATGACGGAGGAAGCGTTTACATCCCGCTTCCTCCTGGCTGCTCGTGGCAGAGCCCGTGCGCACGCCCCAGTTCTCGCTGCAGAGCTGTCAGGAGCGCGGTACCTGACACACGCGGCTGCTCCGATGAGAAACAGGCTTCTCCAGACAATTAAAGGAGATGGTTTCACCCTTTTCCCAGCAATTTCTACAGTTCCACTATTATTCTTCCGTGATTGGGGGGAATACAATTTGAGCTTGAGATCCCAGACTTTGCTTTGCTGCAGCAGTTAAAATTCCTGGAATAGCAACAGTGATATTGACGATGCTGAGAGACACACAGCAAAGTAAACACATGTTATTTCCAGCTCTTTCAAAAATGCAAGAACAAACAAGGACAAAGTTAATAGGGAAATAACCACTTAGAGCCTTGACAACACAATAAACAAGATTTAAAAAGCAAAGTTGGAAGCTTTGGAGTCAGGGTGAGATGGAACTGAGCAGAGACCAGTACAAATGCCCCTTTTAACTTTGAAAAAGATGGATGGCCTTACGTTTCCAGCTCAGGAGTTTTGGGGATTTGCTTTTTTATCAGTGAGATGTTCCAAAATAAAAATAAAAGCAAAACTATGTTTTGCATCTGAGGAGTCATTTCCTCTGGGTGTGCTTAACAAGGCATTTACCCTATATAGCAATTCCCTTGATTTTGGGGTTGGGGATCTTCCTCTTAAATTACGCTGTGCTGATATTTTTGAGGCTTTCTGTGTCATGTACTCAAAACTTGTATGCATCACATCACAACAATTCCTTCAGCCCTGGTAATGAGAGAGACCTAAATTATTGCCTCTCACTCTTTAATTGCATTTTGTTGGGTTTAATTGATGATAAAGCCTTTTAATACCTTGGCTGGGTGTGTTAAACTCTGTGGTCCAAATATTTTGGTGAAAGAACCATCCTGATGTAGGATAAGCCTCTGTGCAGCTGGTCAGCAGGAATGTGTGTGCAGGCATCCAGTCGAGAGTTAAGGCAAGGAGAAAGAAATTCAGCTTTGTTATAGTGTGTGGATTTATCCCTAGAAGGTGTTGGTGCTAATAGCTAAATAAATACGTGTGTCTGTCAGTCTCCTGAACCAGACTGGAAATACAGTTTTCATCTCTTCGGCTATTTAATGACAGCCCACAAAGCCAAGGTCAAATGTGGAAGCATTTTATAATAAAAAAAAAGGCAAATGAAAAAGGGCTCTTTCTAGCTAAAACCTGAACTAACTGCATCCACAAATCCTTCTGCCTGCCTTTGTGCTCAAGTTGCAACCTGTTGGAGAACTCTGCTCAGTGCTTGCATTTCCAGCTGATTTGATATCGCNTTTTCTTCCGTTTTTTTTTGCCCTCTTTTTTTTTTTTTTTTTTTTTTTTTTTTTTTTTTTTTTTTTTACTTTTTTTTGGTGGTTGAAGCTTTGTCATTTGTTTCGGAGCTGTCATTTTTATTAGTCTCCCTGGCTGATCTTTTTGGGCTCTCGTCAGGTGGTGTGTGTTCTCCATTGTCTGCCTGGTCTTGGCAAGCAGTAGGTCCTTTTATTGCCATATGACGTGGGCGTGCTTGCAGCAGTAGCCTGTAATTATACCCACCACAGGTGACAGTTACAAGAGTGCTTTGGTAATAATTTTAGCTGCCTGATCTGATGTTTATGAAGAGGAAACCCTCTTTGTGGTCTGGCTGGTGTTTGCTATATTGTGTTGTACTTTTGCCGTTTGATTTATGAAGCCCTTTTTTAATTTTTTTTTTTTTCCTTAGTATATAATGTCTTGTGTCTTTCAAAGTCCCGAAGTTTTGCAGAAGATTATTGTTGATCTTAAGCTATTTTGTACTTTCCCTATTTATTTTTGCATGCATTGTATTTATTTTGCTTTGTTCAGCACAGTAAAATAATACTCTTGCCTTTTGCTGGGTTTCTTTGTATATTTAACATCGCTGAACTCCTGTGTCTGACGCCTCGCTAGCAGATATTCTGTGTTCTCCCAGCTGTGAGAGTAATCACACATTAGCATTTAATTATTTATTTATTTTTACCTTTGACTATTATTTAACTGTTTTAGAAAAGGTGAAATTCTCTCTCCAGGAAGGCAGCACTGGTTCCTTTACTCCCAACAAAATTGGATTGTGTCAAAGGTGAATTTAGCTCATGATTTTTATGGTTATCTTACAAACCTCCATTCTGGTTTTAGGAATTTGCCCTAAAAAAAAAAATTTGGACAAGGCTGACGTGCCCACTACATGAAAGCTTTTCTCTTTTCTCTTTGGTTTTTGGCTCTTTTGGCTTTTCTCTTGTCCTGTATTTCTTTCTGCAGTCTTGAATTCTTTAGAGGAACTTCAGGTTAAAACTCTTGGGCATCTTCTGAATTTTTGATTCTTATCACAAAAATTCTGACTTGTAATTCTTCTGAAATGAATGGTGGGTTGAAAACCAAGAGAAATTTATTTGTAGCATTTCCTATCTTATCTGATCCTAAAGAGATGATTTTCCACGTTAGGATCCAGTCATTTTCATTTTCCCAATTTGCTTGTTGCTTTTTCTGAAAGTTCACTTTATTCATAGACTAGAAATTGCATAAACAAAGATGAAATTAGTATTCTAAGTTGAATGAATGTTGCATCTGCGTGAGACTCATTAAACAGGAGTGTGAGACAGAAGCTACTTACCCACCACTATTGGGAATACCAGAATTTGAGAAGCTTATTTGTAAAATTCCCAAAGTTGGCATGGATTTAGACTCTGCAAGCTGTATGGAAAAAACATATGGCTCAGCCCAAACAAACAAACAAAAAAGGCAGGAAACCCATGGCATGTAGGATGAAAAAGGTATGTATTAGGAAGTGAAAATGCCATTAAAATGAAAAATTCTCATACTTAGTGTGCTCTTCCCCCCCACCCCCAGAGCCACAGGTGTATTGATTTTCTTTCCGTCTGCATCTGCTTGGGTTTGTCTCATTATTCACATTACTTTGACCGACACCTCCTAGAAAGTACTTTAAAGCACTCAGTTTTACAGGAAAATTGTAGACACTGACTATTATCTCCCATGTTGTTGGTGGAACACCCCTATCAGTGTTTTTTTCTTTTAATTTTAAAAAGGTAGATTTTTTTTTTAAACACAAACATAAGCTTAGAGCAACACTGCATTCCCCTGAAGCAGAGAGGAAATTTTTATTCTTCCAAAACGAGGGAATAAGTAGAGACATGTCTGTAGGTGGTTTAAATCACTGTAACTCCATTAGCTTCAGCAAACCTGTGTTATTTAACATCAGTTAAAAATCTACATACTCGTTGTGGGCAGAAATCCTGTGTGAATAGAATTACCAGGTTTTCTGAGAGTAGGAAAAGCCTGTAGATGGCGATGGACCCTCAGGAATGAGCCAGCTCTGGCATTCAGGCTTTTGTCAGATTTTTCTGGCAGGTTTTCTTTCTCTTGCTTGAACTATTTTATTTTTAATTTAATTCACCCTTTCTCTCAGTGCTAATGTAACACTAGTTGCAGAAATCGTGACAACTGGAAGAAATTTCCTATTTGAAGGTAATGCAACATTTTGGTTTTATGATGGAGACAGATACACCTTGAGGGATTTCTCTTAAGGCGTTCTGCTTGTCGGGCTTTTTTTTTCTTTTTTACTTTAAATAAGAAAGAGTTGGATCCTTTACAAGTTCTGAAATAAAAAGAGATTAGTAGAGAAGCTGCAGAACAAATACAGTTTTTAAAAAGCCTGTTCTCATTCAGCTTTACTTTTCTTTATTAGCAACTAGGATGTGCTTTCACTTAGAGGTAATTCTTAAGTAACCAGAAAGTTCTTGGGTTGTTTGAGGATAGCACTAATAGTAAAAATACCTTA
>VXAD01011878.1:1176725-1207612 GCA_013399195.1 Dicrurus megarhynchus | reverse complement strand
GGGGTTTTTTTTTTTTTTTTTTTTTTTTTTTGTTTTGTTTTTTAAAGGTAGTGCTGTGATTTTGAGAAGTGCTAATAAATATGTAAGACATGTAGTGTTTTCTACCAGTTTAATATGCTGATTTATTTTACCTTTAGCATTACCCATGTAAAGCCAGCATGTTTACTGAGAGATGAGTGCCAAAGGTGAGCAAAAGTCTTCACTAAAACAGCCTTTGACTACTTTGCTAGCTCAGGTTCAGAACTTTCTGCCTTTTTTTTGGGAGAAGTCGCTGTCTTCTGTACTTTCCTTCAGCTTTCATCTTTTAATGGAAGAGAAGAGCAGCACATCTCTGTATCAAAGCCAATTGTCAGCTTTCATTAGATGCATTCTATTGTTTGTTCAGATTAGAAATAACTGCATTACACTTTGACTTTGAAGGCTTGCTTGTTTTTAAATACACTGGGTATATGTGACCTTTTTGTCATTTGTGATGCGCTTGGCTTGGCAGATTTGAGACACCCATTTAAACAGCAGCCAAACATTTTTGTAATGCAGGTACTCCACAAAAAGGCGCTTTTTGTAGGTGTAGAAAAGTAAAACAAAATCCTGCTGCTAATGAAAAGCATTAACAGGCTCATCTAAATACTTTTAGCCAGTGCTGTGCCTCAGATGCATTTCATGGGGGGGAGAAGCCCCAGTGCTCAGGGAGACTGCAGCACCCATTTTTTAGCAGTGGGTGGGAATCCAGTCAGCTGCTTTTATCCTCCCTTTATGAATATCCTCCCCACATGGGAGATGTGGCCTCTGTCAGAACATGATGGCAAGAAAGTCTAATTCCATTAAAAAATTGCATGAAGCAAATTTTCTTAAAATGTTTAGAATATTAAATGGGAAATGCATAATTGATACAGTGATATTAGGTTTTTTTTTTTCTTTTTAAACTGAACATGCCCATCAGGAATGAGATGATGACTTGTTCTGGCAGTTAAGAAAACTTCCCCAGATACTTTCATGTACACATTTGGGAAAATTATTTGCAATGATATATTTCAATTTCCTTAATAAACTAGACCTGTCTTCCTAATTCCCTTTCCCTTAAGTCCCTCTGCAGGGGTTAAGAAATGAAGCATTTTGAAATTATTATCAGATAACTGTTTCTATGAATAAAACACTAATCTAAGCTTTTTTTTTTTTTAAAAAAAATAGATTTATATTCCAAAGCTGGGAAATAAACAGTGGCAGTAGAAAGGAAATATGAGATTAATAAAAATGAAGACGTTTTGCAGAGCTGCTCTGGATGGTTTTAATCTTGTTTTGTTTCTTTTTTATTTTTTTTCCCCCCCTTCTTCTGGGAAGTAGTAGTTCTGCAGCAGCATGCATTGCAATGAAAGCAATCCCTGCTTTTCTTTTTGAAAGTTGTATGAATACTGGCAGAGACAGTGGTCCTTTAGTGCCCAATGAATCCTGTCTCACACACTGATACCTATAGTAAGACACACAGAGTGACGATGAGATCAAATGCTGTGGTTAAAAAGCCTTAGGGAAGCATTATGTGTCTGAGGTCTGATCTATTGTCTGGGAGGTCGGAGAGTGTTAATGCACTCTGCAAAGATTAGACTCCCTCTCTAATTGCTCCAACACTTCCTTAAAGGATTTAAACAGTCAGGAAAGGTGATGCTCCTTGTCAATTTTTGTCTTCTGACAGCTGTTGAAGTTTATCTGTCTTTCCATGGAGACCACTAGATCATGCAAACCAAGCAGTGGCAAAAGCACAGACCCTGAATTAGGACTGAGAGCAATGAATGCTGCTATTTACAACTCATTTCAGCTTTTAAATACTTGGAGTCCTGGGGCCAGGGTTGCTCCTACGTTGCCATGCCACTTACTTTTGGCGATCAGAGTTCCTGAAGTCCCGTGCAAAGTTTAACTCCTGAATGTGATGAAAAGTCACCCTTTTAGTTCAGAAGTGCTCACGTTATGGTCTCCATCCCTTACTGCTGGGCTGGTGCTGGGGAGCATATCTCTGTGGGATCGAGTCAGGCACACACAGCCACGGCTTGTTCGTCCCAGGGCACTGCCACACCTCAGCTACTGTGGGGCACTCTGCTATTTACTCCCAAATTTTCCTCTCCCTCACTAAGTCTGATTAGGATTTGAGTTCTCTCGGTCCACAAAGCCTGGAACATGTTTACAAAAATTTATTCAGAAAGCTGGTGAAGCTCAAGGCAGGAAAGTTTTTTCGCTTCTGAACCAGAGTGTCCAGACTGAAAAGTAGCTGACCCCTGTCACTGGTTTTATGATGCAAAATAGAAATTTGCCTAATGGATCAGAACCATTTAAAAGAACCAGTTTGTTATTTGGCAGTCTAGATATTTGAAATAGCTTACGTTTGCAAAGGATGCTGGTTTTGCTTGGAAAGTACTTTAAGGGCAAAGGATGGAAAAAAGGTAAATGTTACTGAGAAAGGAGAAGCACGGCTCCACCCCAGGAGAGCTTGGGAGATTTAATATTTCTGCAACAAGGCTGTGGTATCCTCACGTTCACAGTAGGGTAACATTACTGCAACAAGAGTGGAATTTGACCCATCTTTTTAAAAATGCCCGTTCCTGTTTCACAGACAGATGTGAGTGTGTCCTGTTTCACTGCAGCTCACTCGATGTGACAGGTCCTGCCGACCACAGAGCCATCCTGTAGTTATTTTTTCTGGTGGATCAGAAGCTTTTCAGTTTGATAGTGTCTGTGTTTTTGCTAGTCTTGCAGCATCTAAATGTGTTGGTGTATCAAATCCATTTCACACATAAATGTATAAATATGACCTATATAAATATACATATATTCAATGCCTCTTTTCTAGACTCTGAGCAGATGACTAATACAGCTGTTCAAAGGAGAAAAGGGTTTTTTCTTTCTTTCTGGTTTTTTTTTTTTAAAGCCCTCTTGGCTCTGAATCGGAAATTGAGGAGCAGAATTCATCAAGTGTATTCTGATCGTTCTCACATGGGTAGTTCCTCCTTCCCTTCCTGCATAGCATGTTCCTTTGCACTGTTGCTATATTACATGAAATGTTTCATCTGTATATAAAAATTAAAAATTCAAACAAAAATCTGGCCCACATGAAGAACAGGCCCTTTGGGCATATGGTTCATTATGCATATTCGTTTAATTACTAAAACACTTGGGATGTCTCTACTGCCCTTGCTTTCAACTTGTAAAGTTGGATCTGTTCTGCAGCACAGAATATGTTGAACAGGCATGTGTCATAAAGGACTTCAGTTTTCTCCTACTTCAAACTGCATATAATGTTCTTGGCTGAATCGTTAGAATTTGCTGATTATTAGTTCAATCCACTGCATCAAAACAGCATTTCGGGATCTCTTTTCTCTTAACACCTTCTCTAACCCCAAAAAAGCAAGTTTTACAGTGGTTCAGAGTTGTGTTTAGTATCGAAGTAATGTGAGGCTCAGGATTTAGAGTTCAGGCACATTCCTACAAAGCACCTAAAGCTGCATGTTGAAGCTGTATAACTTTTATTAGCTAGGAAGGGATTGCTGTGATAGTGTGACTTTAATTGATTTTCAGGGCAAACAGGTGGTGATGGTTTAGGCATCCCCCAGTCTCCTGCCATTCCTAATTTGGAGTTGCACATATAATAGCTTTATTAAAATAATCTTCTGGCTTTAGTTTTACCTGAACAGCTGCCTGAAATTGCGGGAGTCTTGCAATTTTTTAATTTTTTTTTTTTTTTAAAGATTATTCTGTGTTTTGGAAAGCAAGATGCTACAGGTCTGCTAGTGGAAAATCTGTATTACATAGTCATGCTGTCAATATACAGGGGGGTTTTTTTGTGTGTCACTGCTGTTAGCTTACAATGGTAACATATCCAGGGTATAATTACAGCGAGCCTCAGTCAGCTTCATGCATTTGTTCTGTAATGCAGCAATTTTGTCACACTGCAGAGTATGAACCTGCTGAAATTGTTTAAGTGTTGTGTAATCACACAGTTCCTGGTGTCCTGGGTGTGTGTCAGGTGTGGGGAGGGCTGGGGTTCGGTTATGAAGTGCATCTCTCCTCTTCTCTGTGGGAAATCTGTCCCAGGCGGATGAAGAGACATTCTGGGCTCTGGCATGGGGCTGTAGTGGGGAATCCCAGGTACAGCTTAAGGACAGAGAATAATCTGGAGTTCTTTGCCTGAAAGGATATCATCTTACTGCTTTACATGTGCTTTAGAGGTGTTTTTAGATTTCTGGGTTTGTGATCTTGCTTTACTGGTTTGTTGGTTTATGGGGTTTTTTAAAATTATTTTTTGTTCCTTTGCTCTGTTTCAGTCTGGAAATGTTTTTTTTTTAGGACTGGAGGTTTTGGACAAGAGGGTATCAGGCAGTTTTGCACCAATTGTTGTTACAATCATCTATTTCTAATTTAACTGGGTTTTCTGCCAGGTTCTACAAACCTGGTTTTTTATTTTTTCTTTTTCCCCCTGTGCCATAGCTGGAGATGCCAGGGAAGTAAGCTTATGTGTGATTCTCACTGAACACTGAACTAAGTCTAATTTAACATGTCTGCTTTATTAGAGAGCCCTTTTTCCTTTACTCATTCAGCTCTAATTTACATTATGAATGCGAAGGAGGAGTCATTAAAGTAGTTTAAACATATCCTTTAAGACTCCCATTTGTTACCAGTTGGAACCCAATTGAGAGCCCAAATTTAAGAGCACTTCCACCAACACTCCTTCCACTGCTGAACAATTACGTCACCATCTGTCCCTCGATGCTAATGTTTCTCAAAATGTTAACAAATGTATCTCCAAATAAGTGGACGTTTATCAGCTCAGCTAATGACAATTTTTTCATGACCCTTTTAAGGTGTTCACCTTATCCAGAATAAATAAAATTTGCCTACATTTTTGCCTTCTTTTAAGTAGCACAAATATTTTTTTCTGACGCTTTTGGGAAGAATTATTTACTTTTGACTTGCAGAATGCCTGTCTTCTCTGCAAATAGATTATAACTTTGTGTATGAGAATAATTCCAAAGCTATGACTCCACTGATAAACAAACCAAAACATTAGAGTTAAAAATGACCATTTAATTTATCTATGGTATAAAGCAACAGTTTTTTTTTTTCTTGGATGTCACCATTTTGGGATCTTTATTTTGGGATCTTCTCCAGTTACCTTGGTCTGTCATAGTTACCCCTTTAGAAATAGCGTGCAGATTTATTCCCCTGGCCCATCCCCAGAAGATTACCCCAAAACATAGAAAACTGTTGTAATATTTTTTCCTCCTTTTCTCCTGATTTTAAGCTTTATTGCTTGAGGGTCTTAACTGTATTTTACTTGGCACGGGAAATGTAAAATACGTTAGATAAAAGCATGAGGGAAAAATTAGACCAGTCAGCATGTTGGCAAACAGCTATTTCTTCAGTGTCTGCCGCCTAAAAGGATTTGAAATCTTTTACTCTAAAACTGTTGTACATACATAAATATAGAACCCAGAACTCGTGTTGTAGCTGATTTTGTTTTAACCTCTTTTAAGGATTAGGGATAAAGTAGCAGCCATGAGAAAATTGGACAGAGGCACCCACTAGACTCGTGGGCATTGCCTTTGGGGGTTAGATGCACGTGTTTTAGAGGACAGAGGCGACACCCCCAGGCATGCACCCCTTCGTGTTGGAAATTATCACCCACGCTGACCAATGTGCCGGGTAATTTTCAAGTAGCTGGAATACAATGTAGAAATCTTAACTTACACGTAGACTTTACAGCTGGTAAGTTCAGTGAAATAAATTTGGACCGAGTGCCTCTTCCCTGACCTCCTCATTGCAGAAATATATCTAAGGATCTTGGCTCCACTTTTCTAGGCTGGGTAACCTCATTAACGTAACAAAAATAGTCAGAATAAAAGAAAACCGTGTCTTTTTGATTAGTTTCATTTTTGTTTTGTTGTTATCACTTTCTGATTCCAGGCATTGTTATGAGTAGGGGATAAATCCATTGAACATGTTAATGACAACAGTAATTCCGGCTCAGAGTGGGGACATTTTGTAAGTGTTTGCAGTCTTGAGTGTAGCATCCCAACCTTCCCTGATGGAGTTTCCGACGGCAGTGTCCCAAGAGGATGGTGGAGAACAGATTGCAATATTGTCAGCTCTTCTGATTTCTCTGTGACTTTTGCAGAACATGCTTCTTCTTAAAGCACCATTTCTTAAGAGTCCTGTGATTGCACATGAATCACAGCTTTCATTTAAAACACAAATGAGTCTCTACTTCCTACCAGCAGCAGAGAAAATGAGATCCCCCTGAAGAGTCAGGCAATGACAGAAAAGGCCCTAACACATATTGACTTAAACAGTATGAGTTTTTTAGCGTGTTTTTGGGACTATTTTTGTTGGTTGTTTTGCATCTCTTTTTTGTTGGGAGTGGGGAACATTGTTTTTTTCTTTTGCTTTTGAATATTTGGTAAAACTGTGACCATGCTGACCAGAGTTCCCATCCTCCACAAGCTTTATTCTATTAGTCCTTGTTCTTGTTGAATCCTCAGACGTGATGTAAACTGTCAAGCACAAGTTGGGTACCTCCCAACAAGTTGGGGCCCCCTTTTCCCCCTTGAGCTCCTCCTGGGCCATTCACTCAGCAAGGTGCAGTTGGGAAAAGAAGAGATGGAATGTGGATATGGCAGCAGGGCATGGCTTTGTGTCATTTAGTCTATGCAGATGACTGGTTTGGGCAAACATGGCTTGTTGTTTGTTACCCAAAGCATTACCTGAGGAAAAAAAAATCCAAAAACATTAGGTAGATGTACGTGGTAACAAATTGTGCGAGCATATCCTTTATTTGTACCTCTCGGTTCTGTGCAGCCACAGGTTAGGCAGACTGAGGTTTTTTGGGGCACAGTTCAATTCTTTGGTTTGGCTTTTGGGATGTTTAAGTGGATTTTTTGTGTCTTTGTTTTTAGATTCCGGTTGTGTTTACACTTGCTTCAAAGAGCTTTTTGCCTTGTGGTACACCCTTAAAAAAATCAGTCAGTTGTACGCTGGTGTGTGGAGCAATGCAGAGATAATTTGTAATGCGGCATAAATATTTAAAGCGCTCTATTCCTTGAGGTCATTTTTGGTTTCGGTCGTTGCTCAATACAGGGCACGTTCCGCACCGCCGATGCTCCGCGTTCTTCTGCCGGGGACACAAAAAAACAAATTGAATCTAAAGTAAATAGGTTTCCTCGGCCAGTGCTGGTTTATTTAAGTATAATTTCTCTTCCTGCCACGTTCTCCATTATTGCATTGCGATGAGGGAGTGACTCTGCTCAGAACTGACCCTCCTTGAGCTCCAGTTTAGCAGCTGGGAAGTGCAATAAGAGTGCACTCTGAGGGCAGGGAGCATCAGGTGGATGTGGGAAGGAGAGTATCAGAACGACTCTGGAATGCATCTTTGGAAGAGGATCTCTTGTGGGGAATACATGCTACATGGTTTCCTCAACCTTTTTTTGCCGTGCTTTGAGATAGGGGCGTATTAAGCTAATTTGCATTCTTTTTTTTAATATTCTCACTACTCCATGCAAAGCCAGCCCAAGAGCACAAGCCTCGTTGCTGGACTCCCATCAGGCTGGGCCCTCACCAGGCGCTCTGATTTTTGTCAGTGGGGGCTCAGCACTGCCGTGTTCCTGCATCCATATTGCCCATATCTGGAAGAGATGGCTCCATATGCACAGCTATGTATGCACATATGCACAAAAGTCCTGCTCTCTGTGAGTGTGTTCGTTCTCTCCTCTACTCTTGTACTCTCCCTGTCTAAGGGCAGGAATAAGTATCTGTCAGAAATAATTTGTTGTCGACAGGCTTATTGCCTCCAAGGGATTCGAGTGCCCTTTTGGGGAGCCAGTATCTTATGTTATTGGCTAATATCCTGTATTTTTTTTGGAGCAGAGGGAAAGCTTAGAAACCCCAAAAAAACCTAGAGAATTTGTCCCTGAATATTTATTTTCAGAAACTTCTCCTTTTTTTATAGAGTTCATTTCTGCATACGTGGCAACTTGAAACTGTGTAGACTAGAAATAAGTTAAAAATACAGAATTCCTCTCCCCTGTAAATAAAGGGGAGCACGTCTTTCTGTCTCAGATCAAATTCACTGATTTGGTTTAGTTTGGTTTAGTTCAAAACCAAACTTGGACATTCGCAGCAGTATCAGCCCAAGTTTTTCTCCTGCCTTCACGAGTTACACAGGGTGTGTTTATAAATCACAGGGAAACTTTTGATGAAGCTGTTAGGAGTTTAGAGTTCAGTTAAATTGTGGGTTTTGAAACTTGGAGTTTCAAATAATATTTTTCACGGCTCTGCTGATGAGGCATTTCATTAGTATTGGAGCCTACACTGGCCGAGAAAATAATTTTTTACCGTAGGTTCCTCGCATGCATTTAATCTCCTTTCACTTTTATTTCTTCCATCTGATGGAATGTATCACTCTCCTCCCATCGCTGTTGTTGTCCAAGAGCTATTCTGTCACACAAGACAGCATCCTTCGCTCCACCACAAAAGCTTACCAGGTCAAAAAGAGCCCGCTTATTTTACACTTAGAAAAATTGTAATTGCTGTGTAGGAAAATAGTGCAGAAAATCCTGTCTTATGCTAGGTTTCTAAACCTCTGAAAACTGTTCTATCCCATGACTGTGGGTTTGCTGGTGACAAATGTTTTATGGGCATATTTTAGTAGACACCCGTCTAAAATCTGGTCTTAATAGTCAGACGCTAAATTGGAACCAGAGTGGCAGAAAAACCAGATTTGAAACGCGTTTCTAAGGGTTTGTTTTTACTTTCAGTTGAAGCTGCCTTCTCTCATCTTTTGTACTGCTGTCAAAAGGGCCACTCTCATGGTTGTTCAAACTCCATGCTTCTTGACAGGAACAGTTGGACCCCTCTTCAATGATTTTCAGATGAAACGGCTTCCAAACCTCCAGAGCTTTAACTTGTAGTTATTAGGCCCTTTGAAATAGCAACACATTAATCAGCTGAAATCAAGTGGTCCTTTCTCCAAGGCTGTGATATTGCTGTTGTCTTTTAGGTAGAGCTCTAGTCTAAATATTAGTTTCAAGAGCTCTTTTTTTTTCTTTCCCTCTAGATAGGTCTATTCCATTTCTGTTTCTATTTTGATCATTGTTTTAGAATGCTGTGAATTAAAGTGCTCGCCTCTATAATAGGCTTTTATACTCTCAGATTGCATTAGAAGGAGTGCTGCAGAAAACTCACTTAACTCTTAGTTTAGAAATTGGCTGCTGTGCTTTTAACTTCTCCCATGCACAGTGTGAAGCCCGGCAGAAAAAGTATCAATTATGTAATGGATTGTGTCTGACAGAACTTGGTCTAACAACAATGTGAAACATCAAAAAAAGAAATGGTTTGTTGAAACTGGATCATTTGAAACAGGGCCTTGGTTTGTGTCCTGACTTCGGTGGTATTGGGAAAGTGATCTGAACCTGTTAATGGATTCCCTTTCTGGTTCATGTATTGGACAAAAGGCAGACTGGGGATGACAAGAAATCAAGAAGATACTGTTCCTTGCATTAGCCGTTATTTACATCAGCAGCTGAAGCATTCTGGAGTTTTGGCAAAAAATATTGATAAGGAAATAGTTTAGGGAGCGTAATTCAGGACCTTCCCCCAGGCATAAAGTACCACCGAGGAGAGAGTAAAAACATGCATGATTGAGGACCTTGTCATTTGGGGAGGGGGCATCTGTGTCACAGGGCTGCTGGTGCTGTGGTCAGTGTCAGGGAGCTGCCTGAAAGTTGATAAAGTAGGACATGGGCCTGCTTGGGATCTGCTTTGAAAACTGATGCTGCAGAACTACTCAAAAGGCTGTTAGAACACAGAAATATTTCTATTCGCTCTATAAACACACTCTGAACTTTTATTATGTACTGTATGTTCACAGCAATCATTTCCTGTACCTCCGAGGCTAAATAATTTCTGAATAGCTAAATCAATTTGTCTTGTGTCTGTGTCATGTCACAGGAATGAAAGTTCCCTGTACTGTGGCAGTAGCAGCAAAGCAACTCTTGTTAAGGAGATGTGGGAGCTCTATCAAAGCTTCACTGTCTGAGCTGTAACTCAGCAGCTGATTAACCAGTCAGCATTAGAAAGGAAGAGACAGCATGCCTCAGCTACCCATTGAGCCTACAGTGAGATTTTGTAATTAAGGTTGAAGTTTTATTTGAGGTCTGAAACTTAATAATACACAAAATGTACTGTAAGATCTAAAATCACCAAGGTCTTGATTTTGTAGCTTGCCTAAATGACCTGAGATTGCAAGGTTGTGTTGCACTTGCAGCCGAGCAGAGTGATGTTCATATGGGACTGTGACAGATGCACTAAAATTGGGTCAAGTCCTGCAATTGAGTGAATGAAGAGAGGTTCTTCAAGAGCTTCATTGACTCCTTGTAGGACTTTGCCTGGCTGGCTGCTGGTGGGGTCTTTCTGCTGCATCAGGAGAGGGCTGAGTTTGCTCATAGCCCAGGGAGGTGGTGCAAATGCAACACCCTCCCATGAGCTGAAGCAAATGTTTTGAATGAATACCTGGAAATAGGAATTTCCATGAAAGGAATTTACATAAGGTTTGGATGTATATTTATATGTATTTCTTTTTTTTTTAATCTTTGTGTACCTGAGAAAGATACCTGTGGAGATATGTACAATAACAGGTCCTCGTTCTTTGCAGTGACATTTAGGGTAGGACAGAAGCTGGTATTGCCTTCACTTTGTCTTAAAAGACAAGCATATATTCATCCCAGGGAGTTGGGATAGCTTCAGAGGAACTTTTTCAGGTTAGAACTTCTCATTTATGGGAGATGTTTTGGCTGGGAATATCACGATTTTTGAAGGTTTTATTAGCTAAAGTTATGAAAGACTCCTGTAAGACAAATCAAGTACCAGTTCTTGGCCTGGATTCATGTGTTTCTGTTGCCTTGCTTACATACGAAATGTGGCCGTGTGAATCATTATCACTTCTAATTTTTTAGTGTGTTGAAAAACAGGATCAAAAATGAAAAAATACCCAAAACCAAATTGTCTTCCACATTGCTGTGCTGCAAATCAATAGCATGGGGATATATTGCCTGGATGTCAGCCCATTTTATAAATGAATATATCTCGAAGATTGCTTTACTGGCCGACAAATGCCAAGAACAGGATGACAGTCTAATTCCTTGCATAGCAACAGCTCACATGAAATCAGGTACACTCTGGAAAATGCAAGTGCTGTTTGGGCAAGGTTATGGATACAGGCATTGTTTATTGGTTTATGTTTGGCCCATGGTAGGTATTAACTGGCCATTTGTCTGATGTCAGACAGGTCTTTTTGTTTAAAAAGTTAAAACAGCTGCTGTTTTGTAGGGGTATAAATTCTCACGCTGCTGAATGCAATGGGAAGTGTTTCTTTGGTACAATGTGGTTACACTTTCAGGTCCATAACACAAAATACACTGCCATAAATATCCCATTCTACAAATGCCAGCATTGTCTTCATATGTAGTGTCTGGCAGGCCAAGGATGAGGGGAGGTAGAGATTTAGCTTCCTCATCACCCATAGAGTTTTCCCTGGGTTGTTGTTTGAGATACTTTTACTGTATCTGACTCATTTCCACTTACCTGTATTATTCTAAAAATGTGATTGTTGTTTCTGATCAAACCAGCTTCTTTTGGGGGAAGAAAAATCAGAAAAATGTGTTTGTGCCTTGTCTTTGAAGGAGATTGCTTAAAATAGCTTCAAGTTGCTACCAGCATTAGGCAGTTGTTCTGGAAGCACTGTGCAAGAGTAGAAAAGGAAATGGGATCACAACATACATTTTATGGCAGTTCTGGATTTAGTTTATTAACTCTGCATTGCCAACCTCTCCAAGTTTGCAGTCTGTTCAGGTGTTGTTGGTACTTTTAAAATGGGATTGCAGTTTGCCTTGATACAGTTTTTTGAAAAATCCTATGCACTTTTTAAATCTCCATCATGTTACTGGTGTGTTTTGCTGTTCCAGATTGGCTTCTGGTTTTGCTGTTAGTGGATTTTGTCAGATACCAGCCCAAACACACAGACTTGTACTGGATTTTAGGAAAAGAGACTCCAAAGAACCAGTGAAATCAGAATATGCTGTGCTGAAAAATGGCAAGAGTATGAGAATGGAGACTAGGCTGACAGGATCCCTTCCCAAAATAATGCATCATGTGCAACCTAAGGCCTTGCCTTCTGGAAGATGACAGTCCTTTCTCTGTGCTGCTGTGCCAAGAGTATAGGTGGATTAATGGTGAAGATGCATTTGCTGATCATCCCCTGTGGAGTGACAAGGAAGCTCCATGGCTCCTGTTGCACAAGAGGAAAATTCTCTTCCCTAGCCTGGGAAAGACCCCCTGGCAATTAGGGTTTGATGAAGTAGAGCAGGTTTGCCTCTCTAAGTGCATCTGTTATACACTAGCACTAAGGACAAAAGGCTTTCAGGCTGGAGGGGTCCCAGGAAGGAGTGGATAAAGCCTTTGGACTGACCCTGTGTTTGTGGCCTTCTCCTTCCCCAGATACAGGGGAGGAGAAGCCAATGAGCAGCAGCCTAATGAACTCACACAGAATAGAGAGAGCAGGTTTCTTTGCCAAAATAATAATCTGAATGAGGTTAGCAGAGATTCAAGGATGGATGTACAGAGTGATAATGACTGACAGCCTTTCTTACGTGTCTTTCTCTTCAATCACTTGTTTGTATTCTCCCAGGTGTTTGTGGTCACCGTCTGGACCGTGGAGCTGTACATGGTGCCCCTGGCTTTGCTGGTGCTCTTTGCGTACAATTTCTCCCTCGTCACAACAGGGAAGGTCAATAACACCCAGGATGCCCAGGCAAGTGGAGTGGCAGTAACATTTCTGGCAGCCGAGCGAAGCATCACGCGTTTTGATGGCATTAAACTGGTTGTGTAGTTAAACAGCACTTCTGTTTCAAAGTTACTGAAAAGAAACCTCAACCCTCTCAATTTTCATTATTCAATTAAAGCAATAAACCATTCAGAGTAGGAGAAGAAGACGAGAGTGTGTAGGAGGAGGATTTCACTTACTAAATAACTACAAAGGTTTTTAAGTTGAATTAAGAAAGGCTTGCAAAGCAACAAGTTCCTAAAAGGCATTCCCCTCCTGCCATAACACTTTGCAACACACTAATGATTCATGTTTCACAGAAGAGGAAAGTCAATTGAATCCAAAAGAGAATGTAGTTCTTTTAAACCTTGTCCTGTGATCTGAGGTTTTAAGAAGCTTTTATTCCTCCTTCCCACCCCCAGCTCTTAAAAGACATTTTTTTTCCCCCAGAAATTTAGCCTTTGGTTTTTAACTTGGGAGAAAGAAAGATTTAAATACAGAAGTAATCACCAAGTGTGACAAAGTGCTACTGTTGGGGTATGAAATGTTGTTTGATGTTGACCACTGTCTTTACTCCCATAACAATGGTTATTACATTTAGAAAGGACAGTAAATTCATGAATGTCCATAATATTTCTTTTCTAAAAGTGAAATAAATACAATAATGAAATGGAAGCCAAAGGATAGTTTCCTTCTAACTTTTGATGAAAAGATGATTGATATTGGTGGCCATGAAGAATACCTTTACCTGAGTGAGCCAAGTGGATTTTACACAAAAATATGATATCCTGGAATTAAAAAAGCCAATAGCTGGTTTATTAGTTTTAGTGTGAAAAGTTGCTCCCAGTTTAGTTTTCATCCACTCCCAAGTGGAAAGATTCTTAGAAAACAGGAGAAGTTGCATTATCCAGACCAGGGGAGGCTTAATTTGAAAACATGGTAAAAGAAATGCTTTTCTCCAGTTTCAGCCAAGTCCAAAATAATGCAGAAAGATATTGTGTGTCTTCAGTGACTACTTGATTTCATCAAGAAAAGCAGAACTTCCCATGTGGGAGAATCCCAGGCAAACAGATGTTTTTGTTTTTAATACAAAAGGCAGTAAAAAATAACAATAATGGCTTACCCAGAAAAAATACGCAGAGTGTATCTTCCAGCCCCTTCCCTCATCCTGTGGTGAGTTTGTTGCATGTTCAGGTGAGGAGAGTCTCGCATAAGACAGAAAAATGGAACAGAGCATCATTTAGGTGGACACTGCAAAAAGGCTGTTTCTAAAAATACGGCTAATTGTGGTTATACTAAAGAAAGGTCCATCAGGAATTTGGCTCTTTTCCTGTCCCACATTCTGTAAGCAATGCCATGCCATGAAATTCAGGGGTGCATTTTACATAAGCAAAATCACACATCTGCCAAAGTGCTTTGCAGGATTGGGATCATATGGAACAAGTAGTCAAAGTGCCTTTAATATTACCTGATTCCTTTTTTATGTGTGTCTATGATTCTAACCATCTGTAGGTCAAAAATAGACAATCAGGTGCTAGCCCCAGTCACATCTGTCCTGCAGATGAGAAAAGGTTTTCTTCAAAATACCAATGCTTTTTACACAGTAATTTATTTATTTTTTGCTTCTTCAGGCCTTGGCTGGATATTCACTGCCATTGGTTTTTGTGTGCCAGCACGCACATTTTGTGTATACAGAGGAGTGCAAGCAAGAGTCTTTGCAAAAGTGAACCTCAAATTCTCTCTGATTTCTGTGCTATAAAATGTGAATAACAGTATTAACCTTGTATTCCTGATCCACTTGCCAGGAGGCTAAATTTGTGAATATTGGTAAAATGTTTTATGATTTACAGATGGGGAGCTTCTATAGAAATTTAAACCATGATCAGTGTTAATTCAGCTGCTCAGGGTATTCCAGAGAGCCAAAGAATAAATCTGGGTATCTGAACTCTCAGTACTTTTTACATCCTAGATGCAACTGCTTTTTAGGGGGGAAAAAAAGAAATTAAAAAACCCCAAAAGAGAAACACCCAACCCCCCAAGAAACCCTAAATCCAAACCATCTTTTTATTGTGATTCCTCACATTCTTTGCATATTTTCTGTATTTAAACTTGTAGTACACAGATTCAAATGTAGCTATTAAATAACCAAGAAAAAAACTGGAGGACCCTGTTAAAGGCTCAGTTTATTAAATACCTGAATTGAAAGCCAAGTGCTCCTAATCCCAAGCCTTCGCCAAGTCTTTTGTTTTCTGTCCTACCTGTCAGCACAGAAGTTAAAGGGAGGAAATAATGCTGCATAGAAATCTGACTATGATTCTGTGTGAGATTGATTATGTTCATACTCATGTGTTTTCTAAAGTCTAGTGTTTCAGTAATGGCCCTAAAGGGAGGGTGCAGTCATTGTGGCAGTGGGGATGGAACGAGTTGAGTACAGAGTCCTCAGCCTTGACATACCAGTTGGTTCATTTGCAAGACTGAGAACAAAGCTGTTTACAGATAGTAAAAGTTGGCAATGAATTTGAAAGCCTGTTACCTTCAGATTACTGGACACAGCCGCTAATGCTTTATTTAGACTTAAAATTTGTATAGGGTATTGCATGCTTTGTTCAGAATACCATTAAAAAAAAAAGGTCCTTGAATACGAAACACTGTTTTGGAAAGGAAAAAGTGATGGGTTTTTTTAATGACTTTCAATAGCAGTGGGAGAAAATTGTGCAGTGAAATGTTGTGGGAGTATCATAAGCTTTTTGAACATTGCCTGTCACTAAAAAATAAGTGTTGTGGTTTGTAATATGGACATCTGCTTCTGCAGGAGCTTATGGGCTTGGATGAAGACGAGGATGAAGATGATAAGGTAAGCATCTCTCACGACTGCGTTGGCTAGAATCAGAAGGAAGGTGGGAGAACACAAACAAATCTTCTCTCCATAAATCTTCAGTTATTATCTGTATTAACTGGGAAAACAGTTGTCAGCAGTTTTCTACTTGGCAAATTCGGAAGTAGGAAGGGGTTTGTGTCACATTCCACAGAACCTGTGGGAGCCCTGAACACCAACCAAGTCTGAGCAGCCCCACTTTGTGCCTGACCTTGCAGTGGGCACACGTTCATGAATGTGCACCTAGGGGGGTGTGTGTGGGTGGAGGAGGTGCAGAGACGTACACAAGGATGTACAGTCCCCCCTCGCTGCCATCCCGAGGGCTGGATGACATTCTGTACTAATGGCTTTCCCCAAACGATTTGGCATGTCCACTTCGGTAGGCCAGAATTGGTGTGATTTGTGGAGGGCTGGTTAGAATTTTCTCAACGTTTCTTTCAGAGCCTGGGAAAAAAACCCAGTTTTAGTTCAGGGCTGAAATGTGGAAAGAATTGGAATTGGCAAGGCCTGTTTTTTATTTTATTGGAACATACTTACTCATTCTTCTCACTGTGAAAAATTCATTGGATTTTTTTCCAAGTTTATCAAACCACAGTGACAAATGATAAAAGGATTAGAGGGCATGACATATGAAGAAAGATTAAGAGAACTTAATGTATACAGCTTGAAAAAACATAAGTAAGTGAAGGAGGATCTGATAATCTATAAATACTTTAAAGCTAAAAGGTGAGGAATTATTTAACGAGCAACAGCATGCAAAGGAACATTAGCTGTTAGGAAGAAAATGTTCACGAGGGGATGTGAAACTTTCAAATTGCATACTAAGTTAATGAGACTCTTCTTGAATATTCTATGTTTTAAAAGTGTTACAGTGAAATTGTTGATCATTAAGAAGTAAATCAATACCACAGCTAGCAAGTGCACCTTAACTCTTCTCAGTCACAGCCCCTAGGATTGAAGCTCAGCAGACTAATTGATGGGAATAGTTATTTAAATTTAACTTGCTCTTCTGTGGTGGTTATATTTTAATGAGCAACCAGAAATCCGTCAAAGTTATAAAGTGAAATTTAGGCAATCCAGCTGAATTACAGGTTTCTTGCAACACACAATAGTTGTTTAAATGTTCTCATTTATAATTTACTCTTTGAATCATAAAATTCATCAACTGAATGGACCAATATCTGAAACTCATCAGAAATTGCTAAATGAAAGTTGCATCCTTTTCTGTGTACCCCTAAAAGTCAATAATTTCTATTTAGTGGGTACCTGGTTCTAGACACCTGTAAATATTATTTGTATGATGCCTAAATGTATAATTTATTTGCTGGAACAATCCCATTTACTTTCTTCTATTTTAATATTCCTCTTTTTCCCTTGCAAGCGCTGAGGTGGGAAAAGAGAAGTAAGAATGTATTAAATAGGCATCAAATCCTGTTTCCTGTGGTGTGCCATAGATTCATTGCTGCAATGCTAAAATGTTCTAGGTTACATTTACCCTACATTTAACTCCAGTGACTTTGGTTCTCTCTACAAATACAACTGGGTCACTTCAGCATGGATTTAGTGACTTTGCATTTTTGCCTCCTCCCTGAACAGGTTCACTGTTGTTCCCTTTCTTGGTTTATTTTAACTAAAAAAGCAGGTTTGGGAAAACTCCCAGGAGTCACTGTTGAGCTGTTGATGATTTGGCCCTACCATTTTGAGAGCTGCCTCTCTCTCCATTTCACACCCACTCCATGACTCTCTGACATGGAGAGCTGGCAGCACTGGCTAAAGCCTCTCACAGTAGACACCCCCAGCAGGCTTTCTCATAACACTTTACATCCCAACATTTCAGTAATAATTCATAATTCATTTTAATTGTTATGGGTCTACAGACTTCTGACACAGATTTGCCAGAAGAGACAATTACCAGCCCCTACATTTGTCCCATGTCCAGTGCTGTGCAGAATTGCTTTACTGTCTTTGCTGTGCCCTGCGTGTACCCCCGTGCAGCAGTGATGGGCCACGCTTGCACTCCCATGACTTGCATCTTTTAAGTACATTAGGTTATTCTGAGTCACTTTTCCAAGTCTGAGGGTGGCCAATGCTCTCTGGGGAGTGTAAGAAAAATGTAATTTTATGACACTATCTCATGGCAATGTCAACATTTAAACAGACAACTCTACTTTAAAAAGAACTCTGTGTATTTTTTTTTCCTCCCTAATACAAGAGCTCTCAAAGTTGAAATCTGCTAGTTGGGTTGTGGTGTACGAGGTCACTGTTTCTGTTTCCTGTCATCCTGCTGTATCAAAATACTCACACACAGAGCCCTTCTGGGTTCTGCTGCCTGTTAGACATAACAGACCGTGCTTCTGGGAATTGTAACACACCCTCGAAGAGATGAACTGTTTACAAATTATAAATACACAGACACTTAGTTCAAAAACCCAAGAGCAGATTAACTCCCTCCACCTAGACTATCTGTCTTAAATGACAGGGCTTAATTGCCGACTCCCCCGTCCTGTCCCCCTCTGCCCTCCCCACATACCAGCATGGAGGGCTGTAAAAGATAGCAGTGCTCTGTCCCTTTGGCACGAGCTCTTCGGTGGATAAATGCCTTCTCGGAGTTGTGCCATCTTGGACACAGAGTTCAGGCTGTGTCCTGTCAGCTCTGGGGTCTGTCAGGCTGAGTAAGGATTGTTTTAAAATTACGTCGCTGAAGCATCTTTAGCCTGCCAGTAAGAAGGTATAGACAAGCTGCGTGCAATTCTGTTTAAGTTGTCTGATTGTTGGCCACTTCTGTTTATTTTATTTGTTTTTTCTGTTTCCGATAATGACTGTATTTCTGATAATGACTGTAGAGTTCCAAGAGCAGACAGTTACCCTGTGAATGACTGTGTCATAGCACCTGACTGGAAAGAGCCTTGGATCTTCTCCATTGTCCGAATAAAAGTTTACATCTCCTCCGCAACAGACCAAACTTAATTTACTACTATTGTCAGGTCTGGTAACTGATTCAAAAGAAAATCAGAGACAAAACTAAATCAACAACAATTCCTGTGTGGGGGTTTTGTTGGTTTTTTGGGGTTTTTTTGGATAGTTTCTATCCTGTGGTGAGTCAGTGTAGCCCTGCTTGGCTAGTGCAATGTAACAGGGAAGGATCAAATGATACTGTGGCTTTAAGCCAAGTTATTTGGCACCTTCCAAGAAATGTTTAGTATCTCTTGTACTGGAAAAAAAAAACAGAAGTGGAAAGAAATCACCAAAGAATAAAAATTCAATGTCTTTAATGTAGGAAATTCTCTGTCAAAAATAGGTACCAAAGATATACAAAGTTTTATGAACACAATTCAAAAAGACTCCAGCCGAACAAATTAAAGTCAAATTCATCCAGTAGCAAACAGCTGACATTTTCCATTTGAGTTAGATTCAGCATGTGGAAACCTTCCGTATGGATCTTATTTGTACGGGTGGATTACGATGAAAATTGCATTAATTTTCTCCGCAGTAAAGGTCAGTAATTGAAACATGAACCAAAAGTCTATTGTGTAAGATGCTATATCCCCATACTTAGGAAAGGTCATTCAAGACCATATCATCTCATTGTTTTCTTCCCTAGAAGTATAAATAATTTCATTAGTTTTTCTTTTTCTCTTCAATACAACAATTGCAATATGATATTTCAACATCCCCCATTAAGATTGCTGAAGAGAAATTATGGTAAGGACTTGAGAATGCCCCATGATACACACTGTGTTCAGACTGATGAGGAGCATCCATGTCCTCTACAGAATTATGGGCAAGATGGTGTCATAAAACAACTCAGTTCAGGGGTTGGTGTGGCTGTGCTTTACTCTTTTCCAGGGAGCCTTCTTTGTACAAGAATCTGGAGGTTAAATGGTCTCTTGTAATGTCTTATTTGCACTGCAGCATTGTCTAGGACTGGTCTTATCCATAGACATCCCATAAACTGGCACAGTCCCTATATCAGTGTCATGAGCCACCCATTCATAGGTTTAGAGGTGACGGGGGAGAGGAGTTTAAAGGAGGGACTTGCAGAGGACTTTTAGATATCCTGGGCACTGTGGTACGACTCTCCTCACAAAGAAACCTTAGCAGCTCTATGGAACTCCAAAATTCTACCTCTTACAGAGAATTACCTACCTAGATGTAGGTAAGCCAACACTGTAACTTCTCTAAATCTCTGGAGAAATATTAAGTGGCACTAGGCAGGTCACGGGACCGAGCACAGGAACCTCAGGGAGTTCTCGTCCCTTAAAAATTCCAACCATTTAAAATGTTGTTAAATTTTATTTTGAAGTGGCCAGATACGTGAATAAGTCTCTCTTTCTCCTGTACTCCAAATTGCTAAAGATCATTACCTAGATTATAGGTGATGATCCAGTAGCTTAAGTCTAATCACCATGTGACTGTTCTTAAGTCTCATGTGTTTCCAGGAGAAAGCACTTATTTTAACACAATTTATTTTCTTTCCCTGTCCACTTTTTAAATCAAAGATGACTGATTACTTTTTATCTCCATTCAGGATTGATTCTTGTTGCTTCTTAAGCATGTGTTCCTCACCTGAATTGTGTTTTACTGTATTGTGACTGCAGATACTGCTTGAAAACTTGTGGCAATACCAGTGGATTTTGGGTTCCTTGTCTGTGAAAACGTGATCAAGTACATAAAATGCTTCTTAAATCCCCTGCGTTTCATGCCTGTGCATAGAGAAAGAAACAGAATTATGACCTAGGGTTTTTCACATAAGATTTTTCTTGGGTCTGTCTTAGGAGACTTTTGCTGGTCCCCTGTGCATGGATGAAATTCATCTAATGTAGGCAGAGAAAGTGCAGGCATGGTTGAGCAAGGCATGGAGTGGTCATCTTCTGCCCTTCAGGCAGTGTTCCCCAGCCTGAGCTGTAGGATGATGTGCTATTGCTTTCCAAATGTGTCCTTTTAAGACTGATGCTGCTCTCCTTCATACCAGTCTGAAGTGATTCTATTGGCTATGGTGGAATTATTCCAGATTTCACACCTTTTTAACTGAGAGCATAAATTGACCTGTATGTGTTGCATTTCCTCTATTTGGTAATTATTTCAAGTACACTCAGATTCGCTAAATTTCCACAGGCAGGCACATTTGCAGCATGGTGTTAATAAACAAAAAGATCCTGTGATGCACAGTTTCAGGACTGCACGAGGCAACTGCTCAGAGTTTGGCAGCCGTCCCCTGCGGGTGCCCATCCTCCTGGAAGCGCTGAGGAGCTCTCCTCGGCACGCAGCAGGCTCTGCAGCACAGGGCAGGGCAGTGACTCAGCAAGGCAGATTGCTGGGCTCCTCTCAGCCTCCTTTGGCTCCCACCGAAGGCAGGATCCGGTTCAAGGTTGCTGTGGTGACTGTTTTTAAAGCTCTGCCTGGAATTCATTTCAGCTACCAAGAGACTGTCTGTCACTCTATGGCTACCACCTCCCACAAGAGCTTCATTCTGGTGCTAGACTGGAGCTGTTAGAGAAGTGTTCCCTGCAGACAATAGAGGCCAGTGGTCTGCTGTTTATACCCAATAAAATCCTTTTGCTTTCAGAAGTTCTTCGTGGACGAGTATTTTGGCCCTAGGATGTTGTTTGGCACAGGTTTTGCTGGACACCGCTAGGGTTGGAGTTTTGTAGTCTAGCAGAGAGCAAGTTGCAAATTAAAGCCAACTTTGGCTAACTCTGCTTTTCTCTAAATAACTACAGCATGTTTTGTTGGGTTTTTTTTTAAAGCAGAATAATAGTGGAGCAAAAAGGAATGCATGCCTGAGCTATTTTCCTTTCTTTTCCCTTTCCATCAATCTCGTTTGTTGCTAATACACTGAAGATTTAATAACTGGTACGTTAGATAAATCCTGGTAAAACATTGCCCTAATGTGCTTGTAGCAGCAGTAGCATAATGAGACAGCTACTGTAAGAAAGCTAATCCTGAAAGTTAGGCCAGCCCAGGGCTAGGCAGACTAATTCTTCCAATCCCCGAAGATATTCAGGATTTTCATTCCTGACTGAGCTGCCTGTATCCTGTTTTCTTCCTCCTTTTGCATTAATCTGTATTTATGTTTTCTCCTCCCCTTTTCCTCATCTTTGCCCCCAAGTGTTCCTCAGCTTTATATATGTTGAGTTTCCCTTGGCACGCCAGAAATCTGCTGATGAATACCACTTGTTTGAAAGTTGCATGCGAGATTTTTCTCTGCAAGTGTTTTCTATGAAATCCAAGTGAGCAAGTATTATGTAGAACTTAGCCATGGCTTCAAGCCTAACTTTTCGTGGAGTGCATATGATATTTGCAGTATACATCAGAAATACACTTAAAGAACAACAGCAAAAATTGTCTGTGCATTTGGAGCGTTGCTTGCTAGTTTGGATGTATCCAGAGGAAAAATATTTGAAGGATAGATTTAAAAAATAGGAAACAGCTTTCTGTAAAGATGAAAGCTATTAATCATTGAAACAAATGATCAAAAGAAGTTAGGGGATCTCCACCATCCAAGCTTTGAATTCAGTAATGGATGCTTGGCTGGAGAAGAAGCACTAACGGGTGGCATTTGGCCTTTGTTCCAGAGCAGACGATTGAAGAATTTTGCCTTCAGTGTCTTCCCCCATAACTCTTAGGATTTTCCCTCACCAGCCCAGCTCTGACTGTTGTAGCTCACCCGTTGTGAATTGCTGAGTTAGTGCTGGGGATGTCCTCCCCTGGCCTGCCCCATCTTCCCACTCTTAAAGTCTTCAGCATTGGAAGCCCCTCAGTGTTGTGGTTGTGTGAAGGTTTCTCTTGCAACTGTCCCTAAATGTCTTGGAGCAGCGTAAGTTCCTTCCAGGGAAGGGAGATCCCAGAGCTGTGGTAACCCTTTAAATGTGTTTATATATCTGTTTAACTGTTACATATTCCAGAAATAAAAAAATCTAGGAGCTTCTTCCAGTGCAGCAGAGGTTTGGTGCCTTCATTTCTGAGTTCAAGTTGATGTACGTTAGCTGGAGACAAAAGACTTAATTTCTAAAATTGTTGGGTCTTGGTTGGTGTTGTTTTTTTTCCCCTCCCCTGACATGCTTAATCTTTTGTAAACCCCCTTTTGTGGTTTTGTTCAAGCAATTAATGTAGAAATGAAGGTTTCTTAAATGAGGATATGCAAGGAAGATTTGAAGTAACACACTGATTATATAATTAATTCTCAGTTGTAAATTCATTTTGATGGAGTTAATTCCTCCCCAGAGGCTCAAGACTAGTTTTGGTCCACCCACAGTGCTGTAATCAGCTAAGAAATAAAGAAGAAAAAGGCCTTGAAGGAATGGAAGTTTCATGACTTAGGGAAATAATGCCAGAAACAGGCAGGATATTTCATTTTCAATTCATGCAAAAGCTTCTGAGCTGTGATCTCGATCCATCGGTATCCAAATCCAGTTTTCAAGCAGTATAATATATTGAGTCCAAAAGAAATCAGAAAGGAATGATACCTGAAGAGGATGGAGAAAAATTGTCTGAGTGGGGCCTTGCACAGATGGGGAACTGTGTTTAGTGGAAGATGTATTTTGAATTCTTTTTTTACATTTTCCATGAACACGATATTGTTCAAATACAGTTTTGTCTATGACAGTTGCCCATATACTAATAAATAGGGTCCAGTGACTGTCATCCTGCAGGACTCTTACTACTTCTGACAGTTTTTGTGAGGTGCTGGCTTCACAAAGCATAAACAACACTCCAAAACCTAAATAATTTGGAAAATCCTGTTTGCTGTACTTCATTTGTCTGCTTCTCTGTTGCTTAAGCAGTGACCTGATAATCCTGTCCATGTGTTTAGACTGCAGGTTTCCAGAACAAAGCAACAGTAACAAAGAAATGATGTTGACAAATTCCCAGGATTTTCAAATGAAAATGCACACTGTGCATACTGCAGGGACAGTTGCAGCCTATTTTTCTCTCGAAAAACTGA
Organism: Dicrurus megarhynchus; assembly: GCA_013399195.1. NCBI lineage: Eukaryota > Metazoa > Chordata > Aves > Passeriformes > Dicruridae > Dicrurus > Dicrurus megarhynchus. The sequence goes on along the minus strand of VXAD01011878.1, from coordinate 1,183,939 downwards.
TTTTATTTACAAGGCTTTCTAATCCCAGTTTGTCTCTGCCTGTACATTGGTTGGCCATATTTTATATCAGAAATTGAAAGCACTGTTGCCCGGGGGTGATTTTAGCATGCAGCCAGGTGAGCACGGGCATGCAGTTCTCATAACTTAGGGACTGGTAGTTTCTGGTTTATTTTCTGGCTCTGCTTCGTGGCTGCAGCAGGAGTTGAGTTGTGTTGTGTTGGTTAAACTGCGTTATCACCACATCTCTGAGCTCCATCGAGGACGTGTAAATGAAGTCAGCATGATGCAGATAGAGCTGGCAGATGATCTGCCTTGCAGCTCTGGGCAGCAAGAGTAGGCTTGCCCTGAAATATCACTTTATTTAAGTGCTTTCTTTACCCCTCTGCCTGAATTTGGACAGAATGAATTTCCCACCGTCTGGTTTTCCATGAGCTGCTCCCCAACTTCTGCTTCCAAGTTTGGTGGAATAAAAGCCAACTATGGACTGTTGTGCCATTCCAGTGAGGAAATAGTTAAATATAATTTCAATGTGTCATTTACATTTGAGCCTAACGAGATTATAACTGGAGCTGTGTGAAAATGACTTTTTGGTGCTATTTTCACATAAACTGACTATTTATTTATTTATTTTGTTCTGGGGTTATTTCACACCCCAAGGGTTTCATTTTTGTTGGTTGTTTTATTAATGTAAAAATACTCATTTTCACACCCAAATGTGTGATTATTTAAAATGCTGCTTCTATTCATTGTGCACTGACTTGCAACCTAAAGGCAAATATTCAAATGTCTGGAGCTTGATAACTCCATGGTGGTTTTGGCTGGCTTTTTAAACTCAAAAATTACTGTGAAGAGAAATGGGCAGTAAGTAAATCAAGGTGGTATAAAGGCTGCATTCCCATGCCTGCCTCTCAGCATCCAAGAATGGGTCACAGGTTGTTCCAGCACACTCTGTAGAGCGGTGCCCTGTCTCAGGTGCACACAAACTCTCTGCCAGCATGGTAGTGCCAAAATTCTGGAGCAAGAGCCCTCTGTGGCCCTGTGTGACTTAAACAGCCTCTGACCCTGTCCTGCATGGAGGAATAATGGGGATGACAACACAGAGGCAGAATTGCAGCAGTGTTGATGCACATCTCTGGGCCTTGCTCATTCCCAAGCTCTCTCCGCTACCTTGGCTGATGTGGGCCACGGAGAACAGGAATACAAAATGCTCTTTGCCATCATCTCCCCTCTCTGGGAACAGATTGGTTAAAACACAGCTTAAAATGTTTTGTTGTTTTTTTTTTGTTTTTTTGGTGTTGTTTTTTTGTAAATTGGACTGATTTTTAAGTGTCTAAATGTGATGTAAAATCAGTGTCCAGGGCTCTGCATTTTGTAATAAGTGAATGTTTTGCTGATTTCTTGCTAGAATATCTGCAACCACACCAATTTGCATGCCTGTATGTGTGTTAGATTGCTGGCAAAGAAATGCTGAATGCTGATAATTGTATACTGGTTTTCAAGCCTGATTTAAGTAATTTTGATTTTTAATTCATTCTGTGCTTCCTTTTTATTTCTGCACATGTGTAGTAATGTCCTGTAATGTTGTTGCCTAAAATAAGCAGTAAGAAATGAAGTTGAGATGGCCGATGTAAAGGGAAAATGACATTTTTTCCTTTGATTCCTTTTTTTTTCCCAGTAAAAGAATAAGTCTCTGTATACAGAATGTTCAAAAAATATTGCATTCACTGTCTTGCTGCTAATTTATATACACAAAACAGCATGGCTGTGGGGAGCCTACAAAGCTCAGAAAAGTGATATTTAGAAGTTCTGCACAAGAATATTTTTGTTCTTGAGCACTGAGCACTCCACACCAGGGGTGCTCAGCACCTCTTGCGCTTTGGCATCCAACTGTGTGAAATCCTGGTTGAGATCCTGCAGTCCAGTTGTGTTAGAAGGTGAAGAAACCTCTGTGCATGTGTTGAGGAAAAGGAAAAAAATACAGGGATCTATACAGATAATGTTAGTTCTGTGTAATAAAACCAAGGGTGTTCGTTCTCTCCTTCCTTCAGTGAAATACTTGAGATGGATCAGCAGTGCTGGAAATCTTACTTTCACCACATGTCTGTGAACACCCTAGCAAATTATTAAAAGTCTTGTTTTTCTGGTTTCTTTTGATTAGGAATCTGAGAAAAAGGGGCTAATTGAGAGAATCCACATGGTCCAAGAGATCATCATAGCTGTTCAAAGCATCCTGGAAGAAATAGCATCGTTCGGAGAGAGGATTAAAAAGTAAGTAATAAATTTTTCTTGCTTAGCTGTGATTTGCAGTGAAGCAGAACCAGGAGGATCAAGGTGGAGTAAATGTCTTGCTCCAAAAATGGCTGCAAGGTGCAGCAGGGTAACCTGGCCAGTCCCACCACTGCTTGTTCACTTAGTCTTTCATTCCAAAAAATCCTTTGCAAAGCACAGAGAAGAGGAGAAGCCGTGTGCTTTACTGATGTAGCTTTCATGTTTGCCTAAATTTCTGGTCTTGCTTGTTTATCATGGACTGGGGAGTCATGGATGCCACAGATACAGCTTGAAGATGTGGGCACAGAAGCATCAGGCATTTATTTTCAGTCTATCACAGAAAGTAGGTACTGATGGTCAGTGTTGCCTTTCCCACGCCCTCCCTGTCCTGACCTGGCTGCAGGGATTACCAGTCACTTGTGTCCCTGGCCCACACATTGATCTTCTTCTGTCTTTACCATTTTGAGCTGTCTGCTTCCTGCTGGTGCCACGAGGAAGCCCAAAGGGGGTTTTCAGGGTCTCATTGCAAGGGGGGAGGCACAGAGGGTATTCCTGACCTTACAAAGGAGGGAGGTGAAGAGCCTTAAAAAAAAAAAAATCCCCCACACAAACACACACAAACCTTTTATAACTCAGTCTTTATTGGAGCTTAATTGCTCCATATTGTCTTCTGTTTTGAACACAAAGTGATGGTTTGTGACCAAGCCTCACTTTAATGAGGAGCTGGGTTCAAGCTAAAAATACAGCAACCGCATGTGCTGTGGTGCCACGCTGGACACCCCAGCTGGGGTGGAAGTGACCCAAAGATGTATTCCAGTCTATGAACAGGGCACTGTTCTGCCCAGCTGCATGGCAGGAAGGCTCAAAGCACTTAAGAACTATTAATTCTTGTATTCATTTTGGTAACAATGGTCTTAAAGAACACATTGGGTATTAATGTGGACGCCCGATGTAATTTCAGAAGAATTCTGTTGTAGCTCGGCAGTGATGTGCCATTAAAAAATTGCTATCAAAGTTTTTTTTGTAAGTGACAGACTGAATTGTGCTACAGTTTCCGTCTGTCACTCCAGTTACACAATCATAGGGAGTTTTCATAGTTTAACTCAATTGAGCTGTTTTGCTATTTTTTTTTTACTTTAACTTAAGCTACATTGATTGATAATGATGGGTCCTCTCCCACCTATTTTTACTTAATATTTAATATGTCTATTGAAGCTTAAATGTAATTCTTGAAGCGTCCTATTAATTTTATCTGTCAAAGGAAGTTTGTCTTATTTTGTAGCCTGATAAGTGGTCCAGATTCATTCTCTCTTCTTCCTACTCCCCGTGATATGATGAAGTTAGCAGGCAGATTGTATGAAACAGAGATGCCCACATCCATAAATCCTCCTGTGGTCTAACTGTCATCCTTGCAGTCCGGGTAGCTCAACATTTGGTGCAGGCCATAGGGTTATATCTTACAAGGGCACAAGGGGACAAAGGAATTTCAAAGATGTGCTAGCAGTAGATCCTCACCTTAAGTCCATCACTGACTTGCAGATGAGAGATCTGAGTGAAATAAAATCCTGTTTTTCACTGCAATGTGGCCAAAGCCTGAAATGCTGTAGTAACTGAGCTTTTCCAGAGTGCTCCTCTTGGGAAAAATCCGATGCAGATTATTGGAATGCAGAAGTTTGGGCTGCTTCTGGCTTACTGCAGCTTATCCAAGTCAGCCTCCTTTATTCAGTGTAGTTAGGAATTGCTGAAAATGTAAAGAAATAGGAGAAATTGTATATATATGTAGACAGATTTATATAGAATATTATGGCCCTAACATTACACAGAGAAATTACTTGAACTGCTCTTTCACAGTTTAGCATCATAACAAATCCAGTGCCAGTTATTTGTTGGGGTTGACTCTGGCTACCTGCCACGCCTGAGCCGTGCCCTGACCCTCATCTCCTGTCATCTCCACTGTGGCCCAGCGGAGCCGGCTCCGATGGCTCGGCCCCTGCACGCCCCGTCTCCAGATCAGATAATCTGCTCATGAATAATGGAGAGCTGACTGGCGAGCAGAGATGTGTAACAAGTGCAACACGTAGAAGAAGAAACAAAAACAACGCACTTACATGCCTAACAACTTCACTGAGCTCCCCGGGGCTCCTCTTCTCTTTCCTTATCATGATATCTGCCTCTCAGATATCTCCCTTCATCCATTATAACATCCAGATGTAGGAATCTTGCTTATCCACCTTCCAAAGGGTCTGCAACTTACAGCATATCTGACTGCACCGAGGGCTGCAAAGAGATCATTAAATTATTATTGGGTAGCAGAGCACAAACAGTGTCCAAGAACAGAAATGTTGAGAAGGATTGTGTTTTTTCCTTACAGCACATTCAACTGGACGGTGCCTTTCCTCTCTGTCCTGGCCTGCTTGGTCCTGGCAGCAGCAACAGTTATTTTGTATTTTATACCACTGAGGTACATTGTTTTAATCTGGGGTAAGTACTCCACTGTGTCTCATTTGTATGAGATAAATACAATATGTGTCTACAGAATGAAATCAAACAAGCTTTAAACGACCTGTTACACAGACAAGCAAGTGCTGTTGCTTAGAGGTGAATAAAGATGTTATGAACTTCTTAAAATTACCATTTCTCCCCCCTGGGTTATCCGATAATTTGCTTTTCTTAGGGTTCTTTATAAGTTTCCAACAGCACCACAAGAAGAGCATTAGCCTAGATAAGCTACTTTCAGTGTTATTATTCTTCTGCAGGAAAGCAATTAGCTTCCTGGTGCTGGAGCCCTCCAGCTGGGAAATGGTAGGAAGTGGACAAGATGTGTTTGCAGTGCTGGACCACGTAGATTTGGACCCTGGGAGCCTTTTGGGTCTGAGTATTCTGGCAGTCAGGACAGGCTGTGCCCAGTGGGACACACAGAGCATCTCCTTTTGTCATGGGTCAAAAAGTATTTGTATGCAGATACATCATGAACTAAAAGAGGAGCTTTTAAAAATTAAAACTTTCCTGGTGGTGTTATGAAGAAGTGTGAGATCATCTTTCACAGAAGGAAATGGCATTCAAGGGCATAGGACAAATGGGAATGGCTTTAAGCAGAGAGAGGGCAGGTTTAGATTAGATATGAGGGAGAAATTCTTCACTGTGAGGGTGGTGAGACTCTGGCACAGGTTGCCCAGAGAAGTTGTGGATGCCCCAGCCCTGGAAGTGTTCAAGGTCAGGTTGGGTGGGGCTTGGAACAACCTGGTCTAGTGGAAGGTGTCCCTGCCTGTGGCAGGGGGCTGGATTGAGATGGTCTTTTAAGATTCTGTCCAACCAAAACCATTCTATGATTCCAGCTGCTGGAGACTTTCTACATCTCCAAATGGCCTCCTGTCTTATTTAGGGTGCTACCTTTTGTCTCAGCCTTGAGGTAGAAAGGTGTGGAGAACACAGTGCAGGTAGATCCTCACTGACCTGCAGAAGCTCAGCCCCGATGTGGCTCTGGGTTGTAGGGACCCCCTGTCACCCCTGGGGCTGAGCCATCAGCTGCTGTCTTGTCTCCCCTGGATGTAGAAAAGGGAAGGAATGAGAAGGTGGCATTAAGAAAAGCCATTCTTGGGCAACAGCAACAAAGAAATAAAGGATTAAATCAAACAAAAGAAAGGGCAAAAGGAAAGGGGGGAAATTGCTGGGAGTAAAAAGTTCAGTAACAAAATATTGTTGTTCTTGTATGGAAGACATGGTGAGTACATGAAAACTATACATCCATTCAACATCATCTGGAGTGACAGGGCCTTCAAATATGATACATGTTAAACAACTACCCTGTGGCAAGGCCTCAAAAGACCTTATGGTATTTTCTGTTTTTTAAAAATCAGGTACACAGAAAATTGTGTTGTCATTTTGCTACAAGTATACGGCTTAAAAGCTGAATCTCAGATGTGAAGCAGGTACATTTCAGGGAGAGGAGAAGGCTGGAGCAGCCATCACGTTTGAAATCACTTTCAGCGAAACCACAGTGAGATTTTGGACAGGGGCATGATGGAACTGAATGCTATGTTATGATCCTCAGAGGCAACCAACATTTGAATTTTTTGCTATTCTTTAAAATGGGTTAGCTGATTGTCTTCACCTAGAAGACCTTATGCAAGGCAAGAGAAGACCTTATGAACTCTGCAGTAAAATGAACATTACACTCCCATGGATCTTCTGTCCAGACTAGGGACCACCTCTGCCAACTGAAACATAACTAAGTCCATGGAGGTGGACTGCTATTGCTGCAGTTTATAAGCCAAATTATTCACGCAAAGATCAAACTAAAGTAAACCTTGTGATAAGGTTTTACGGTGTCCCATGGCATCATAATATGGCTAGTTTGGCAAATGTGGCTTTGCAAAAAGGGGATAAGCCATGATGGATTGGGAAGGGAACTTTGCATTTTCTGAAGAAATGGAAGGAAAAAAAAGCCATTTTCCTGCTCAGTTTTTTTCAGGATCTTCCAGTTGCCTGGGCAAGAGGAGAGGGGATGTTTTTGGTCATGTAGGGTAGCAGATTTAACAGCACACTTCGTTTTAAATATGTGTATTCTCCCCAGAGTATCCCCCAGAATGAATTCATGCTGCAGTCTCTTTTCACCACTTTGTTGGCAACACATGATCCTGAAAGTAGAGAAATATTTTATCAATAATGTCCTCTACTTCCTCCAGGAGGCACTTGTGAGTGATTCCATGTGACAGGGAACATGTGTGTGGCGTTAAGTCTGAGGCAAGGTTTTCACACTAATTTTTACTTCTGAATTCCCCATCCCTTTTTCACCTTGCCTGAACAAATTTAGAGGGAGGGAGTAGAAAAGGGTTGTATTATTTTGTTTGCCTTTATTTATTTTTTTTAATTTTGTTTTTATTTTATCCTAGGCATAAATAAATTTACTAAGAAGCTTAGAAATCCCTATGCCATCGACAATAATG
>VXAD01011878.1:1101725-1171725 GCA_013399195.1 Dicrurus megarhynchus | reverse complement strand
AATTTATCTGGATTAGGAGATAAGTTTCCCATTCTTTGCAAAATACTGTGCTATAATATTTAGTATCTGACTAGGTAAGCAAGTACATCCCTTGGCAGTGCAGTGTAACAATTAACACTGGAGTTTGCTTGGAGTAAGGAGTGTAAGTGCATCTCCTGCTGCAGCAGGAAATGAGGTAAAGCCTTGCCCCACCTGCCTACAACTCTTTAGTGGGATTTTCTAGACTCTGCTTAAAGGAAAAAAGTGTTACGTGCACTTACTGCACAGTCCACTTATCAAACTCTATATTCAGATTTGTCTTGTGATTCTTAAAGCAAGAATATCTCTCTGTGTGTCCATTTCCCCATGAAAATTACCAGTTTTTTACATTTTTAGTCTATTCAATGTATAACATAGAAATAAAAAACTTACATTTTTACTTCAAGGTAGTCGTTTCAGGGCATCTGCAGTCTAACATGTCTAAGACCTGAAGCCATTCAGAAGTTTCAGTCTAACTTCAGGTCTTTTGGATTGTAGAATCGTGGAGATACAGGAATGTGAGGCATGTCCACTAACTGTACAGTGTGTAGATAACTGGGTTTGACATATATGTGCAAATGCAATATTTGCCCAAACATAAGGTGCTGCTGAAGGTTTGATTTTTTGGAATATTCATGAACAGGACTGAAGACTTGGCTTCCCTATGGATCATTGTTAGTAAAAGTCCATCGCTGAAACGCACGTGGGAAGCAAGCAAACAACCGAGTAAAGCCCAGCTGGAAATGCCACACACCTTTCCTTTTTCTCTGCTTGAAAGTCTCCGATTTTAACCTTCAGCCACAGCTCTGCTTCCCCCTCAGTCGCCTCCTGAGCCACCCACAAAGCAGAGGAGAGCCCAGGCTTTGTCCTGCTGCTGGGGGATCCCACTGGAGAGCCCTGCCCAGCAGACGAGCGCCCGGCACCCCTCTGCATGGGAAAGGGAAACTGCTCGTCCCCTAGAAATTCAACTGGCTGCTGCTAATTCCCTGCCTGGGGTAAGAGTACAACAACTCCCTGGACTGGGCTGTCCCTCTAGAAAACAGAGGCTTGCCATTTAATTTCCTGTGCTCTATATGGGGCTATGTTTTATTTTAAATTTTTAATTTGGAGGGCCTGATTCTGCAGGCGTTACCGCAAGTGGAACTGGAGTTATTTTCCTATCAGACCAGTAGGTTCACACGAGGAAGGAATTTGGCTTCTCCAATACCTTAATTAAAAAACTGACTAAATACATTCTAACCGAACCGTAACCTTTAGATTTTGCATCCTTTAACTAAGCTGATAGACTGTTTTGGAAATGTTAGCTCTGGCTTTAGAGAGTATGGCATGTGTTAGTAGTGAATCCTGTTCTGATTTAATATTGTGTGTTGTTTTATCTGTAAAGCTCCATGTGTCAGGGCCCTGGTGCATCTACCCCTGCAAATCACACAGAGGTCTGATAAGAGTATCTGCTCCTCTGCATCCTAAAAATTACCAACTCAGAAGGAAGCTGAGATACTCCAAATGATTGTTAGTTTGTTGCAGATGGAGTATTTTAATCATTCTCAAATTTGGGGAAATTAAGCCAGGTGAAATATGATTTTGGGACAAAGTATCTGCCTGAGAGTTTATCAGTGCAGAAGACTCTCAACAGAAATTGTGTAAGTCAAGGAAAATGTGAGCAAAGGATATATATATATGTTTAATGTAAATATTTGCAAGCATTTCAGAACCGTGTTGGAGTGAAAAAGAAGCCTTGTGAAATTACAGGATTTTTAATCTACTTTTCTCTGTGATGCTTTGAAAACCACGCAGCATTTCAAGAGAATTTAGAGGGTCATTCAGTTTTGCATAAAAGACGTGCTCATCTGACATAGATCGTGAAAGTGAGCACGGGGAAGCAGGAGGTGGCATCCAGGTCTCAGTGTTTGCAACAGCAGCAGCACCTGAGCAGGCACGAGTTCAAATTCTCAGTGTGGCTTTAACCTGAGGGCTGGTGATTCTTGTTAAATTTTACGTGAACGAACGTTGCCAGTCGGTTCCTGCGTGTTGGATTGAACACCTGCAAATTCCCTCTTGGCTGAACAAGATGGTGTGCCTCTTACAGGGGAAGAAAGTAAGAGCTGGAAGGCTTGCTGGTGTGAAATTTGTGCTGATGTCCTAGTGCAACCATCCTTCTAAACTCCTGAGGAATTCCTTGTAGAAGAAAGGTAGGGCAGGCTCATGGACTGGGCACATACATCTGGTTCTGGTCTTACAGGGCCAGCTGTGGTCAGGTTTAGATGGTCGACAGATTTTCCCTTTCACTCTTAAATATTGTCTGCTAGAATGGCTCAGCCAGCCCATTTAAAGAGTGGCTTTCGGTCCAAGAAGGAAGCAGAAGGCCCTGGCCTTCACTGCTTTGGGTGGTAGATGGATGGGTATGGGTAGGAAAGCTGTGCTAGGGAACGCTTCCCCAGGGAACCTAGTGACTGCTTAGCTGGGGATCTCCCCTCTACACTGCATTTGTTGTGATCAGACTTCTAGCAGATGAAAGAGTAATTTTTTTGCTCTTGATGTCTGCATTTTGGGAAGTTACTTTTACGGTGGGATAAAACATTAAATGTTGAAACCGAAGATGATAAAACCTAAGGACTTAGGCCTGCCACTTCCAAATGCATGATCAGCCTCAATTCTCCTTCAGTCCCAAAGGATCCAAATGCCTTCAGGACCGTGCAAAGTCTGCTCTCCAGTAGCTGCCTTCAAAGATGCTGGTGGATAGTTCAATTTCACACTCAGTACTGGTAAGTGAATATAAGGGGGAGTGTCTTAGTGACACTACTCTTTATTCCTACCCTGGGTATTTTCTTTTAATGAGCTCACATGAAAAGAAACAAAACAAATTATTTCTGTTTCTTGAGCAAACTTGCTGCTTCTTCTATCCTAGTTACTGTGTGTGGAGCATGGGATTTGGCTGGTCTTTGATCTCTCACTGTCACATAGGGCAACTGTTTTTATGGGCCTGAATCTGTGCACAGCAAAACCACATATTTTTCACTTGCTCAGTACTGCCACCTCCTAAAGTAAAGAAAATCTCTCATCCTCCTTTTCAAGAGGAGATGCACAGTGGAAAGAGCATATGTTCCTACAGACAAAAAAAGCCTGTTAGATTCAGTGGCTTGTGTGCTAAATTTTGCTTTGATCATGGCTGTCTGCTTTCTCCCTCCATCTTCTGTCTGCCTGTGGCCAGCTCGTTCCGGAGTGAGTATCTGAAACCACACAGCAGCTACAACCTCAGAAGAAGGGGTGGGAGGGGGGTGAAGTCTCCCTCCAGCTCTGGCAATAGACGACTTTACTGAAAGTCAATGCCATTCCCTTGCATTTATCACTGCCACTCTTGCTCTGCATATTTTTGGTATTCGCCATGCATTGTTAGCAGTGATTGTCATGTAATTAAATCACTGCTCATCACAAGAGCCTATTTTTATGCTGAGATAAGCATCAGAAGTCTGCTGCAGCGTCCCCCAGATCAATAAAGATGTTCCCTGTAGGATTACAAATAGTCTGGGGTTGTACAGGGCACTAGAATTAATTAGGAATGATTTCTCTTTTTCTTTTTTCTTTCAATACATTTTTAATTGTTTATCCATTTTCGATGGGCTTGTTTTTAACTCTACCATGATGGCCCAGATGCCTCTGTTCAGACCTTTTGAGCAGGATATGATACCAATTTGGGCAATACCGTTTGATGTAAGCAGTCACAATTATCATCATCTTTCCATAGCCATGTGTGACTGTTACTTCAAAATATGTTTTCGAATGAGGTATTTGCATCTCAGGCTTTGCACTTGAGATTACAGTTAAATGGGTTTATCAAGCGATTGAACTTTGAGATCCAAACACAATGAGTAACCTTCAGGTGCTACCCTGAAGATTTTGGTATTTTGATCAGAAGGCCAGAGGGCAAGTGGAGAAACTCGAGCCATTTCCTGAGGAAGCATTTGCCCATGGTCACAGAGTATGTGGCGGAAAAAGCACCCTGGATTATTTTGATTTAGGCTTTCCTAGTCTCAGCTATCCACTTTCCTTTGCATTGTTTTTACATTTTGCTCTTCTTGTGTGGCAAACTGGTTGTACCACCCTCCCTGGGCCACGTGAGACAGAAGCTTCTGGAGAGTTTCTATAAACAGAGTGGCAATGGCCATGAATGGATGAGGCACAGGGAAAGTGAAAGTCGTCTTTTCCACTGCCCTTCAGCCAAACAGCTGAATGCCTTTTCCTTCTGATCCAGCATCATCAAAAATGGAAACAACTTCTTCAGCTGTGCTGGTGAGAGGGTGTTTGCCCTCTCTAAAGCACAGGGAAAAAGTAAATTCCTTTTAGGGAATAGAAGCAGTGTCAGGATTCCTGTAGGGAAATATAACCACTTCTCTACATGAAAAGGCAATGAACAGTAGATGTTTTGCACTTTCATTGCTGTACTAAAGTGGTGTTCTTCATGAGCTGCACCTGAAGTGCCCTGAAATCAAATGCCTGTGGAGCTCAAAGGCTTTGGATCGGTCTTCAAAACTCTACAAAAGGGATAAATAGTGGCCCAATTTGCTGCTGATACACTGGGTGCCCCTAATGCTGGGAGGATGGCGATGCCCTGAAAGAGGATTCCTCACAGTAACACAGTGTTCCGTGGAATTTATTCTCCTACTGGTGCTAGGAGACGCCATGCCCAGATCCACTACAGGAGAGGTGAAATGCTTTAATTTAGACCCATTAAGACCCAAGCTATGTGAGTTTACTGCATCACAAACCAGCAGAAGGTGCCTGTGCCCAGAGCATGATGTGATGCAGCTCCTGTCAGGCAGCCAAAACCCATCTGCCCAGGGTTGGCATGGGGCAGCACAGATGATCTGGCAGTCTCTGAACATCTCTGGGTTAAAAGCTTGCTGAGAACACTCTGAAGGAGCCTCTTTTCATACGATCAGTCAGGAGGGATCTCCTGCACAGGTCACAATCTGCAGTAGGGGCTTGTTCTGTCCTCCACTGCAGCACTGAGCGTTAATAGTAGAAAGGGCACCATCATTCTGCTTGTGCCAGATGAGCCTGGGTGATTTCAGCACTTGCTCCTGGCTTACCCCATGCAACAGAAAATTCAGTCTTACCTCTTTTCCACTTGTCAGCCCCCTCCTTCCCCAGAGGAAAGGGCTCTGGGGGATTTTGTTTGTCCCCTGAAGCTCTGCAGAGCTGCTGCTAACCAGAGGCAGTGCCCAGGGGTGCAAGGTATGAATGTGCTCAGAAAGCGAGGGGTCTGCAGAGTGGGGTTTTGGCAACTTTTCTATTGCACATGCAGGGAGTTAGACTTCTTTGCAGGGAATCTCTTCCCAAAATTATTTTCTGCTTTCTCACATGTTCAGTCATTTCCATCATCACAGTGTGACTTGGATTAAGGTAATTCAGAACAGGACACTCCTATAAAAGCCTCAAAATTTTTTATGTGAAATAATTCTTCCAGATTGTAAGGTGAGTTTGTCAATTTTTTTAGTATTATTATTAGAGTTCAGGTGTATTAGATAAATTTAACATTATCGTACATTTTGGTTGACTGCAGATTTTTGGGGAATGGTTGGCATCCATGCTACAGCAAAATGCTTGATGTTATGGAAAACTGGATTACTTAAACAGAGGGGGAAGTATACTGAGATTTCCAGTGGGTAGTTGCCTGAAATCCAGCAAGGACCATCCCAGTCCTGCTGAAGTCAGTGCAACTCTGCCATTGTTCTGAAATTATCCCTGGACAGCCTTGCTGGGTGGTGACCTCTGTGGCAGTTGCACGGTCACCTCATGGATAATTTGCAAATTGCCCATGAACCATGTGTGCAAACGTGTCTGGCATGGTGCTAATTTACTGGCAAGGTCTGGGAACACGGATCCAACGCTGTGCTCCAGGGGAGCTTCAGCCATGCCCAGCAGCCAGTGTAGAGGTTTGATTTCTATGCAGCATGTCAGGGATATCTGATGGATGGGGTCAGCCTCCCTTTCACATGTGTTTAGAGATCTCCAGCCAGGCCCGAATTTGCCAGATGACCACGGTGGGGAAGGCATCAGAAATATTTCCGTAAATGTAACCCCTCCACACCCCCTGAAATTTATCTAGTTTGTGCATGGATGTTACAAACCCTCGTTCAGGGCTACAGGACGTGGCTGGACATTATCTGTCCCTGTGTTCCGGCTGGGTTTATTTTGGGGTGGTCAGAAAGGAAATCCTCGTGGAGAGGCGGGTGGAGCATTTTTGTTGAACTGATGTGAAAAAGAAAAATACCTGGCCATTTGAAAGGGTTTGAACTCTTAGCATGAGGCCCTGGGAGATGGATGAATGGTCAGAGGGAGGTGACGGGCGGGTCAGAGGTCCTGTGGCATAACTCATCACTGTGAGAAATCCCTATCTCCCAGTGAAAGTCTAAGGGCTGGCCGGCAGCAGCGTGACCTGTGGCAGCCAATTCATCAGAAGGATTTCCCGTCTGAATATGCAGATGTGTGCACAATTATTTTACCTATCTTCACAAACAGGGCCCGTGTCCCTGCACTCTTAAATAAATCTTGGCACTGTCCTCTCCAGGAGGCATTTGGGGTTCAGCCTGGTTGCCTGCATCCTGCATAGTTTTGTTCAGCAGAGTCCTTGCAAACAGCCCGTCTCCTCTTCCCTTTCCGCTTCCCCTTCCTCCTCCTCCCATCCCACTGCAATCGCTGCTGCCCAGACCCATCCTTCACTCGCACAAAACTGATTTCTGTTTATGGAGCAGCTGGCAGCAGCAAGGCTTGAGCACTGAGCGATGACTAAGAAACAAGCCCACTTTTCCCTTAGCTGTCAGGAGCTTTTAGAAATAACACCCTCCTCTGAGGAAGTCAGAATAGCAACAGGAAAATAAGTAAAACCTATTATAAAACAGTTGTCCAAGAACTTAGGCACGGCGCGGGGTAGAGATCAATATGCTGTGAAGGTTAAATCTATTTTCACACTGTGTTCTATTTCACAGTTTAATGGTGTTTTAATGTGTCTGTCACTGAGCCCCCTTCATGTTATGCAGGTAGAGCCTTTACAAAGGAGAAATAACGTTGGCTTTACAAGCTTCCCAGTAACATCTTATTTGCCAGCTGAGATCTGACACTTTCCTCTCTGGAGGTATGCCAGGGATTGACTGTTTTGTTTTGTTTTGTTTTGTTTTATTTTATTTTATTTTATTTTATTTTATTTTATTTTATTTTATTTATTTTATTTTATTTTATTTTATTTTATTTTATTTTATTTTATTTTTATTAATATTTTATTTACTCCCTTTTTTTATTTTTTAGAAGACATAATGTGGTGTAGTGTTTACAATAATTTTAGATGGCTTTTGGGGAATGCCTGTAGGGATGGGAGCAGCAGGAGCATGTGTAGGCCTGTGTAGAAGGGACAGAAGTATCTACTGCTGTTTATACAAGCTAAATACATGGAGGATATGCAGAATTCCCAGGCTTGAGTTTGTATCCAATTCACAGTAGTATATTTGAGTGCTTTAGCTTGAACTCAGCTGATGCTGGGATGTTGGATCAGGTTTGGGAAGAGCATGGAGGACAAAGTAAAGGTTCTGAGAGAGGAGGGGGGAGAAGGAGGGCTGATTTCAGCCTGTGCCAGTGGAAAGGATGGAAGGAGAGAGAGGGAGCAAAGGCAAAGAAGGGAGTGTGGTATTCCATCCAGGCTACGTGCAGTGCTAAAGCACACAGACCTGTCCTCTGTGTTTGGGGTGAAGAAATTGATATTTCTAAGGCTTAACTCACACCCTTTGTTTAGAAGAGGAGGAAGGAAAAAAGCGCTGTTCTGCTTTAATTATCTCTCTTGAGCTTCAGCTAGGGAAAGGAGAGGCTGGCATAGCCTCGTCCAAGGGCACTGCTGGTTCTGTGCTTCCGCTGGGGAACAGGGCGGGCAGATGCTCGGGTGTGCTGACCTGCTCCGTGGGGATGCTTTGACAAACCTCCCCCTGCCTGCGGCTGAGCCAGCAGCTGGACACAGCCTCCGGCCATTTACACCCCCCTGCAGTGAGGCAGGGCTGCACACACCTGTATTTGCTCCCACTGACAGGGCTGGGAAGGGCACAATTGAGCAGCTCCTCTGGTTTTGCCACGAGTGAATCTGAGTGCTTGTGTTTTCCAGAGGGACTTGCTCCAGACTCCTCACATTGTGACTGATGCCTGGAGTTGAGGGAGGACAAACTGCTTGTGCCAGTGGCTTCTCCTGTGTGATCTCTCTCCCATCTCTGCCCTCAGCAGCTCCCTTGCATCTCTGGGAGAGCACTCCCCTTTGCCTCTCCATTGCTTTCCCACCTCTATCATCTTTTGCTGCCTCAGTTACTCTTTACCCTCCTCTTCGTCTCGCAGCCAAATGACTTAACTCTGCACAGCCTCCTGGGAGGGGTAGGCTGTGAGAGGGAAGTGCAGCAGAGGAGGAGATAGAATATTAAATCTTCTCAGGAGCAACTTGTTAAAAACCTCACACTTCCCCTCAACTGGTTGCTTTGCCAGAGTAGAAGCCTTTGCTCTGTCCAGGTCCAGGTCGAGGGCTGGTGCTTGTCAGAGCATGAGTTTTTAGACTTGCAGAGCATTGACTTGGCTTAACCTGTGTATCCCACTGCAGCAGAAATGTCTGCAGTGTGTGTTTTGGTGTGCTGCCTGCTCTGAGTTCATCTCTTCCCCCCTTCCGTTTTCCATTGTTGGAACAACAATCTTCTGCTGGATGCAGAGCTCAGCCATCCCTATATTGTGGGGCCAAAACAAACTCTCTGCTAGCGTGTTTTCCATCCTCTACAAGTTAAAATACCAGTGCTGAGAGCAGCTGCCCTCCCAGGTGGGGAGCCTGTTGTCCGAAAATCCAATGACTGATTTCATGGGGCAAAACTTTGTCTCAAGCCATGCTGCTGAGAAATGAATTTGTGTCCTTTGGAGCTGAGGGTGGCTCACCTTTGGAGGGCTCCAGCAGTTCCCTCCCCAGCCACCAGAGCCACCAAAGTGCAGCCTGGTGAACTAAAACATCACCAACGTTCTGCATGGCAAACTACAGAGCTGAGCACTTGCTTTATCCGTGCTTTCCAAATGGATGGAAACCTCTGAGAAGGTCAGGGTTGGGGACAGAAAACTTCAGGCAGAGTCCCAAAAGGCTGCCAGAAATAGATTCAGTCCATTTTTCTGCTCCAATTTTTCAAGCCCAAGGTAGTTAAGGATGGTTGTCACCCAATACCCCTTGCTCAAATTTCCTAACACATTCACATCTGGCCTTGTGTGAAAGGATGAGAAAAAAATATTTTCTGCTTGGTAGCAGAACCTGTTGTTTGAATCTTGTATCTTTGGGTTTTGGTTTGTTTTGGTTTTTTTCATTGTCCTTTACTGCCTAGGGGCTATTTCACCTGCCTCAACCACTAGACCAAGTCCATGAATATCTGAATTACAAGCTTGAATGTACACTTTGAAAATTTGTCCAAGTGAGGTCACCTTTCTGAAAATAGAACTGGATACCTGTTATGGTTCTAATATTTGGGGACTGAATTTATGCAAGTATGCCGCCTTAATCACAGAGTTTTAGATTAAACTGGAAATTTGAGAAAGCTGCCTGATCAAATGGCTTTGAAGTTTAATGATCATTTTTAGAAGTAAAACTTTGATGCCTTGGGCAATCCATGGCCAGGTGCCTTATATCAGGTGCTGAGTTTTTGGAAAAGTGACAAAAGCCACACTGAAGCAGAAGTGCTTCATTATTGTAAACTCAGTTTCTTTCCTGCTTTATAGAGGAGACCTGAGGAAAAAAAAGTTTGGTTTTTTTGTCTTGGTCAAAATAGACTTTTACTGAGGTAATTAATGCAATGAAATGGTTCGTTTGAAACCTCAGATTTTCTGTGGCTTTCCTCGTGAAATATTAAAACACTGAAATCACAGATTAGAAGTAAAGAAAAGGTTAGAGACAGGAAGATATCCAAAATCATGTGAATTTTAAAGAAATGATTAACACACGGGGACATGATAGTTTAGTGTTGGCTAATTCTTATTTATAGAAACTAATAGATGATTTTCTAGTGCGAGAGAATTAATGTTTCTGGTAGCTGAGAGAAGAGTTTTGCATCTCCTGCTGGGAGAAATTCAACATTCCCTTGGAATTAGAGGGTTTCTCCATAGGTGGGTGTTTGCTTGCCTTAGTTGTGTTCCTGAGTGCTTGCTGGAGCTCATTTGCAGGGTCATGTTGGGAGCAGAGGATGGTCGCAGAGGGAGACTTCAGAGATCTGAGCAGCTCCTGGAAAAGAAATGGGTCTGGATGCTCCCAGATAGAGGGATGAGAGAATTACTGAGCATCAGCCAGGACAGAGGCTGTGGTCCTGTCCAGAGAGAGAGAACCGCACAGGTTTGCTGGCACGGTCCATGGAAATTAATAATTTTTAGAGTATAATTTTGATTCTTCTTCTGCATATTCTGTTGATTAAGCTTGGAAAGCATTTTCCAGAACTTTTCCCAATGAACGTTTGAAAATGCTAAATGATGTCACACGGAGACCTTATCCTGATGGATTTTCATGAGCACCCTGAAATGCCATAGTCCTGGACTCTGAGGTAAAGAAGTTCTTCAGGAGTTCATAGCCACTGCATTGCATTTCATGTAATTTCCATTGGACTCTGACCTGTGGAGATTTTTGGCTTCTCGAGTACATTTTTGAAGTCATGTTTCTGACACACAACTTGTGGCTGCTCATATTTTCCAAGTGTCTAAAATTTCCTTACTTCACATGAAACCCTCTCCCTGTAAAATTGACCCTGTAAAACACCCAAGATGCATCAGCACCACTGAAGTAACTTAAGTGAATCCAAATATCTGAAAAACATTGTTTAAAACCCTCACCTAGACCTAATACTTTGTGAAATTTAGTGGAGAGTATGCATTTGAGATACTTAAAAGGATAAAATCCGTTCATAACCTGATAATAAGTACTGTGATAGAAATTTGTACATTGCTCTGAAGTGCTGAGACCTTCTTGCCATTTCTAAATTGGAAAGTCACAAAGTTAGTTATGTTTTATTTACATCTCCAGCTATGTTTTATTGCAAGACTTTGGAAAATATTTTGTAACAGTGCAATAGTTCTGACAGTAAGTCAGTGTAAGATATCATAGAAAAAAATTCTCAACAATTATCCTTCCCACCCAAACCTTTTCTTAGAAGCAGTATTAGAAAACTTTAATGGCATTTTACTCCCACCATAGGCAAAAAGAGGTTTTTTTTCATTGACTTGAAGGGAAGAAATGTTTAACCCCTTCATTTTTACATTAGCAGAAAGGACTAGTTGAGCTGTCGGTGGATTTTGGATTGACATGGAGTTACAATAAATAAGCCCAGTTCCATTTAACTGGAATTGAGCAGCTCTGCAAGCAGAAGTTTTCTTTCTCTGCTTGCACCCCCCTCTAAAAATATCTGCCCAGGTGCCATTGTGATGCAAGGAAAAAAAAGAATCCACTGATTAGAAAGCAGTTCCTACTCTGCTGCAGGCGATGCAGAGGCTGAAACGTGATAGTCCTGGCCCTGCCACGATGCCGACGGGAAGCCGGGAGCTGTCAGAAAGGTCAGGATTTCAATGACGTGTCTGTGCATTTCCAGTGCTCGCTGCATTCCCTTCTCCTGCTCTGTTCTCTCCTTTCCAAACCCCTCTGGAGCAAGCACATCCTCTCAACAGAGCTCCCTGGACAAACAAATGTATATAATAAATAAGTGGGGTAAGTTTCAAAGTCAGAAATCTCCTTCAAGGCCTTGTGGAAGGAGATATATTTTGGAGCATGAAGGCCATGCTCAGTCCTTGAGCTTTCTCTCACAGCTCTCTTTTCCATGCTAAAAATCTTGTACCTTTTCTTTTTCTAAAAGATTTGCTAATGCTTTTCTCATCCTCTGTCCACCTGCCAATTCTTCTCACAGTCGTTGCATTAAATGACACATTTACAAGGTGTGATTGACCAGGTTCAGGTCTGAAATTCAGTCCATCACACTTAAAACTCTGATTCGTGACTGCAAAATTAGATAAAAGTGCAAATTAGATAAAATCAGGACACCAGTTCTCACCTGGATTTCAGCCTTACTTGAGAGCATCAAATCATTATCTACACTTCTGCTATGAGAATGCAGTGTGGGCTGCAATCTCTGTCTGAGGAGTTGGAGATGGAGCGGGATTAACTCGTCCTGAAATGGATCTGACCAGATAGCCCAGGTCACACAAGACAGCTGTAACATGTCTAGGGATCAAGTTGTGGCCTTCTGTAACCATGATAGCATCCTTTTGCGCAGATTGCTGATTTTTTTCCACTCACAAACCCGTAAAGCATTACCAGTGGAGATGAGGATTTCTGTATAAATTTGAGTCTGTGAGAATGAGCTTGATCTTCACAACAGATTTTTTGGGTGTACATCCATATTTCCCTTCAGGTTCACATGTTTAATGGTTTATTTGAAACCAGTTGCACATTTTTTATCTTTGCCTTTAGTGAAATATTTACATTTCTTTAGTGAACACTGAACAAAGTCACAACAATTAATAAGCGCTTAATAAAAGCAAAAACACCCCCCATATCCACATCCACAGCTAGTCATTCCAAGCAACGTTTTTTTTTAGACATATATTTCTACAGCCTCTTTATTAGTGATATTTTTTCAGATTTTGTCTTCAGGTTAAGCTGGGAGTTCCCTGTGTTGCGGTCCCACCTTACAGCTCTTCCACATGATGCACAGGAGTGCAACAGCCAAGATCTGCCTGGAAGCAGGTGGACCTCACTTTGACTGGAGCAACTTTTATCCTGCTGGTGGGTGCCCGGTATAATGAAGTGTGTGTGACAGCATGAAACATCTCATTTTCACCCCTTACTTTTGTCCATGTTTGCTTGCTTCTGAACTTGGTAATGATTGCAAAGCAGCAGCTGGGAAAAGTCATATCTCTTGAGTAATACATGGAGGATTTTAAGCATTGCTAAAATCAAAAGAAGCAATGGGACAATCTCAAAAAAATCACCTGCAAAACATCAAATGGCCAGTAGGATTTTAAATGGCCATTTATTTCAAGAACTGGTAGCCATGCTTTTATGTAATCATACTTAGATGTATCATCATGTTCAGAGGGAGAAGTCCCACTCTTAGGAGGAGTGTTAGTAAACAAGTAAGCCAAGGGATGTGAGGAAAGATAATATCTTTTATTTGACACACTAATCTCAGTTGTGGGCAGGGAGACAAGCTTTCATGTGTTGAAGCCTGTTGTCAGGTCTGAGACAACATGCTGGTTTTCTGGTTGCAGCTCTCCAGTTCAGGGCTGATCATGTCTGATTCTACGTCAACACATAAAACCACTACAAGGAGCTGCAGATCTCTTTTAGTGGGAGTTTCTACTGGTAACGCAGTTCTTCCATTAAATTCTTTAAGAATGAAGAATTATTCACAGCTGCTGGATTAAGAACAGGACACAGCCTAAAAATGAAGCTAACTTTGACTTTCAGTCTGTTTCCTAGCAAACTGGTCATGTGTTTTCCCAGCAGGATTGCTGGAGTGAAAGTGTCCACTGTGTTCTGGCCCAGTGTAATCTGCATTTCTAATTAAGGCTATTTGCAAGTCCACTTATCTGACATGTGCAAAGAACAAATAATAAAGCAACGAGAAAGCAGCAATCAGCAATGAAACCTTTGTTTTAAATTTCCTTCTTTTATCTCTCTTTCATATAAATGTCGAGTGCAGATAGCACAAAGGATGCCTTGGCAATGGCACTCACTGCTGCAGAGGGTTGGGGCACTTTTGGTTGTTCTGATCTGCTTTCCATCTCTAGGGAGTTCCCCATTTGGGCACGGGATGTTTGATAGAAATGGCTCTGTGTGCTTTCAGATTCTGCTGGTTTGGGGTAGTTCAGCACCTTGCAGGGCTGGGTCTGCAGCTGCAGCTTGGCATTCACTCACCTTAATGATCCTTCCCTCTTGGAGCTCTCCGGGGTTGGTTCAGGGGCTGGGCAGAAGTATCACCATGTTCAAAACCAGAGCTTCCTAAATTGCTCACTTTTCAGGTTTCCAGTCTTTGTTGTCTTACCTCTCTTGGAAAGAAAAGTGGATTTTGAATCTCCTTAAACAGTTTATATTTCCAGCCTTTTTTTCTGTCCAGCCCTTTTTTTTTTCTCATCACTTGACACATTTTTGCAAACACTCTCTACTTGCACCTGAAGCCTCACGTAGAAACCAGGCTTGTTTCACCTGCCTTGCCAGCCTCGCTGCTTGGTACCTCATCACTGGCTTTGGCTCTGATGTTTGCTGCCCATGTACCACACTCTTGAAGTCCCAGGCTGGGTGAGAGACACCCAGCCTGCCCCACTGCTTAGGCTGGTTACCTCTGGTTTGGGAACTGCTCAGAGATAGGAGAAAATTAAGTGGAAACCAAATCTCCAAAGGTGTGAATTGTCAAGGGAAAGGTTAAACCCACCTTCCTGGAGTGTGGATTGCTAATAATTCCTCTGAGAGTTTAACAAATGAAGTGATTCTGGACTAAAATTGAATTTAATTGGAAAAGAGTTTCCAGTGGCCTTTTGGTTTTTTTATTTTTTTTAATTTTAAGTATAGAAAAATGCTTCAAAGTATTTAAACACCACATTTTTTCGAGTTGCCTAGGGCAACTGAGGCTGTGTTAATTTTTTTTCAATACAAAATTAAACTGGAGGTAAATTTTAATGTTTATTTTCAGATTTACATTTCCAATGCTGAGAGAACAAAAGCCTTGAAGATGCATTAGAAGAGGAGTGCCCTGAGACACCACAGCCTCCCTGTGCATCCAAATGTTGGATTTAGAGGAGAGTTCATTTTGGGGGTTTGGTTCAGCCCTTGAGACTTCTGCTGTTGCAGAAGTCAGTAAAGGCATGACCTGCAATATTAGGTCTCAGATTCACTCCACAGAGCTTTTCTCCTATGACAATTTTTTTTCTGAAACCCCAGTAGTCAGTCCTTCCTAAGTGCATTATCTAACACGATGTATCCAGGTGTTCAGAAGTTGCAACAGGTTTGTCTAAATCATGAATTGCTTTTAAAAAGCAAGAGAATTTCAAGCTCTGGTTTTTTTTAGGCTCCCTCTCACTGCTAAACCTTTAGCAGTCCCTTCTTTCTACTATTCATGATTTCTCTGCTGTTCTCATAAGAGGTTCATGATGATTTTTGATTTTAGAAGACAGTGCTATAAAAAGCAATTAAAAAAGTCAAAATATCAATAGACTTGTGATATATAACCACAAGACTTGGCAATACTTCACTTTCCTTCAAATTTAGTGTCTTCTTCTCATGCACAGGTTTTCTCAGATTTCTTTTGTGTGGAAGCAAGTCTGGAGCTTCAGTTTTGCTGGGCATAATATAGAAAGAAGAAGAGAGGAACAGTGGACCTCTGCTATGATGGGAAAACCTAATTTTTGTCTCAGTCCTTTGATGAGTCAGTGCTGGATGGATGGAGAAGTTTGCTCTTGTGATCAGATGGAGGAAAGCTGGACTTGGGATGTGTAACCCGAGAGCTCTTTTCTGTGAAGAGACAGGAAACATAACTGGAGGGAAATATTCAGAAAAGAGGTAAATAACCTGTGAAGTGTTTAGTCTTTGTCCTGTTTGGGCTGTTTTATCTATTCATTGTTGTATTACTCTGTCCATCCTTTGTTTTTGTTGCACTCAAAGTGTACCAGACACAGCACCATTTGTCCCTTTCGTGATTCCCTCTACCCTTTGGCACTACAATTTGTAGAACCTCTTGGTGAACAGGATGGGAGACAGATCTGTTTTAGTAATTTCTCACCTTATGCCTCTTTCCATGGTCTAAAATTCAGCAGGATCTCATCTCTGGTGTGATTCATAGCCAGGAAGACAAGAACACAGCTGGAGGCTGCAGTATGCCACAGGTATGAAAAGGAAGGGAAATATTTTATGCTGTTGTTATCAGCCAAAATAGATCTGTAAGACCAAAAATGGAAACCACCAAGATTAAATACAAGTAAGAGAGAGCAGACGTGTTAACTTTTGTTAGCTGCAGAGAACTAAATGTTAGGGACAGATAATCCCAACCTGTGACGTTCATCTTTTATTTTCAATATAATCTTAAAACAATAGCGTGTAAAAGGAGAATTTCCTGCTTCTTCCAGTCATTGCAGAAGCCCAAACCAAGACAAACCACCTGTGACCCTTGGTAGATCAGACCTGAGTAAGTCTCACCCACTATGTAAGGACAGGGAGAGCCCACCTCACTTGCCCATTACAGGCAGCAACACTGGGTGCGTGGGGGTAAAGATTTCTGAGATCCTCTGACTGGGAAAGGTCAGGAGAGCATCGCCGTCTCTTCCAGGAGCTCCAACACCGAGGGGAAAAATAAATCACACAAAGCTTAAATAGGAAACCGCAGCTGCTGTCAGATTAAATCTGTTACAAGTGCATTCCACTGCCTCGCTGAACAGTGTTTTATTTCACACCTCAAAATGTGAAGCCCCGTGCCATGGACTTGCTCCTTTTTCCCTATTCCCCCTAGATGACTTAACAAGCTGAAAGTGCAGCTGGAAATTACTGCTTCCTGTATTTTTAAATAATGTGACATTGAAATCCTGGTATTTAATGTGTTGGCATTTAGCATGCCACAATATTTCAGTTACTTTGCAGTGGTTGGGGTGCAGAAGTGTTATTACAGCTGTTCTGAAATTCTGACAAAGAGGTGCATTTCTCTCTCCTTTTTTTTTGTTTCTTTTTTTCTCTACTCTGTCCCACCATAATTGCTTTTTGCTGCATCTCTGAACCGTAACCATGGCGATCCGCCACATTCATCAGAGGACCCTCTTGTTGTTTTGCTTGTGTGAATGTAAGAAGGGGAAAAAATATAAAAAATAGAAAGAAAAAAGAAAGGAGGCATAAAATATTTGCAGAACTTTCCAAAAAAAAAAGCACAGATTTTTCTTTTTTTAATCCCTCCCCCGCTTTATTTTTCCTTTTCTTTTCCTAAAGACAGAAGCTGCATTGGAAAAGTGGCCTGGCCAAAACACCAAGGACTTGTTCATAGCCTAAAAAAGGGAGAGGAGGAGTCTGGGTCTGGAGGTGTCACTCTTTGTGGAAAACAGACTGCGATAACTGGAGCTTTCAAGCCATTCCCCCCTGAAAGGAGGAATTGTTATGTGCAGAAGGGGCAGGAAAGGTTGACTCTTTTCCATTTCTGTCTGATGACAAGCTGGTCCTTGTTTGGAGAACAAGTTCATGCAGAACCTCATTACCGTAAACCCATTCCATTTCTGACTGGGGAAGGAGAAGCTGCTTGGGTTTGGACAGGAGCTGTCCTTTTCTGGCTTTGCTGGGTACATGGTCTGTTCCTCATGCCATGGGTGGTGAGGAAGGAGAGATGTTGAAACCATTGGCTGTGATGAAGCAGTCAAGAGGTGAAGAGGAAAGGGAATGTTCTTGTGCTGAAATGTTTTCCTGTGTCTGACACCTCAGTATACTTCTCTTTGACTGCTTCAAGGAGCTTTGGAAATCAGCCTGGAGACTTTCATGTAAAGGGACTTGGGCAGTTCATCTTTGCTGCTGTCCTGAAGTTACTCAGAAGGGATGGGAAAGCTGTCTGACATCCAAGGTGTCCTTCAACAATCTTTGTCCACCCAATCCACCACTGTTGGTGGACTCTTCGAGACACAAGGAAAGAAAAGCCAGCAGTGGTAGTCAGAGGGTTCCTGGGATCCTGTAGTGTGGCACATGGGATATGGCACCATTTCCAATGTCCAGTCTGTCACATGAGCTGGCTGGGGATGAGGGTTTGGGTTTGGTGTCTTGTAAAACCTGGCTGGTTTGGCTGTAGAAGGGATTTGTCCCCCTGTACAGGTAACACAGCTAATTTCCGTGGAGTAGAAACAACTACCTGACATTATTTTGCTATCCTTCGACATGACAGCCTGGAACAGAGTGATGAAGCAGCTGTGCTCTGCATCCTATGGCAGCACTCACAGGGTGATTTTGAGAGATTTCCTAAATGTCCTTGCTGTGGCAGTCATCTGCAGCAGTACCCAATTGTCTTGTAAAGCAGTAGCTCTTGACATAAAGCTTCATCTGAATGAATAATTGCATGTTCCAAGGCTGTAAGTTGTTGTAATCAGGGACTGGGCTTTGTTTTGGCTTTACAGCATTTGGCATGGGGGCTCTGGTGCCTGGGATTTCGGAGTAGCAACAGGCTGATGAAATTCACCCCCAAGCCCGGTGTGAAACTCGTTCAGTCTTGTGTTCATGCCCTGGTAGTGCTCATCAGCAGTGACTGTGCAGCTGTGACAATTAGGGGAGTTTTCTCCTCCTTCTTTGCTCTCCCTCAGTCAGCCGCACCCTCTCTAACTTCCTCAGCAGTGGTTCTGGTGGATCAGAACCTCTGTGTGTGCTGCCAGTGCCCCAGTTCACAGACTGGGATCTCAGCACAGGCCCAGCCCATGTCAGTGGTTTGTGCCAGCTCGCTGGCCCGTGCTGGCGCTGGCCGAAGCAGGGGCACACATCCCTCCTGCCATCAGCACAGAGAGCCTGGAGGAGGCAGGAAGGTTCCTCAGGCAAAGCTACTCATTGACGTGCCTCAGCGTGGGCATTTACTGGCGAGGCAGAGCCACCAGAGCATTGCTCAGTGACCTGAGAGGTATTTGGTTGGAAAATGTCTGGTTCTGTTCTCGTCTGGGAGCCATTTGATCCGTCCCCAAAGATGCAGCATAGCAAAGGCCCTGGGGCCCTCCCATGGGTGACAATGGATACATTGGGGTCTGCAGAGCAAACCGGGCTGTCTACAAGTCAAAAAGTCTTAGAGACCCGTTTGTAGGTGGGATTGTCAATATAGAATAACAAAGCAAAAAGCACTCCAGGCTAAATGTTATCAGTGATTATTTTTAACTTTATTTTTACTGTTTCTGATGTGTTCTTCAATCTGTCTTGTTGATGTTTATTTTTCCATTTGCAGTAAGGGTCATATGTCATGCCTCCCTTGCATCAGGTGCCATACAACCATGTACTGTCCTTCCCCCAAACAGTTCACAAAATCTTTCTCTGGGGATGAGCTCTCACTGGCACTGCAGTCACTGACGTGTGCATGCCCTTTAACAGGAGTTTCTTTAGAGGGTGTAGAACTCCTTATTTCTCTTTTGAACCTCTTAGTTGGAGGTAAAACAGGATATAAAAACCTCAATAATATTTCAAAATATTTTCCATAATCAAAATTCATAATAATTAGCAACACCTCAAAATCCAGTGATTTGGATATTTAATATAGGGAAGCTTATTTGGCCTGGGGTTGTTTTCTTGCTTTCTGCCCTTTTTTTCCACATGCTTCCTCCACATTCCCTAAAAACCTGGGAACTAAACAGTAAACTCAAAATAGGTTTTCGGATATTTATCAGCCGTAATGTAGAACTTTCAAAATGCTGAAAATTCCCTGCTGAATTCTGAAGAAGTGTTTATCTATGGAAGAATGCTCTGTATGTTGTTTTGCAGGGGGCAATCAGAGGACAAAGGTAGAACCTTTTTTATGAGTAGGACCCGCACTAAAATCTGTTCCACCATATTTGATTAAGGATTCATTGAGTATATATCTGCAGATGTAGAAACCTACTAGTGAAAATTTATATAAAATTAAAGCTACTCACTAAATAACTTGAAACAAGGTAAATTAAGTGATGAGTAATAAAAAGTGAAACAGCAACTTTTCACTGAACAACTGTCTTAACATTTTTTTTACAAGGAAAATAGGACGATGAAGGAACTATGTAAGGTCCCACTGGACCATGTGAGGTCCATCCCGGGAAGCTGAAGGAGCTCTGGGAATGCAGCAGCTCATCTCAAGCTAAAATGGCCACAGGATGAGGGGGCTTTGGAGATAGTTGTGGATGTGATACAAGCCTGAGGTGCCAATTTAAATTTAACATTTTTCCCCTAGAAGTGAGCAACGCCTAGAATTTTCAGTCTTCTGCGGATGCAAAACAATAAAGAGGTTCTACAAGGATGTGTCTTGGTGGGACTAGGAAAGTGCTCTTTCCATGTTGCTAATCTCTGAAGGAATTGCTCTAGTATAAGGTAAGTTCTGAGCCACAAGTGATTTTCATTTGTTTCAGCTCTATTTTGGTTGTTATGGCTGAACACAAAATAGGGCTCAACAGGGCCATTTGGTGGAGCTGCCATGGGCTTGAGCTTTCCACAGAGCAGCACTGCAGCGGTCTGTGTGATGAGCACCAGAAACTGTAGTGCCAGGCAGAGCAAATGGAACTCAGAGCTGAAAATTAAATATTTTTAATTAAAATCCACATCTGCAAGCCGCTCGCTGAGAGCCAGGGTTTGGCTGCTGCTTTCTGCTGCCACGCTGGGATCACCAGTGTCAGAGACGGTAATTCCAGAGAGGCAGCCAGCAGATCTTGCTGGTTAATATTTAAAAAGGTGCTGGCGCCCGACAGAAAGTGTTTTGTGGAATACCCTATCAGGAGTGATTCTATCTGCTTTTGAGTAGTGTCACAGGTGGGGAGCGTAGCTCTCACTTCTGTCAGGGGCAAGCCTGGCCTTGATGTAGGTTCCGAGATGTCTTGGTGCTCTTTTGATGCGAGGGCCATCACTTGGTGTTATGCCAGCAGCGAGCTCAAACTAAGCCATCCTCAGAGTTCTTCTAAATTGCTCTGACTGCTCTTTCCGTGGCTTTGGATAGCATCTCTTGTCCATCTCTCTCTTTTTATGCAGGAGGAGGCTGAGGAGAGATGGATAATGTGTTGGTAGGGTTACCAAGCCAGGGGTTTGTCCTTCACGTCCCATGTGCCCCACGCTGCTGCTGGCTCGTGCCCCTCCTTTTCCCCCACTGCTGCCTTGGCCACCCCACAGCATCCCCTGAGAAGGGCTTGTGTCTCTGTGTGCTCTAAAGAGGCGCTCTGGGGCTGAAAACACATGCCAGGAGAGATTTCATTTCACCATCTTTTTTTGTTTTTAACAGAATAACCGAATCAGTCTCACACCATCCTTCCTTATGCAGCTACAGAGGCAAAGGAGAGCTGAGGAGGAGTTAATTACATTCCTCTGCACCTCTCTGTCTATGTTATAGGCTGTAAGAGAACAGGTTTGAAGCCTGTTAGGAATGATTTCAAAGCCAGAGAGTAGAGCAGCATATTCATAACTGGCTAATATGCCTCAGCTCTCATCAGTATTTAGCAACCCCCTACTCTGCCTTTACTGCTGTGTTGGTTTTCTCTGCAAATGGATCTAATAGTATGTGTTTCATGAAAAACAAACAACAAAACCTGTATCCTAATATTTTTTAGCAGGGAAAGAATAACGTCAAGTGGCAGATTAAGAAAAACATGTCAGAAATATTTAGAAAGGCTTTGGGGAAAAGAAAAGTTAGAGTTTTCTGTTCAGTTCTTAAATTTCAGGTTTGTTGTTTAGGTTTGTGTCTGCTTAAATGGAGAAACAGGAGAGGTAAGAGAGAGATGAGAATTTACAGAATTCAAACCTGAAGATCTCTGCAAGAGAAAAGCTTGTCACCCTCATATGTCTTCCTGATCAGTGGGGAAACAAGACTTAATCAGCTGAGACAGTCTGAGCAAACTCAGATAACAAAGGGTTATCGCTCAGCTCTCTCTAAAAGTGGCCAGATTAATACTTACTTCTGTCAAACAAGGAGTGAAGTTTGGAGAGCCAACCAGTCTTGGAAAAGGGCGGCTGTCGTTGCTACAGAGCAGGCATGCAACACAAATGGTCAGGTTCAGTTTTGTTTAAAATCAATTTCATTTGCTCTAACGCAACCTGGTTGTGTTTTCAGTAATGGCTGGGAATAATTAATTCTCTTTTGATTTAACAGATCTTTCACTCTCTCGTCACTTTAAAGAAACCCCCAAATTTTATAAAAAATTTACTTTGACACCAAATTAACTCAAGATTTTAAACCAGTTGTCAGTGTGCCTTTAAGTCAAATCCTCTTTCCACTTATAGCACAGACGCATGAAAGAGGAGGCTGCTGTTCCTCCACGAGCACGGGGGAAGATTGAGTTGTGTGTGGGAGGACAGAACAGGAGAATACTCCAGTTACTTGGGCCACTCCTCCGGCAAAATTAATAAGTATTGTTAGAAAGTACTTTGCAGGGTAAGAAAAAAATTAATCTCCTAAGCGTAGTCGAATGATGGGGCTGAGCTGGCAATAATAATAATTAAAGGGAAAAAAAATTGAAGAAAGTTGGCTAATTTTCTCCACCATTCAGACTTATTCTGGGGAAACAGGAGATAGCGCTTTTGTCGCTGTTTCCAAACTGGATAAATCACCCGATCTACAAGCCATAACAAATCTTTCTTCTGTTCCAGCTCTTTCTGAAATTATTTTTCCTCCAGAGAGGGAGGACTGCAGCCCCAAACTTGATTCTGAAGGGTCCAGGATATTCAAGCCTTCAAAGGTCATTCAGACACAAACTAAGACAGACCATCTAGCAAGCATGCGGGGATTGAGTTCAAAATCAAATCTAGGTACTACAAATACCCAGAAGAATTTTCTTTCCATTTTCTATTTTGCCCCATCACTCATATATTGTACTATTGAGTTATCTAAAGAAATAAAGCATGTTTATGTCATCTAGGTATATTCAGCAAACTTTATTCCTCTCTCAAGAGTTCATCCATCAGTTCCAGCCTCCATCTAAGCTGGGGACATCTGGATCTGTAAGTATATCACTGCATCTTTCTACATCCTGTTCATTGTGATGGCTGACCAGCAATTTGTGCTCAAAGAAAAGCACAAACTGGAACCAGACAAACCCCACAGGCCTGTCAGAAGACAAGAAGGGTGAGGAGGGGATAAATCCTTTTTGCTCTCCAGAAGTAACCACATAAACCTGATGTATAAGATAAATACAATGCAAATAAAGAGGAATCCAGTCTCCTTTCAGCCGTTTGGGGTTATACTGACATGCAGGATTCATGTCTCCTTGGCAATACAGCCCCTTTCAAAGGCTTATCAAATTTCAGTTCAGATTCCCTTCTGTTTAATTTTAGAAAATGATAACAGAGTTTCAATACTCAAATAATAAATAGTTGTGTTGTTTTATTTTCATGGTGAGATTATTCATAGTCAATCTGTAATTAGCTGATCTAGTTCAAATAGTGTCCTTCAAATTACATAATCTTTCTTTACTGTTCCCCTGGTCTCACCATCCTGAACCCTGAATGCTTTTCAGAAGTGTCATCATAGCCTCTTTTTAATCTCTAGGTGTTTAAATAAGACAAAGTCCTTTAACCTCTTCAAGAGGGAGCCAGTGCTTTCCTGTCAAATATTTATACCCTACACTGCACTTATCCCAGTAAGGTGTCTGTTCTTAAATACCAGAACTAGATGAAATATTTCCACAAGTTTTTATCAAAGCTTTGAGCATTAATAGCTTTATATCAAAAACACCTCTCCTAACACAGTCTAGCCATTCCCTGACTGACCAATAAGCCACATTCTTTCATTCCTTTGTGGCACTTATTGGATTATCTTTTCCCAAGTCTTTGACATCTCCTTCCAGGACTTGGTGTATCTTTGGAGGAGTACAGATGTGACAATTCCAGTTTGAGGAAGCCAGAGCTTTGGTTGTTTACTTTTGCTTGTTGCTTGTTGACGAAGCAATCTTAATACTCCATTTCTTCTTGGCGTCTCTTCAGCCATTTTCTGCACGACTTGTGCTCCAAGCAGAGCAGGGCTTGTTTCTGTGCCTCGACAGAACTGGTAAGATGAATACAAGTCCCATGATCATGGTGATAATAATAATGATAATAGTAATAACACCCGCACGATAGTCTAGGTGACCCCCTCTTGGCCTGTCTTCCTCATGTGTTTCCAAATCCGCAGACGAAAAGGGATTTGCAAACGCAATGAGGGCGTTAGCCATGCTCCAAGCATCTTTTGCTACTGAGTTTTGCAAAATTACAAATCAATTTTGTGTTGCCTCTCAGGTTTCCTAAGAGCCACTACACGAGTTGAAGCAAATTGTGGGGACTGTGGGAATTGCTCAGGTGGTGCTTCAGCAGCTCCAGGGTGGTTCCCTCTGTGTGATCAGGTCAGACCAGTGGAGACTGTCCTAAGTTATAATTCACTTTTAGATCAAAGATCATATTTTGATATGAAGAATGCAATTATGAATAGTTTATAAACTGTTAGTAAATTATTAATAGAGAAGAATACTCAAGTCATGAATAACATGTTATAGATTATTTAAAGCTCATCAGTTCTACTAGTGTAGATGAATATAAACCTGGATAATAAGCACAGTATTGAACAGCCCATAACAATTGATTTACTCATTATTAATATATCTATTACTACCTTATTAATGTGTTCACTATTTATATGGTTGCTCTAACAGTAAATTAATCTAAACTGATTTCTTTTTAAGCAATCATTTAGAAAAGTCATTCTTCTGCATTCTGAATTTGGAATTTGTTGAAGAATACGCATAAGCACCTTTTTCTCCCTGTAGTAAATTAATAATATGTGACTGTTTATAATGGCTACCCAAAAGGTGGTATTTCCTCTGCCACTGCTATTAAAAACCCTTTCCATAAACTAATCAAAATAATGTGCAGCAAAGGAAGAAAATTATCATAAATATGTTGATCTAGGGCTTTGAAAGGAAAAAAGTTGACAAGCAGAAGTTATCAGGCCTGTTGGAAGTGTGATCCATGTGTGACTACCCTGGTGGGATGGGTGGGTGGGATCTACAGCTCTGGTTGTACATAACATTGTCTGAGCACGGCTCCAGGGGTTACACTGAGGAAGGAGGTGGTAGGGTGAATATCAGGAAGCATTTCCTGGCAGCGAGGTCTGTCGGGTGGTGGAATGATCTCCCTGGAGAAATGGAGGAAGTCCTGTTGCTAGAGTCAATTAAAGGCTAGTCTAGACAAACCCTCCATTAGGATATTCTCCTAAGGAGCACCCTTGTAGACAGGGAGGGAAATGACATGAGGGATGGGAAAATGACCTCATCCATCTCTGTCGCCTTTAAAAGGCAGAGGCTAGGTTGGTGTTGGCTACCACTCTACAGAGGATGCCAGTAAAGATATTAATCGTAGACATGGTTTTGTGATATGGCTGGGAAGGAGACAGTAAATATCAGTGACTCATAAGAATTGGCAAAAAGGTCCTTCTGATGTGTCTTCTGGTCACTATTTTTGTGGCGAGCTCTGTATAATAATCAGCTGAGCATATGGGAAAAACTATTTGGTCCCTTAATAGTGCCCAATCAGGTAATGTTTGGATTTCATCGTCTTAAAAGATAACAAAAGAAAAAAGATTAAATTGCAGTACACCTAAAAACATTGGAGCATCATCCACTGGAGACAGTCATCTTGGCTCCATCCACAGCTGCATTCCTCTAGAACTAATGCTGTAGCATAATCAATAAAAGGAGCTCAACTCCACCTGGATAATGGCAAAGGGCTTTGTTTTATCTCTCTTGACAGACCTCGGCCCTGTGGTCCATGGCAGCATCAGCAGCTGCTTGGTAGTCCTTACTGCCACCCTGGTGGGAGGGCTGGTACCTGGGACACCCACCAGCAGAACATTGCTGGCAGAGCAGGAGGGCTCTAAGGACATCTCTGCCCTCTCCATGCTGGTGTCTGGCAGATGGGACACAATCAAGGACCCCGTCTGCCTGCCTGGCAGCTCCCTGTTGCTTTTGCAGGTGCCATAAATGTGATCAGATTTAGGGGCTGCTCCAATTTATACAGCATTGGCACCTCCAAGACAGCCGGAAAACAAGAGTGGCTTTAAAACATCACAGGGATGCACCAAATAAGTGCTTAGCTCAAAAACTGGCCCTATGCCTCATGCAGACTGACAAGGGTCTGTCAAACTCTACCTGTGCAGAAGAACAGGGAGGAGATAATGATGGTTTTTACCTTGCTAAGGTAGGAATTATTTTCATCCTGTGCAATAAAATCTTAATGGTGTACGTGCGAGGCACAACTGTACAATTCATCTCATATTCAGAATGTTATCCTGAAAATTACATTTTAGTTAGCAAAGCACACAGCAATTCTCCTCTTGTCCAACAGCTAGAAGTCCTGAAAAACCAGGTAAGGAAGGCAGGCTGGGAGTCATTTCCTTCCTCTCACAAAATATAAATTGCTTTTGACTGTTTGCTTGTTCGTTTGTTTTTAGTTTTTTGTTTTTTTTTTTTAAGTGAGTTTCCAAGGTCATTAAAAATGAATGTAGGCCTTTAAATTTCTAAATACCGGAGGAGCTCCCATTAGCTTCCATCCTCCTGTCAGTGTCTTTTTCGGGAATATTGAAGCCACAGATGCGGAGGAAATGCGCCCAGTCGGTAGATAACGCCTGACTGGCCTCTGACCCTGGGGTTAAACTGCTGTCTGGGCTGTGCGGACCAGGATCCCCCTTCCCAGGGATGGAAAGCTGCCAGCCAGCTGTCAGCGTGCCAGGGCATTGCATCCAGCACAGGGACGTGACGCTGCGATATCTTTTTAACGTCCATTCCTTTCATGCCCCTCTGCGTTCGCAGGGACGGAGGGGATTGTGCGAGCCGGCGCTGAGCCTCCCATCAGTTGTGTTTTCATAGCTGCCAACTAAATCTGATTAGTTTGTCTGCATTCCCGGGAAAGTAAATCTGCTGTTTATCGCCGGGTCCATCAAATCCTGGTTATTTCGGCTGATGCTTGTTAAGGCATATTATTATTTATTTTCCTTATTGTGCAATAGCCACAAGGATTTTTACAGTCTGTTGAATTATAGGTAAATGGATGGTTTATCAAGCTAATACAATGAGACTGGTAAGGCAGAGCCGGGCTCTCTGAGCCTCTGGTGCAATAAGGGAAGGGACAGAATGACAGAGATTCATGTAGCTTTGATTTGGTCCTGATGGCACGAAGGAGGGAAGAGTGATTGTTGTTTTTGGAGATGGGCAAGCCACAAAAGTGGTTTTTGAGGGGTCTCTGACTGCCCTGCTTGCTGCAGTCCCCCCATGCCCTGCTGCAGGACACCTTCTGCCTGAAATCTATGACCAGAACATGCCCTTCCCGAAGCATGGATATGCTACAGCTTCATTACCACCACCTCAAGCTGGCTTGAGTTGGGTGTCAGGGAATGGGGGACACTTTCCTTCCGGTCCATTATCACAATGGTGTTTGCTGCTGCTCTGGTGACTCGGCTCCTTTCTGTTCCTCTCTGCCCCAGCAGTGTTTGCACTTGCAATAATGCTGTGAGTTTAGAGCTGGGAAATTGAGTTTAACTGACTTGCCCCCAGACATACACAAAGACTGTGCAGAGCAAAGGACTGAACTGGGGAAACTTAAACCCTGAGCTCACCCCTGCCCCATCCCCACACCATCCTCCTTCCTCCAACCTGAGATGGAAAAGAGAGGTCACGATCAGGCATGCTTTAAAGCATGGCAAATAAGCAAGAGTAGACATGGGACTGATCAGCTTCCAAACAGGATCTTCCTACCTAAAATACATCCGGCAGTTCAGGTGCAGAAAAGACTCATCATTTCCCTCTATATTATATTTATACTCAGCTGCTGCCTACCCCAGATGTGCTTGCATCTTTGGTGGGTGAAATGACTCCTGGGAGGACACAATGTAGACAGTTTTATTAGAGCCAGTTTTCCTGCACTTGGCGATTCCCCAGCTTTGACTCAGAACTGGTTCTCAGTGGGATGCAATAGGGTCTTTCAGGAACACACATGAACAGAAAATTACTAGTGCTCATCAGTCACTTGGGCAGGATATTTTGCTCTCAGTGTAGAAGCTCCTAATAATTGTTTTTATCTTTCTAAAAATTATTTAGAAGGCGGGTTCAAGAAAAAAAAATTCCCATTGTTGCCAAAAATTAACTTTTATGAAGAAAACCCCAGCAATTATTTTCAATTTGGAAGTAAAGAAGTGAATACCACAGTAAAGCTTATCAAGTTCATAACAGATCTCTTCCTCAAGTGATAAAGGCTTATGGTTAGTCTCAGTTTGAGTCTTGACTTTATACACTTAGAGAGAAATTGGAAAATCAAACTCAGAATACAGCAAGGGAAGCAGTTTGGTTAGCAGAGTCTCTGGAAAGAACATGGAGGAGAGCACAAGTACAAGTTACTCTGATTTACTCTGGGTGTAAATCATTGCATTTGGCTTAAACTCAGCATTGTTTAAGCTTCCTCCAGACATCCCTTCCACACCAAAACCCCTCACATCTCAAAGTGTACAATCCTATGCTTAAAACACATATAGGCTTGGGAGAGCACATCTGCTGGCAGCAGCAGCAGCTGTACAAAAGCATCCTCTGCTCGCTTTCATCTCCTTCCTAATGGAAAGGAAAATGGAGCATAAAGATATTCTGCAGAAGGTTAAGTGCTCCCGTCGAAACGCGGTGGGTTTGGAGGAGTCAATGAAGCAAAGCGGGATTGGGGCAGTGGAGAGGGCAGGGGGGGCCTGGAGGGGATGCACTGGGTTCTGTTGTTTGGCTGCAGATGTGTTATTCCAATTAACTTGAAAGCGGGAATGCGAGGGGTGAGCAGGAGGGAAGGTGAGGAAGCGTTTTTATGGCAGGAGGTGAAGCCTACACCACAGACAGTGATGGAGATGGCCCTTCTGGTCTCTCTGAGGTCATCTGGCTTTATGTGAGGCGAGAGGTGCAAAACCAGTACATGAAACCCAAACAGGAAGGGTCTGAATGGCACATGTGGAAGAGCTTAACAGGCACATGCTTGACCCAGGGCTTGGATTGCTCATCACCGAGCAGCCCTGTAATTACAGGCTTTGCTGGACAGTCACTACAGAGAGTTACAGGATAAGCCACTTGCCTTAATTTGATGATAAGCATTGCAGTTTGACTATGTGTGGTTGTCAAGGTGTTTGGGCTTGTTGGCTGGATGGATAGCATTAGGATGTAGATACAGGAAAAGATATTTAAAACGTTCCTGCTGGATTTCAACACTGAAGGTACCTATAATTGCACTGTGGTGAGAGTCTGGTGAGTTAATCAGCATTCCAGGATGAAAAAGAGGAGGGAAGGAGGTGCGTGTGTGTGTGGGGAGGACACGATAATACTGAGAATAAAAGTTAATTAAAAAATAAAATCAAGAGAAATGTGTCTCTAAGGCCACTTCTTTTGCAGAGACCACCTGTCAAACGCTTCCCTGTCTATAAAACCCAAGATTGGCTTCCAATCTACTCTGCAGTTCTTTAATTTTTAATGCCCCTCCCCTGGTCTCACAGGTGGCTATTACAGACAGAAGCTGTCGCCTGTATAGATACAGATGTGTGTAATGCATGCACCGAACATGAGTGCTCAGGATTTGGGAACTGACACCAGCCGGGAGCGGGAGCTGCCAGAGGAGGTTGTTAAGCTGCAGAGAGCAAAGTGTCTCAGCTTTGTTAGGGATTGCCACGTCTCTTCTTCCTTCTCCTTCTTTTTTTCTTGCCTCTCCAAAATGTCATCTTGGAGAATTTGAATTGACAGCAGCACTAGATGGTGAGCTGCAAGTAGGGAATTCAAGGTGTGGGCTGTGTATGGGATTTTGAGGTAAGAACTGCTGGTTTTAATCCAAGCCTCCTCTGTGTTCCAATCCTCAGCTTCCCCGTTGCCACAATTCCAGGTAAAAAAGCAAGGAGTCGTAATTCTTTACCTGACTCGCAGGGGTGTTGTGAGGCTCAGTTAGTTAATTATAGTAAAGCTTCTGAATAATAATCATAATAACACTTAGCAAATGAAAAGCGAGTATTATTATCGTTAAAGTAATGACAAGGCACCCTGCTGAAGGAAGCAAATATAATGCTGATTATTAAAATCATTTGTATTTAGTGGCAAATGTAGCTGCTGCTTTATAAACTTAGAGATGTAATCTTGTCCCCAAGCCATAACAATAAGTAATTCCAAGTGCTTTGTTGTTAGGCTTCTCAGGATATAGGAACAAACAGGTACCTTCAGTCAAAAGGGATTTTATTTTAAGAATTAAGAGAACAATGGAAGAAAAGAGAGGAAAACCAACATCTTGCTGAGATGATGCCAAGGGTGGGTGTCTTATCTGAGCACTCACTGGCTGCTCTGCCCCCTCCCACTGGTGCCAGTGAGCCCCAGCAACAAGGGGTGAATCTGGGAGAGGTTGCAATGGGAGTGGAAAGAGAAGGGGAAGTTTGAGTCTGGAGGAGATCTGAAGCCAAGATTTTGGTACAAATGGCACACAGTAATTATTGTCACCACACCCAATGTAAACTCTCAGATTTGTTACTGTGCGTAACTGTGAGCTCATGTACCTTAGCTTTCATATCTGTCACCGCCCTTGAGATCACAGTGCCACAGCCTGGCTTCTCTGGCTCCTCTTTTCTTTCCCATGTTCATGTTTCTTTCTCCCAGAAAACTTCCCTATCTTGCCCAGGGTATAGCAGGAATATGGCCAAAAGCTGCCAGTGTCTAAACACAACAGTGCTGGGATGAGGAAAAAAACGAGAGTTTGGGTTAAATCTAGAGAAGGGAAAAGACAACTTGTGATTTTGAAGTAAACATCCATCTTTTGGGTAACGCTATTTTTTTTCTTCCTTTTTTTTTTTGCCATTTAACTACAGTTTAAGATTTGAGCAACTGGAAGAGGCCAATCAAAAAGTCACTGCTGTC
Source organism: Dicrurus megarhynchus (assembly GCA_013399195.1). Taxonomy (NCBI): domain Eukaryota; kingdom Metazoa; phylum Chordata; class Aves; order Passeriformes; family Dicruridae; genus Dicrurus; species Dicrurus megarhynchus. Next base: position 1,141,095 of record VXAD01011878.1, on the reverse strand, counting down.
AGCTGCCTCCTGGAAAAAACGCCTGTTCCCATCAGAAATAACACCACTGCAGCTGGTCATAGCTGGCTGACACTGTAGATGTCATCTCAGAAATGGGTAAAAATATTGAACGGGTCTCTGGAGGTTCTTGTCACTCTCCAAACCTGCTCTGGCCGAGTCCTGCTTTAAAACAAACAGTAAAATCTGCAGAGTCACTGTTTGCCTTCTATATTTTGTGTTGATAGATGGGCTCAGTTACTAAGGCTATTAATCCAGTAATTTTTTGGAACATAAAATTAATTTTTGGAGGAAATAAACTACATAAATAAAATGAGTATAATTGGATATCGCTCTGGTTCCATTGATTCTAGGGCTGTAAATTGCACTTGATGTTCACGGTGTCAGGCTCCGAGGTCCTTAATTCTGTTCCTTAGGGATAACTTATGCAGTCGGGGGTGAGTGTTTGCTTCAGCAAGTTTGACTATCTCAAGGGGATCCCAAATTTGCTATAAAGGAAAAGGACTCGCTTGTTAGTACAAACTATTTGCTTTTGGGTTGTAATATTTCACCTTAAAGCTGGCTTTTGATCCCAGGAATGGTTATTATTCATATAAATCTAACGCATGTGAATGTGGCATAAATATTCAGGTTGACATTCAGGTATTTGTATTTTACTCTCGGTTGTGCTGCAGTTGAGGTTGTGTTGTACTTTCGTGACTGCACATCTCTACTTCCAAGGTGTTTTGTGGCCAGTTTTGGAGGGTTGAATTATAACCATTTTCATATTGTGGCATATTAATACGTGTATTTCAGGTTGTGAGCCTTCAAGTTTACAAATATGGCAAGTGTAAGGACAGAATAAGCTTTGCAATACTTTGGGCAACTCTTCTCATCCTAGGAACCTGCCAGTAAGTGTTGATCCATTTGTGGAAGGGTGAGTTTTGAGGCATAGGATTCCATTGCCTTGACTGCAGCATACTTAGGCAGCCCTGAGGGCTGGCAAGAATAGAAGATATATTAGATATATGAATTTCCTTTACTTCTTATAAGTTCTTAGCTTGTGTGGAAGAGAAACAGAATCCATGGAGGTCTCCCTTCTGGTCCACTCTGACAGAGGCACTTAGGACCTCTTCAATCCTTTACTTTCTTTGTTTAATTTATTATCCTGCAATGTATAAACATCTTCAGGAAAATATTAATTAGAGTGTGTGTTCCTTGACAACTAACTCTAAATGGATTAAACATGCTTTACTCGATGAAGCAAAGAAGTGTTGATTAAGAGAAATTGAATTGTATCCCTGAGATAATTTTCTGTCTCTGTCTAGAGAATATAGGCAACACCAATGCTTGGAGAAGAAATGGAGACATTACACAAGTATCTCAAAAATAATAGTCAGGACATACATATTAATTGATTTAATGTAAAAAAGCTTGATGCAAACTTGTGCTGAGACTTTAAATTGAGGTCCTGACCATTCTCTGTGGTCACTAGAGGATCCTTCAAGAGTGGGAACGACCTGGCAATTTCCAGTTTGGATAATTATGTTCTGCTTCCTTAATGTTTCCCATGCCCTTTCAATTAGTATGGTAATCATCTTCACTTTGCGACCTACACTGAAGTGTAAGTGATGGTACATGCTGTTAAATAGCTGCTGTGCTCCACCCTGGAATCCACTGTTTTCCAGGAGTGATGCCAGAGTGGGAGAGTGTTGTCATCTGGTGGAACCAGGAAAATGAGGGACTCCAGCGGTGGAGTCAGAGCTGCCCCTTCTCTGAAAGCTATTTCAGAAATTCTCCTGGATGAAAAGTCTAAAATGTGCAGGAGATCTCACTTTAAGGAAAAAAAAGGGACAAATACGAGTGTGGAAAGCAGGAGAGAGTCATTAAATGCAGTAAAATAACAGCAGGTGAGGAAACCTCGGCTGCAGCTCAGGGGTGAATTTCTAGTACATCTGGTGCAGTCCATCAAGCAGCTGTGGAGGAATGAAGAGGTGCTGCAGCTCCTCTCTCCCTGACAGTGTGATTTAAAGAACTGCTCTTTGCTAGCCTGGCCTTGTGCCTTTCAGTTGCCTTGAAAGGGAGAGAAGCGTGTCTCTGCTCCCTCATTGGCATCTGTCTTAAAAATAATAAAGAAAAAAAGTAAGAAAAACAAGGGAGAGAGTGGTTGTGTGTGGGAGTTTTCCACACTGAACCCCCTGGTCAGCCACTGAGTAACAAGACAAAAGGAATATTTCACTGGGCTTCACATGATTTGCTTACATTCCCCTTAATGGTAAAGAAATTTTTAGACCAGTGTTGCACCTTGTAGCAGAGATGGTTTGCAGCATGACAGCAGTCCCAGCTGCCTTTTGGATAGCAGAGTTTCCTTGCAAGAGATGTGTTGCTATTTTCTATGTTTTTTGATATGCAGCCCAAATGAAGTCTCTGAAGGAGTATCTGTCTTTTGCTAACAGCCATCATTTTTATATAAAGTCGGAGGTATTCATATTATGTCTTCATCTTCTATATCTCAACTAGTAACAATATCACAACTACTCCCTCCTGACAACTATATTCATTTCTCATTAAAGATATTTCATGTTTTATTCAGGAATTTAAATGAAGCTATCAGAGCCTGTAATAGCAACAGTTTGGGATAATTGTATCTCATTGATGGCAGCCTCAAGAGTTCTAATTAATATATATTTAGCTTCCTGGTTGTCTTTAGACCAAACGCCTCAATATGAAAGACAGGGAGAGGCGATAAGGGGAGGGGGAAGGGAACAGACTCCAAAATAACAACCCCTTTTGAAATTCGGATAGGAAAATCTCTGTCGTGAGAAGGAACTGCATGCTTTGGGATTCTTTCTGGTTTTCCCCCGCCATTCAATCCAAAATAACTTTTGAGATACAGAGTCTTTCTCAAGAAAAGAAAATACAAAAACCTAGGTTTGCTGCCCCCTTGTTTGTGGGGAAGGAAGGATGACCAATATGTATTTTTCTCCTCCAACGATACACCTGATATCCAAGTTCAGCTTATCAGTGGTCTGCTTTTATTTGCTCTTTTCCTGCCTCCTCCAGCCAGAGTGCTCCCTTCAAAATTGCTCGGTTTCAGAGATATGATCTGCAATGCAAACAGGCTCTCATTACATTTTTTCATACTAAAAAAAAAAAATAAAATCTTACTTTCGTGTGTGCCTGATTAGCCCTCACCATACAGCTCTCAATTTTCTTATCCCCTTTGGGCTTTTTATTCTTTTCCTCTCTTTCCTTCAACACTACCTTTCTCTCTGTCGTATGAAATGAGCTAAAAAAAGATTTGGGGAGGGGGTATTATTCTGTCATTGGAATTCATAGCACTTGTATTCACTTACAAGCCTGAACTATTTTCTCAAATCACTTCAGTCTCTGTGACTTTCTCAGGCTGTAGTTTATAAATCACTTTTGTGGTACACTATCTAGAGGGGATCAAGACCCCTGGAAGCTTGAGTCATATTGAATTGCATTGTGTAACGGAGAGTCATTAGGAGTTTACAGTCAGGGGGAAAAAAGAAGTCTTATAAATAGGCTAATTCAACTGGCACTTATATGTTTTAAAGGCATTATTGAGGAAGCAGGATGGTAGTATTATTTGCTCCCAATTTTGCTCTCATCAGCAGCAGCTAAGGGTGGCTCTTGAATAGGACAGGAATAGAGATTTTATAGACCTCCAGCTTTAAAACCTCTATTTTTCCCCCTTTATTATTTAAGCAAGTACTAAGGACTGTTTAGAGGTTTATTTAAATGGCTTCCATGCTGGAAGCTAATCCAGCCTATACTGGCTCAAATTGCCTCAGTTTCTCCTGAATAAGAGCTTCTTTTCTCTTGCTTCTACAGATTTTTTTTGTAAAGGTATTAATTTAAGAGAAATGTATTGTGCAGAATAGGGGCTTTCTGACAGTGAAAGGGTTTTCGGCAAGAGGTTTATGCAGCAGCTGCATTTTTCCAGTCTGATTCTGACAGTAAGGCTATTCCAGTAAAGCATCTCCTTTTTTCCCTTTCTTTTAAAGTTAAAAAAAGCGTGATGATGTAATGAGAAGGTATTTATTTCATTTGGGTGTGTTTCACTTGCAGATTTGTGACACAAATGTGTCAGCCCCTGGGTGTTGCCTCTCTGCAGGCTGGATCTTCTTGGCTGAGGTTGGAGCTTATCGAATACCTGGATATCCTCACGCTTACAGGTGTGGTAGATGGAGAACAATGACCAGAAGCAGGTGCCTTGGCTCTCAGGAACTCCAACTCTCTGCCAACAAGCTCACTCCTAGCTGAAATTGCTGCTTTTTTTTTTAAAAAAAAAAGAAAGATGACAATTCTCAGTATTGTCTGCAGTTCTCAGCCCCGTGTCATCCACTTCCATGCCATCTGCGGGAGCGCCGTGCTCAGCTTGGTCAGGATTTTCTCAGAAAAACAAAGTGAACCCAGGACGAACCCTTGGTTAAAAACAAGGCTGGAGTCAGAAGTTCAAAGGGTGGAGAGTTGAGCGGGCTCGCGTGGCCGGCAGCGGCTCTGGGTGAAGTGTCTCCCTGGGATTCGGTTGATGGGTTGCTTGGCAGCTCTGCCCCAGTGCTTCCATAACCTGAGCTGGAATCCAGCCCAGTCCTGAGAGATGGAGGGTCAGCCCAGTTTGATAGTGTAAGGTCAGGGATGGAATGAGGCTGGGATATCTCGATTGAGATTTGCGTGTATAAAAGTATAAATCAAAAAAGCAAAATCCTTGAAGGGACACCTTGCAGCTGTCTTGGGAAATGAAAGGCTTTAAAATAAGGAGGCCCAAGAACACGAGAATCCTGCAGTCAGTGCAACTAATAAAGCTCTTTGGTCTCAACTCAGAGAACAGTAAAGTCCTCTGTGTTGTCTGGAAAAGTGGAGGGTGTATGGCAAACCTGAGGGAGATGCTGCTCCTTAACACAGCGAGCTGCCGGCATACCGAGGATTGTGTGTGCACATAAATACAGATCACAGCTTTTATACTGCTGCTTCTCAATCAAATACATTGAAAAGCTTATTCCAAAAAGGCTTTGTCAGCTGTGGGGACCCTTCTTCTGTGTCCTTGAAAATTCTCCATAGGCTCAAAGTTCACCACCAAAGTCATGGAAGGGGAAAAGAATAAGCTTTTTTATCCGCATTACTCGTGAACGCTGCTGTCTCATTTTTGCTGCAGGATACCCATAATTTTATGCTTATTTAAACAGACACATATCTAGTTTATGGGCATATTCCAGGAAAAAAAAAAGAATCATGTAGCTTAGAGTGCAGTTCTCATGGGCAAACACCTGATCCCCTTTAATAAGAGATAAAAGGGAAACTATTCCCTTGCCAAGCTGCTACATTACAGGGTTTTCCTCACAGTAACATGCTGGTAAGCTGCACATCTGACTACTGCATGGCACGGCACTGGCTCAGCTTGCAGGTACAGGGACTGTCAGCAGCTTGTGCCAGTGCCACTGAAACCCACAGCAGCAGAACTGGGATGGAGAGCAGAATGCCACAAAATTAGGGTGCAGGAGAAGTTTCAGAGTTCAGGATGTGCACATCTGCTAATCAAACACAGGTCAAGGGGGGAACTAATTGATGTTTCAAGCTGCATCAGCCAGGATCCTTACTGTTTTAAGGATTTAGGCAGTTTTTATATTTCCTGGAGCTCTTGATGGTTTGGGTTTTTTATTGCTATTAGTATTTCCTTAAGGAAAGTAAGTAAAGTGCTGAGTACCCATGTGCTAGCTTATTTCCCACTTTCCAAGGATATTTTAAGTTTGCATGGTTTTCTTTGAAATGTTCCATGCTGACTCTCTTTTATTCTCTGTAGTGTCTGTCATTAGCTGAAAGCTTTGGATTACCTGGTCTTACCCAAAGAGATGGTCAGAGCACTTTAAGAAAACAAATGGCTCAGCTGTGTAAAGTGATAAAATCTACAGGTTAAAATTCTGGATATGTTTGGATAGGGACAGCCATAAGATGTATTTTCACAAAATTTTAAAGCTGCTGCTTCTGCACCTTTGTTTTTGACAAGTAACACAGTGAGAGAGGCTAAGGGCAGGTACCTGTCACCTAGCTGGTGGTCTGGGATAGCTGAGGATCCAAAACAGGAAAGGAAGGCTGATCTCTGTGTTACCCCACTGCACACCACCACCTGTGTGACAAAGAATAGTGCCATCATTCCTTTTTTAAGGAGATGGAATATACAGAGTTTGTATTTGTTATGACTTAAATAAGGAAGGCAGTATGCTCACTTTTCTAGTTTGTATTTGTGAATCTGATCTCACTTTTCATCCCTGCTGGATGAAAGTTTGCTTTTATTAACTTATTTTCAGGATATTCCAGGGCTGATCTCTAGGCAAAGCATCACTTGGGATCTCAGATTTCAGGAAAAGCCACTGCAGGTGAGTTTGGTGGTTCTGACATAACAAAGTCCAAAAAGTCCTCTAGTTCACTTTAAAGGAGAAAGTAAACATTGGAGAGGTTGACTGAGTAACTTTGCAGGCAAACTTGTATCTTCACTGAACCAGAAGGTATCTCTTATTCACACCAATATGGACACACCAGGAACCCGGTGAGAAAGTACATTTAGGAGAAGGTTCCATTGAGCAAACCCAATGTGCACTTAGTTCAGATAAACCCTGGAGAGTCAACCAGTGAGACCTCCAAGTCTGGTGTAATTTGCGGTCTGATGTATCCCAGTCCAACTTCACCACTCTCTTCTTCTAAATCAAATGGAAAAAAATCAGGCAAAATGATCAGGCACTCAGATGTGGTCCCAGAACAAGTGCAAAGTCTGTTTTGTGGTGTCTGGGTCTTGTCTGATTTCTGCTCACATGCCACTCAAAAAGTCCATGTAGGTTTTAATCTGACATTTAACCTGTGCAGAAGCATTTAACTTTAAAAATCATCTGACTTTAAAAGAAGGTCAATGTTATTCAAGTGTATTTCACTTTTAGTGATGGTGGAAGCAGTTACTTTCAAAATCCTTTATTTTAAATGTCCTGTCTGGGAAATCCCACTAAAAGAGCAGTAGAGTTAAATGGCTAACCTGTTTCTTTCCTTAAGGAACTGGCAAAATACTTGCATCTAAAGCTTTCTATGATGCTTTTTACAGAGTTAGTGTGTGAAAAGAAAGGAAAATATTTTGGAGGTGCAGCTCACAAATTTTTTCTGGTTTTTCTGGCGGCCAAGTAACACAGAGGGCTCCTGTATGGAGAATGTGTTCTCCCACCAAGTAGGCGAAGGGGATCCTTGCAAGTTATTTCAGCAAATTGGTTAAAATAAATAGATAAAATATTGAGTCTAAAGGTGTAGTAGCAAGAGGGAACTTGGTCTGAGAGAGGATGGAACAAGCAGGTGTCCTCTCCTTGCCCATCGTGCTCTTCCCTAGATTCACTGTCTTTCAGGATTTCATCAATGCTGTTGCAGCAATTCAAACTTCTGTGGTTTGAACCCAATACACTTTTTGTGGTCTCTGACAGCTCTTCCCTTTCTAAAGGAGAACAGAAAAATGCAAACACTCAGAGAAACTAATGATATTGAAAATCTGCTGAAAGCAGGGCGAGAGAGAAAGGAGAAGAGCGGATTAAGGAAAAGCCCTGCTTGAATCCATCCTTTTGTTTTATGGCGATGTAGCCTTTCCTCGACATATCAACAAGAAACAAAGAATTGCAATCAAATGAAAGGGTCAGCGATTAGAAGAGAATTGTCTGTAGCATTTCAACAAAGCCACCAATCGCTTGTGCCGGCGTTGGCTGCTCTCCCCCACCTCTCCCTCTCTGTTCCCCCTCGTTACACGATACTACTTGGGAACATGTTATCAAGGACTGAGAATCAGGCCAGTGGCTGCTGATGTTAAAAGGACATGACATGTGCACAAGGCAGGGCATAGGGGCTGGCTGCACATATTAAAGGCAAACACATCACAATCCAATTAGTAGAAATGGAGTGTGTGTGCTGGCTCTGGGAATTTTTTTTTTTTTTTTTAAAGTAATACTTCTGTGCTTTTTCTATTGATTGATTTATTTTTGAAAGGAGTAATTCCCTTCTAGCTTTTCTTCCTCCTCTCCTCCCTCCTTCTCCCCACCTTCAACTCCTTCACCCCTGAGTTTTCACCTCACCAGAGGAACATGAGTTCAAAGGCAATTGGAGTAGAAATAAAAATAAAAACAAAATATCGTGAAAGTGAAGAGTTCTCCAATCTCTTTTTGACCTTCCTGTACAAAGGGCAACTTCTGCAAATCTAGTGCGAACTTGTAAATGTTCAGTACTGGGTAGGATAAAAGCAACATATAATATTTCATTAGAATTTAAGCTGACTAGACAAATGTGTGTCTGTGCATGTATAGAAATTTCTCCTTGCTATGTTTTTAAAATTGTTTTAAGTATGTCTCCTCTTCCTTAACGCGTTACCTAGCCACCAGAGTTTTTATTATTTTATTGGAATGCGTCTCCTGTAGCTTTCATTCACTATTTAAGTAAGAATGAAGGGGAAAAAATTCCTGAAGGAAGGGCAGGTTTTAAAATTCTGATACCTGAAAAGAACACAATTTTCATTACATTCAGCATGTTTTATTGAATGCAGAATTAAGAATACAGTCAGTATTCAACATCTACAATGATTCATTCCAGTTCTGATATAATGGGCAATACTTTGCTGTTGGACTGTAGTCTTTCTGCTTATCTCCTAGAGTAGCTGAATAATTAAACTCATGTAAATTTCAGTTTGTGTATAGTCCCACTGAGACTGAGGGAGTTTCTTGTCTGCCTAAAGTTAGTTTCATTGTAAGTAGTTTGTTGGTTGAGGCCCAAAGTTTTATCTCAAGTCGTTGTGCTCAAAGGTGTCCTTGCTCAGCGAATCACTTTGAAACATGCTCAGTTTTAAGCATCTGCCCAACTCCCCCTCTTAGGACGCATTTTGGTACGATGTGTGACCATGAAGATGGTCTAAGGGAAAGGTCAAACAGCAGAGAAATCAGACAGGCTTTTCTTTGCACTCATAAAGGTAAATACGTAGAATTCAGTGAGAGGAAAACAAAACCATGGGGAAAGGGAGAAGTTCAAATGAGGTAGGTGGACCTACATGGGCATTCTCGCTTCCTTCCTTCCCACAGCTTCCTCTGTTCCTATAATCTCAGCACAGATGTTTCCTTTTTAATCCCTGGCTCCAGCTGGCAGAGCATCTCTGCTCTACCGTACTTAGTCGCAATTACTGCAGACATTAACTCTGCACATGCTTCGGAAATTGACTGCTTTTTCTTCCTTGGAAATGTTGCTCATCATCAGGTTTTTAACAGCCAGAAATAAAGGCCATTTGTGTAATGATGAATCCGATTCCCTTCAAGATTTGTAAGAGAGATAAAAGGCACAAGAAGCAGGCTTAAAACAATTGCTGGCATGGTGGAAAATTTGGATATTGAATTTATAATACCTTGCTTTACTAGTACAGAGAGTCTCCATCATGTGATAGAAAAGGAATGGGAAATATGTCAAGCAGATGCCCTAGTCACCTGACTGATGCTACTTTTCCAAATTAATCACACGTACTTTATTTATTTTGATTAGCAGATCGGAGACCTAGTATACTAAGTGTGGGGTGTGTCTTCTTGTAGGCAAACTTTCATTTATTAGTGGAGTAGGAGTTGATCAAAGTGTCAAAACTGCAAAACCCTAAGGTCAGATCCACTCTTTTCCTTGCACCCAGGCATGAGACTGTGTCACCTCAGGGTCACCCATTTGTGGTGTAATGCTGCTGAAGTGCCACTAGAGCCTGATGTGACCCAGACCAGAGTCTAGCAGAAAAAAAATATAACCCTGCCCTGGGCTTAAAAGCAACACAAAATCCTTCAGCTGCTAGATTCAGGGGTCCCAGTTTACCCTGCTTGTCCTGATTGTGTAATTTTTTCTGTATTCAGCAACTTTCCATTGGATGTAGAAGCGATCTGAGACAGCCACACTACCATGACAGATGGGATGGATGGACAGAAGAACAGCGAAGAATCTGGAAACACCAAATATCAGGTGAGGCCGTTGATTTGCTTTGATGAAAACTCTTAAATAATCTAAATAGACTATACAAAATATCTTTAAAGTTATCAAGAATCCTTTCAGTTGATCTGCACTCTGTCTTTTTCTGCATGATGCTCATGGATTCAGATTTTCTGTTCTTGATTCTTGATGGCAAATTGATTAGGGTATGGAAATCTATTCATGAAGTCGCTGTGTTGCTCACTTTGTTCTCCTCCTTCCCCTTTAGCACCTGCTGAAAGGGCTGGATGCATTCCCATCACTTTCTCCCCCTTTCCTGTGAAAGAGGAGAATGGGTAGCACATCCAGCCTTCAGGTGGATGCTAATATGACATGTACAACTTCAGACATTTGTGTGAGCACCCAGAATAACAGGATAAAGTTGGCGACAACCTGAGGTCATCTTGCCTATAAACCACCTAACCACTGCCCTCCAGGCAAGAAACTGGACACCTGTGCTTATCTCTACCAGTTGATGTTCTTATGTGAGCAGACCACTGCAGATTAGATAGATGTGCTGTTACAGACACAAAAACCTTTTAAAGGCCCTGGAGAGCTTTTAGTATGGATTTGTGCTACCTCTCAGTCAATAAGAAGCATAGGATTGGTTTGACAATGACAGTTCTAGGACTAGAATGAGAAAGTTCTGGCAAATGGTAACAGCTCTGTATGCTCCTGTGGAAAACTTGCACAGATGGGTGTACAGTTTTCCCAGGAATGACCTGTAAAATCCAGATTGTTAAATAAAAGGAGAGGTTTATTCACACTGTCTTGCCTAATACTCTATGCAGCCTTAGTGTCATTATGGCCCATTGAAAGGGCACAATGATCGAGTATTTTGGCTTTCTACTGCTATTGAGTCCATTCACTGATGGGGAGCAAGAAAGGAAAATGAGAACAAGAAAACAAAACTGAAAGTGCTTGAGGACAATTCAACTTTGAAATTGTTTTCATTAAATACAGGGAAAGTGCAAAATGAGCCCTCTTTGAGACTTGCTGGATAAAGGCTGTTATGAAAGCTTTCAGTAATTTTTTTTCAGCTTTGGCTCTTCTTGTACTCTTCTAGGCTAGACGAAGTGTGTGTGAAGGCATCACTGACATCAGCAATTGGAAAGTAAAGAAAACAGTAAGTGCAGCTTGGCTATTGCAGAGAAACTGTAAAATCTACTACATAAGTAAAGCAGGAAGAAAAGAGAAAGTTAATGATGTTTTTTTAGCTCTGTGACTTCTCTTTGATCATATTTCATGTAGCATGCACAAGAATGCCACAAATAGTTTCATATCTAAGAGAAAAAAATAAGAAAGGGTGGAGGCTTTTGCTTTGAGGGGGTGCTTTGCATGAAGAACTTGTTTAAAAAATAAAACACATATACCAAAAAATGAAGAAAAAACTCAAGCCCAAACAAAGCCCTGCAGAGTTGTAGAAGTCATTTAGAAGAACTAAGAAAGCTGCAGAGAGGTTACATGCAATAAGACTTCTAGATGGTAATATTTAAAATTTGAAACCAGTTCCAGGTGACTCACAAAACAGTTGGGCTTGTGAGAATGAACATCAGCAAAAACTGCAATATTCCTTGGAGGATGAAGGCACTTCAAAGAAATCTCTCCTCACCCTCCCAGTTCTTCTAATTTAAACCATAGGAATGACCATCAAAGTTATTTTTTCTCTGTTAATGAAATTTTTCAAGGTTTTTTGCTTTAGTTTTTATTACCAGATCTGGTTTAGTAGGTAGCTTAAAAGGTTTAAAAGGAACTAATCTGCAATTACGTATTTCTTAATAAATACATTGTGCTTTATGCAGTGTATTTGTTGCACTTAAAGCCAGCAAGGAAAAGGGACTCAGCTCCTCTGTGCAGCCAGCTAGATTCACAAAATTGTTCTCCAGCCTCTTTGAACCAATTTGCAGGATCTCACAAGCCTGTCGAGTCTCTCACTACCAGAGGATGTCCGCCAGTAGAGTTTGGAGCAGAGATTAAGCGTGGGCTCTTGACGTGCCCTCTCTCTGATAAGAGTTGGCTACTGTGGCAGAGTTGAATGAGAATTCAATTGTGATGGAAGTTAATGAGATTTATTTTTATTGCTGAGGTGCTGGGAAGTGGATGAACCTTGGAGTTCACTTTGGCTCCCCAGCTATGTCAACTAGTCCTGGATGGTCTGGCTGCCTTTCCCAGTCTTTGCCTAGATGGTTTTGCCTCCAGTGTGACGGCATCAATACCAATAAGTCATCCATCACCTTATGAGCCACTCCAAGGAGGGCAATAGCTGATGTTGTGGGCCTGATTTCTGTGCTATGCATATCTGGGGGATGATTTGTTTTTCGCTTCCTCCACTGTGGTCCCATAAAATGAATTTCCTTCAACAGTTTGGGCTCAAGTTTTGTTATTTTTATCTGACCTTGTGTAACACGCACGACAGTGCAGAGTGTGGGGGTGACTGGGAGATAAAAGCACATTTCTAATCCAAACAAATATACAAATATAGACTCAGCCTACATTTCCCTCTTCCCAGCTGCCTTATGAGGAAGAGGAGCCAGCTCAGAGAAGTGATCCTCCCTAAATTAAAAAGGCTGGTGTAAGCAACAGGGGAAATAAAGAATACAGGCTTTTTTCCCCCTTTTTGTTTTTGAGATATTTATGAGAAGGCAAAAAGCTCTTTGTATCAACTCATAATTTCAAATGGTTCTCACATAATTTCGGTAGGTGGTTCTTGATGTTGGTTACTTGGTTCAGTTTGGATGGAGAGATTGGTTTGGTTTTGTTGCCTGACTAAATGAACTTGATGTTTAGATTCATATTTCTTGAACGGAGAGTCTTGTTATGATTTTAAGCTGGCTTCTCACAAACACTCCTAAATAATTTATACATTTTCCTAGGGAAACAGCCAACTTGTATGTCTCAAAGTATTTGCAAATCCCAAATTTATATTAAGATTTGAATTTGAATCGACATTTCCCCACACAGTGTTTGTCCGTCTTCATTGTGTTTATAGGCAGAGGTTATGTTTTTGGCAAGTTGACATTTAATATATTTTCTGTAGTTCACTCCAAAAGGAACGAAAATTGGTTCAGATTATGAATTCAAATGGAGTTTTCCCAAGTGCCTATATTACAAGTTCCCCTTCACCATCTGAAAACTGAGCTATTCTCCTTTTAGTATCACTAAGCACTCATGATAACAAAGCTAGTAAACATTTTTCATGAAGTTAGACTCATCAATCCCATGTTATCACTAAATGGAATTTAGAAGCAAGGAAAAGGAGAGCCGAGAGACACCCTGCAATGTATTTGTCCCAAAGGAGTGTGAAAGAAAATGTACCAATGTCTCTTCTCACCTTCTAAGAGAATGTCAAAATCAAATTTTGGTGTAAGCCAAATGGGACAAAACTGGTGGCTCTATGCTAGTCAGCAAACTAGCTTCAGAACCACTTAAAATCAGACTTCCCCCTGGCACAAAGGAATTCTGCTGCCCCACAGCCCCTTCCTTAAAACTGTAGGGAGGAAAATGAAAAAAAAAAGAAAAAGGGGGAAAATTAAAAGAAAGGGAAAAGCCTTTAAGGTCAGCTAGTCCATCCCTTGTTGATCCAGGCATGCTGCTGACAGTATTTTCACATCCATGAGTGCTTTGTCCAGGCTACTTTACCTCCATCACTGGGGCTTCCATCCACTCTCAGGAGAGATCATTCCATTTATTTGTTATGAGTTGGCTGTATGGATTTTTCTTTTTAAAGTTTTATTTTTATTTTCATTGACAAACCAAGCAGTAAAGATTGGGTTGCCAGGCCCAAACTTCTCCACGGTAAAGGCTGGATTTTTTTTTTCTTTTCTGAGAATGGGAAAAAGCTTTCAAAGCAGAATCACCTCCCCCTTGCTGCTCGCCATCACGAAACCCTGACTACAGAAGCATCTCATTCATCCCCTGAAGTGTAATCTCTTGAGAACTCAGAAATACTCTATAACCTGAAAACACTCTTTGTTTTGAAGGATAAGAAATAATGGACTGCTTCCACAGTAGGTAAAAGGCAGGGTTTTGTCTTGAATTAGTGTCAGCTTTTACTAGGACATGGGGTTTTAGATGTATTTCTGAGCTAGACATGTGTTATGATCCTGTGTGTGTTCTCTGCTGCTTCAGCTCTATTACTACACAGAGTCTGTCTGTCTTGGGGTCCACTTTCCAGCACCAGAGAATTTTGAGCCTGATTCTGATTTTTTTTTACACCACTGCTCTAAATCAGACAGTTGCTCTCAGCAGGATGATTGATACCAGCATGAAGCAGAGGTGGGTTACATGGACCTCATGCACTTTGCATTTCAGGAAGGAATCAAATTTTGCTTCCCAGCTTTCACCTTTGGTTATAGGCAAGCAGTATTTAGCTTTTCAAAGGAAAACAGTTGGAGGAAGGCTATATGAGGGACAAAATGCAGCTAGGCTGTGTTCTGCCTGTGAATTTGCAGGCTGCTGTGCTAGGCATCCAGCTCTTTGTACTAACAGGAGTGCTAATATGATGTATTAAATGTCACACCAGCATCGCTGGGTATGCATATCTCTCCCGTTGTACTGCCTGTTTATGCTTATTCAGCTCTTTGAATAATTTAACACATTTCATACTCCAAATTACCCACAACAGTTTGACGGGGCTGCTGGCAGTTTACTTGAAACACTCAGTGTTAGGTCAAAGTAGGGCCCCAGCATCTGCTAAATAGAAGGACATTTCATACTTAGCAAAGCATAATTAGATGTATTCCTGCACACTTTTCTTTTAAAAAATAGGTAAATCCGTGCTAATCCCAGTGATACCATAGAAATAAGGGGCTGTACTGAACAGTGCTATGTTCAGCCCAACACCAGGAATGATTGGGACTGAAGAAAAATAATTCTGGAGACCAGCAGATGTTGAGGACAGACAAAACTAAGCAGGACAGCACAGCTATGTCAGCATGTCAACCATGCAGTTTCAGAGCAGAGGGACTGATTACCTTGGTGCAATTAGGCTGGAATTAGGAATTTGGGAAGCTTCATCCCCAGCAGTGCAATATTCTTCATGCATTTATCCAAAACTTGACCTAGAAAAATCCACTGACTGGATAATGAACCTGGAGCACACGGAGCAAGGACGTGGTACCTTGCACTCCTCCATCTCCTGTGCTGCTGGAAACAGAGACACGAGGTGTGCTCATCTTGGGTGTACACTGTGAATTCTCTCTCAGGCTTCACCTTTCTCTACCCTTAATTATCCCAGGCTCTTGCACTGAGAACATTTGAGCTGGATGGGTATTGAAGAGAGGTGGGAATAAGCTTGTCTGGACAGCTGGGGCTGGGAATCCTGTTCAGGATTAATGCAGGTGGTGACCCATAAAGTGCTGCTGTTGTGTGGATTAAAATAGGAAGGAGACACAGAGCTGAGAGAGACACAGTACCTGGTGCTTTGTAGATGTGCCTTTGTGGGACTGGGGTGTGTTTAGTCACTAGGGCTGTCATCACTTTGTGTTTTTATTTTGAGGAAGATGCAGAACAAGCATTGCTTTCTCAGCAGTGCCTGTTTGCCTTTTGGTGGGGTGAGGCTGTGCGGTGTCCACGCTGGACCATTTTCACTTGACACAGGTAGCCCAGCAATAGATCAGTGGACTTGGCATAGTGCTGCTCAAAATAGTTTTGGCAGGAGGTTTGGAACTGCTGGATGCATGTGGCTCTAAGACATGAGGCAGCAGGCCGGGGCTGAGAGGCAGACTGATCTCCCCCAGGGCCACTCAACTCTCCATCAGCACCTCTCCACACTCCTCTGCTCAGACAGAAACCAGAGAAGGGACAGGATAGCAAAAAAAGGAGTGTTTTCAATGAAGAGTTAAAAATCTCATCCCTCACAGTGCATCAGGTGGGAGGAATCTCTCCCCAGCCCGGCGGCTCACCCAGGGCCCCACAAAGTGATGATGCAGGGCACAGTCAGCGGAGATATTTGCAAAATGACAGCAGGGCTCTGATTGAGTGAACCTCCCAGGTCCAAAGCCCCACACTGCTCAGGAGGATATGCTGAAAATCTTTCTCAGGGATTTGCACATCCTTACAACAACTAAGGGTCTGTAATGAAATGTTTGCTTATCATCCATTTAACCCGCTTCGAAGCAGGCTGAGCCTGCATGGTAACCTCAGGTCAAAACTATTTTGGATAGCTGAAACTCATGATAAACACATGCTTTTGAAGGTTAGAAAGCCATCAGTGGGAGACATCAGATTCGCTTCTTTATTATTAGAAGGGGAGAAAATCCAGGAGTGTTCAGAGCAGCAAGTTTTGTATAAAACATGAAAAGCAGATGGGGGGAGGTGGCAGAAGGAAGGAGGAATCTTTTTTGATACCAAACAACATTGCTTCTGCAGCAAATCCTTTTTCCTTGTAATTTAAGATTGTGCTTGAAATAAGGAGCCAGCTGCACCCGGGGGGAGCAGAGGGCAGCCTGTCCTTTTGGGTGCTTGATTGGCTCTTTCGTGTATACCTGGTAATTACTGGAGCTGGTAGGAATCCAGTTGTGCTACTTGAACACGCTCTGAGCAGCATCGTATCCACAGCAGCCCTGTTTGGTGTGAGATCTCCAAAAGTGGGAGAGAAGATTGTCACAGAGCACAAGTCTTTACTGATAAGCAAGTTGTGGCCTTGCCTAAACTTCGCTCCAGCTGGATCTGCTAGTGGTCTGTGCCCACTGAGGGGCTTTCAGCTGTATTAAGCAACCTAGATTAAGGTATTTCACTTAGAAAATGCATCTTTATTTCTCAGGTCCAGGTAGAAATCCTGCTACTCCCTCTGTGATATGGGAGGAGTCCCAAAGCATAATCTGGAGTTCAGTCTCATGGACATTGCTTTTAACATCATCATCAAAGTCCTGGACTGATGAGTGAGATGAGGGGAGATGGGGGACTCTCTTCACACATGCCTGCTTCGAGCCACAGCTGACTGCCTGAGCGCTGCCCAGGGAAACCAGAAACACTTTCATTGCTTTTTGAGACAAATCTTCATCGATGTGTGCACGTGTGCCTGCATACACACACACACACACACACACACACACACACGCAAAAGGCAAAGTTTCATTCCTCAGAATCGCAATCCTTTGAAGCCACCTGTCTCTGAACAGTTTTCTGTATAATGAGCAGAGCTCTGTGCTGTAACTTTTCCCTTTGTCCCCAGTGCCAGCTGTATAATTCCCAACCCAAGAAACATTGCACCCTTGCAGAACTTCTGCCTCAGTCCAACAGTGCTGTTGTACCAGGTTTTCTGCCATAGCAGCCGCCTACAGGAACGATCAGCAAAGAGATGGCAAAGGACGATTCTTCCACTGGGAGGACTCCGCATTTCCTCTCTTCCCAGGGCCTCCAAGCTAAGTGGGCTCAGTTTCCAAGTGAAAAGATCCTGTTTTCTCTCTTTTTCCCTAATGGTCAGAGATGGCAAACTCCCTCTGGGATCTGTGCATTCAGCTTTGTTCTTTCTCCCTCCCTGCTGTCGCCAGTAATTAAAACTGAGCGAAAAACTGAACATGCTATTTTTTGAATAGATATTTGAAATTTAAAGTGGAAAAAAAAAAGTTGTGAAACTTGTCAGATCAATGATTTGACACATATTATTTAGCTGGCTCTAAATATTCTGGAGTGAGAACTTAGTTAACAAGTTGTTAACAAAGCATAATTCGGAATAAAACCCAGCTCTCTCTTTGCTAGCTGCATTTGCAATATGGAGTTGGTTCTAATAACTCTGTCTCTAAAATACCAATGTATTTCTCCTGCAGTTTCTAAGAGTTTTTGCCACTGTGGTGCACAGAAGTGGGATGGAAACCAAATACAGAGGCAATGTCTACCAAATCTTGAAGGCCAAGGAACTACTGAACACCTTGATGTGAGTAACTTCTCTGAGCCACATGCAGGACGTTGGTGCTGGGGAACTCAAGCTTGTCAGCACTTAAAAATGAGTTAATCCTTTTAATTAAGCACTTGAGAATGAATGACATATGAAGAGCAATTTCTTTGAGGAGAAACAAAAGTAGAGGTAATTTTTCTAATACCTGTGTTGTAGTCTGCCTTCTCTGGCCGTGTTAAAGTGCCTCAGTCCATCCTTGGGCTTCTTTTAAAGACTACTTTTTAATGATGGATAAACAGGCCTGTTTTCCCCCTGAGGTGCATCCCTTACACCCTCACACCTGTAAACAATGGATTTTTCCATGTGAGATGAAAGGGCAAGCACATCCTGCTACCAATTTTGACTCTATAGAGTGGTGTAGCATGTAATCTCCATTACTCTTCCTGTGATTTGTAAGTGACTGTTGCTAGGTAATGCCTTTTCCACTAAGCATCAGTGAGCTAATGTGAGGGCTTCGAGAATGTTTCATTATATAATTAAGCCTTTGGTGGTGCTGATTTCTACTTTACAAAAGTCTCACATCTTTTTCATGTGAGCAAAAAAAGTTTTTATTGCATTACACATAGGGACACAAAAACCACCCTTGAAGCCAGACTATTTTTTTGTAATGTAACTGATTTCTACTTTTATAAAATTATTTATTACACACAACTGTCAGCCACCCACCACAATGACATCTGGCTAGACTCTATGTTGTTTAAATGGAAAACATGATAAATACATGGAACACATGACCCACTGGAAGTATCACTAGATCCCAAATATCTCGCTGGACTCCATAATCCATTAAACAAATGTGGTCCCTTTGTTCTGACATCTGGACACTTAGTCTAACTGTGACCTTTGCTTCCCAGGGACAGGACTGGGATATAGAAGAGCTTCTTCGAGAGGATGTGACTGGTTTGACTGAATATGAGTGGAGGTTTCCCCAGGATCTTCAGACATGTAAGCCTCAAGGTACTGTGAATGTTGTTTAAAGGATGAGATGAAGAAAGGGGTAGAAGACATGTAAGTGAGAAGATATAAACACAAACTAAAAACAAACCACAGAATATAATGTTAAGAGTTTGTATTTTGTCAAGCTTCACCCTAAATATCAAGATCAGTAAATGCCATTGGAGGGGGAACACTTGGCCATCACAATACACAGGACTGTGATGCACAAGGCAACCCTGATGCGAATTTACTTAGCATCAAGGATCCTTAGCAAAAAAAAAAAAAACAGAAAAGAAAAAAAAAAAAAGCAAGAAAAAAACTTTACAAGGCAGCTTTGATCGGCCCTGGCACTGTGTGTGAAAGTCTAGCTCAGTTCTAAGACTGCCAGGGTAAGTGAAAGAAGAGCCTTTGTAATTTTTGTCTTACAATTATGTCACTCAGTCCTGTAGCCTTCATTCTCCCCGTGCAATTTGTAAGAGACGACAAGTCATTCAAAGCACCTCTGTTTACAGAGAGTCTCAGTAATAGAACACCACGGTTGGGCAGATTCCATGAACTGCAGACCCCGTGTTGACAGATGGGGTCTGTGACTGATTGTTTGATGGGCGCCGTGGGTGAGGCTGGAGGGGAATAGCGGGAGAAGAACAGGGCACTGGGTTTTTTTGAGCTCGGAGGTCACGTCGGTTACCAGTGAGAACAGCATTCAGTGTTTTTCTGTTGCATTGTTATCTTGGTGCTGGTGATGAAGTTTTAATTGGGAAGGGTGAGGATGATTCTTCTCTCCTCCCACACAGCTCTACAGATGCTGCTGCTACCAGCAACTTGGGGCAGGGTTTCAGGAGCTGCTCGCTTCCCACTGGGCACGAGCCAGCAGAAAGGAGGAATGAATGAGGTGGGGATTGCTGCATTCATGAGGAGTGTCTCCTGCAGATAGTGCTGATCTGAAGAGCAAAGCCAAAATGATATGTCTGAAGATACAAATGCCTTGCGCAGAATGGATGTAACATAGACAGCAGCACAAGTCCCCCTCCGCACTGATAATACAGCTTAACCCAGTTCAATCTGTTTCGGTGGCTTGGAAAGTTTCAGGATTGTCTGCTGGAGCCATCTACTATCAAATTGGTGATAAAATGCATTGCATTTTCATACCATAATTTAAAAAAAGCCCTATAAAACAACCCACTAGAAAACAAAGAAAAACCTTTGTGATGTATTGCCTGAAAGCCACGCAATAGCAATTAGCTAATATCAGTTATCTTTTTGCTGTACAGGCTTCCTGATACTGCAAAGCATAGTTTGGGTATTGGAAAGCTAACAATTATTTATTAGGTACCTCAAAGCATCCAGGATCCTGGTCATAGGATCCCTCGTGTTTGAGGGCTGTAAAAACAAAGAACAAGAGAAGAGTCCCCAACTAACACGCTCACAAAGTAACTACCAGGCAATTGGCAACAGATGAATACGCACAGAGGCAGAGCCGTATGCTGGGAATGATTATAGCAGAACTGTCAGCATGAAAGGCAGGGCTCATGAAATACCTTTAATCACTGGTGATTATTCTTTTTCTGGGCAATCAGCTCTTCCCCCCCCTGCAATATCTTGCAGGATGTAGCAGGATGCATCTGAAGGTGCTGTGCTCTTGCAGGAGACCACCCTCCATTCTCGTCTCCATCAGGTGAGAGACAGAGATTTTCAAACCTCTTAAGAGTCAGATGGAAGCAAGGGATAGATCCCCAGGATCCTGGCCCTGGGTTTCTCACCCTGAAGCAGAAGACAACGCTGTCATTCAGAACAGCAAGTTCCCATTCACAGTTATTTGTCATGTTAATTACTACAGACAAATTTCTCCTTCATCTCAATCGTGCAGGTCAAAGCGGAAAAGTTTAGCTCTTCAGAACATCAAACTTTGCTTTCATCTGAGTGCGGGACATCATTCTGAAATTCCTTTTGATCATGTATGAAAAAAAGAAAGGAAGACAATTTGAAAGTTTGCTCTTGACGGGAGTTGTAATTTCTTTGTTAAAATCAAGGGCAAAGGAGTCTCTCTAGTCATTAGGCTTTGGCTGGGTGTGTTCATAAACTCACATCCTCACCAGAGCAGGTAACCCATGAGTAAGAGCCATGAACAAATATTGACAAATATTGTCTCTTCCCTCCATATCCATTCAGGATCCCAGTCATATCATTCCCACTTCATTAATTTCACCCCGAGCTGTTAGCTCTATTAGATCCCTGTGTACTGTGCTATAGGAAATACCCCTGGCTCAAACCCCACCACTTTTCACAGAAAGTGGCTGCATATCATGCCTGTAATTTACTGCACAGTGTACCTACGTGCTCCCACATTAGCTGTAATCTCTGTCGTGCTCACGCCAACATTCCAGCAGTATTTGGCATTTCACGAACGCAGTATTTATCACTGAAGTTCATGCAAAGTTGCAAACCCTAACGAGGCTTATCAGCTTTTACAAACCATCTCTGTCCACTGGAGTGTGACATGCTGAGTATAATTCCACTCACTGTGCAGTCGCCGGATGTGAAGAGGGAACGGGGAGGGGGGGAGCTTCAAAGCAACATTTTGTATCGCTTTAAATGAATCATGAAATCGAATGTCTGTATAGCCCCTAAGTTCCTGCAGGTGAGATGTAACTTGCAAGCTGGGCACTTAGAGCAGCCTTTCAGTCAAATAAAATCTTCTCATCGTTACTGATGTGGCAATTATGCCCTGGAAAAGAGCGGCGCAGTGGCTCTGCGAGGGGAGGGGGACTCGGAGCTCCGTCCCAGCAGTTGCAGAAGGGTGGCTGGGGGCAGATCAGGTCAGTCAGCCTCAGTTTGCCCACAGTCAAGACACAAATCATCCCAGTCACTGAATTTATTTCAGAGCCATATCAGAAAGCATAATTAAATGTGTGAGTTATAAACATCTCCCTCTGAAATTTCAAAAGATTGTGGTATTGTTATGCAGAATATGGTAACCTGCTCTGCTGCCAGTTCAGTCCTGTATCTAGGACTAGAGCAGGCACTAAAAAGCTTGGAAAGAGACTTGCATTTCTGTGTATCTACATGCCCCTGGGTATGTAGCACCCCACAACTACCCCTTTCCTGCTCATCAGGCACAAGTGTGACACACTGATGTGGGTGGAATCTGATTGAGAAATGAGCTACTGTTTGTATTGTCATCACAGAGCTCTCTAAAAGCATGAAGTCGGGCTGAAAGAATCAGAATGTTTAAAATGAACGCTATTTTTTCCTTTTCTTCTGTGTTTTTTGGTTCTTCAGTCTGCATTCACATCACTTGTGTAAGGTGGTGTCGGGATATTCTTTTATAACAAGACCTCACAAATTCTTATTCTCTCTTTCATTTGACTCAATCATATCAAGAGTCAGGCTGATGATTTTAATGTCTTCAGGTAATTCCTTGACTATTGTGTAGTTTCATAGTTCCATTGACTTCGATTGAGGTGTTACAATACACAGCAACTGACTGTATGTCTCCTAATACTTGGAATTTATAAGAATAAGACCAGCCAAAATTTGTGTGCAGAGCACAGCAATGTACCCCCTGCCAGAGAAACACTTGCAATGGCTGGAGAGCAGGATGGGAGATCTTACAGAGTTAAAGAAGGGAAAATGATTCATTAATTGTGTTTAAAAAGTCCAGCGCTTCTGTAGTTCTGTTTGCTGATGCACGGCTGCAGATGCATTCCCTTGCTAACAAGTGCTTCAGAGACATCAGGGTGTCCATTTAAGCCACTGTTTGCACCTATAGACCATGGTAAATTTTTCCATTCTTTTTTTTTTAACCCCCAGGACCCTTTTTGCTGAGTTTTTTTACAGCAAGTGAGTTCCAAGTGCTTCTGACTTGGATCACAGGAGCAACTTCCCTGCCTGCCTCCGTGAGTGACTCATGCTCTAACCTCGGTCAGGTCACTTAGATGGTGTTGTTGTTCTCTATTTCTTAGGCTTTAAAATGCATATTTTGTTCTCCTCACAATTCTGACATTGTAACATCTTTCTGGCTCTAGCAACAGTCTGTATCATTTTAGATATACATTATCTTGTACAAAAATACCCACCCACATCTCATACCCTGAAAAATCACAGTAGCCAAAACTCCAAATTTAGATTGAAATATGTAGAGCTGTGCAGACAAGAGGACATTTTTCCAAATGTGAGTTGATAGCCTTTTTCTGTCTAAATAGTTTGAGCTATCTGAAATTTTTAGTATTTAAATTTGCAACTCAGGCTCCTGCTGGGAGATCCTGGGCATGCTGGACCACCCAGCCGGCAGAGTTGTACTCCAGTGCTGTTTTTGCTTTGCCAAGGGTGAGGATGGTTTCACTGCAGATGTCCAATAGCTGGATACTAATGCCCTTCCCCTCTTGGTCCTGTCCCACCCCCTACATCCTCCCTGCCTCTCTCCACAGCTGGTTTTCACATGGTGTTGTCTCCTTGCTACCTCACCTTCAATAACTGAGGAAGAAGTGGAAGCAAAAACAGATAAAACAATTTTCTTACTGCATTTTAGCATGGCTATGCAAACATTTGTAGCAGCTAAAAACAGCAGTCACAAGGAGATTCCTTCTCTGAACCTGTAATCCTGGGCTGGAAAAAGCCCTGTTCAGATGCAGTCATCAGTGGATCTTTTTGCCAGCTTGTTAATCCCCTCTCCCTTCCCACCTCACACCTGCCAAAGCAGGTTTACATCAAAAGTATCCAATCCCATCTTCTTTTTTTTCTTCTTAAACGTTTTTGAGAGACCTGCAAGGAGAGAAGCAGTTAAGAAAAAAAACAAATAAAATCCAGTTTTGCTGCATTTTTGGAGGAAATGAACTTGTGTGTTTTGAAGCGTTCCCATAAGGCTCAGATTGTAGAGCATGATGAATCACTCGCTGAAGATTCCTGTTTCTTCTCCTCTGCCTGCACAAGGTGCCCAGACAGGGGCTGTGGGCTCTGTGAGGATCCAGCCGTGCTCCTGGCAAGCAGGGCCAGTTTGCTGGTGGATGGGATGGCCATGCCCTCTGTTCTCACCACAGACAGGCCCTCACGCCTTTGGCAGGTTACTGTGCCAGCACTCCATGCTTGGGGAGTCCCAGGGCTGTGGGATGCTGTTCTTGTCCTGCCCAAGCCAGCCTCTCCCGAGGATGTGTCGGTCCAGGGCTCTCCTGATGTGTCCAGCAGCTGTTGGCACTGCCAGGCCTGCCCATACCCTGTTTGGCCACGACTTCAAACACCCTCAGTCTGCCTATGGAAGACCACGTGGACACACAGTGAAGGTTATTCCTCTTTATAAAGGTTAAATGTAGCCGATTCATGGCAAATACATATCATTCTCATTTACCAAAGCACCTACATCTTGAGCAACCACCTTCCTGATCCTCACCAGATCCTCTGCCAACAGGACAGTGATGTCATCAAAGGGCATTTTCTGGGGCTTGGATATCCATGGTTCACTGTGAGGAACAGAGTATGGAGTTGAAGGTCCTTTACTGAGAAATCCCTGGCTCTGGATCCATAAATAAATCACTCTTTATCCAACCTGCTCACATCTGTGCTGTCTCAAGCATGGGCAGAGGGAAGCTGTCAGCCTGGGCACAGACCTTCACTGGCACAGAAGGAATAGTCTGGAAGATAGAGAAGGACACATATCATGCCTTTACTTTGTACAGCAATCTCGATATTTTGTATGTACTTATTGCTCTGAGTTTGTCTCCCTTTCCCACCTGTACTTACACTGTCTTTTTTCTGAGGCTTGTTATTATTTCTATTGAGCAATCTTCAGCCGAACTGGGAGAGCTCTCAGTGACTCACTTACTTGAACATTATTGCCTAGTTCTTTACACAAGACAGATTGGATATGAATGAGATCTCTTGTCCTCATGAGCATTATATTTATTTCAAAAGACATTTTCTTCAGAACTCTCCCTGCAATAAATTATGTGGTATATTTATTTTTTTCTTCTGCCATGCTATAGGTCTGTCCCTTTTTTTGTTGTTTCTCATTTTTTAGACACTTCTTCTTCTATGATCTGCTGTTGTTGTTTTCTGTTTTTTTTCTTCTCACAATCTCTTAGCTGTATCCTTGGAATTTTTTCCCTTGTGCATTTTTTAGCACAGTGCATGCATTCGATGTACTCAAAATGAGAACTTGAGATAAGTATTTAAAGTAACAAAATGATTTCCCTCTCTTATCTTTCAGATGTTGTGTAATGACTGGGAAAAAAAGGAAAGAAAAAAAAAAATAAAAGCAGGTGAAATGTTTTAAATGAAATATATAACTGTAAGGAATGCAATTGTATGTATCATTTCCTGATTTCATAATGTCAGCTAAGTGAAAGATTTTGTAGGTGCTTTACTTCTAAAGAAACACCTAGTTGGATTTTAGCAGCTGCTTTTGGGAACAGCCTAAAAATGCTGAAAGCCCTGTATAATCAAAGAAAAAGTGAGTATATTTAGGGTGCATGAAATGGGACTTAAAGGTAGCACACGTCCATGGTATTTATAGGAGTCCCACCTTAAGTCTCTGTGTCATTGTCAATGTACATCACTATGGTCCCTTGCTTCCCAGCTCTCCTGCCTCATCTGTGAACCCCTCTCAACCTTTTTATTCCCCCATTGCTTGGTGGAGGTGTGTTAGAAATCTGGATTTAGCCCAGTTGTGGCCTTTCTGAGGGTCCGTGCTGGAGGGAAAGATAGTTTGAACTAAAGCTGAAGTGTAAATGACCCAATGGGTGGTTTTGAAATCCAGGTACAAGCTGGAATTTCAATATTGCTGAACAATGTTTAGCTGCTAAGGATGAGTGTTTCACTTCAAGACTAATGTCTTATGTCTAAAACTAGAACTAAACTCCTTCACCTGGAGTGCAGTACCACACTAGGGCATGTCACTCAGGGCAATGGTGGGATCTCTCTCCTTGGTGACTTTCAGGGATCACCTACACAAAAGCATCCCCAGTCTGATCTGGTGTCAATGTTAATGAAGCTCCAAGAAGCAGGAGGCTGGCCTAGAAACCTCCAGAGGTCCTTTTCCAATGTTTTTTCTATGATCTTAACAGTTCTGGTAAGTGTGTTACAGTAAAATAACCAGATGGACTTTTTTTGGAAATATAGAACAGATACCCTGAGGGCAGAAAGCAGTATGTGGAGAAGACGCCATGGGTGGGGGTGGGGAGAAAGACACTTATTTCCATTTGTGAGTTATAGAATCAGGACTCCTACAAGGAGTTGAGAAATTTGTCTTGATCTGGAGATGAGAAAAACAAACACTTCTTATATTTTTACAGTAAGGGGCCTGGCTTGTGATCCTCACCCTGTCTCAAGAAGGGTAGGCAGTGTTTCAAATGTTGGGGTCAGGCTGGTTCCTGCTCTATCTCATCAGTCTGTTGTACATATCTTTCCAGAAGGGATTAAATGTGTCTTGTCTCCTGTGGTTATATTAAAGAGCAGAGATGAGGCAAGGAGCCTTTTACTTCTGAGAACGTTCTGCCTGGGGTATCTGCTGCTAGGGGAGAGGGAGGAAACAGCAGCCAAACCTCACCGCTGTCCCCAAGGCAGGAGAACTCTGTGGTGAGACCTGAGCCTTGCTTCTCCTGTGCACAGGCCCAAATTGGCAGGAGAGGGGTGCAGGAATGGTGCTGGAAAGGGTGAGATTGACTGTGTGTCCAGCATCCCCAGCGTGGGCATGGTTCTGCAGCCAGGGTTGCTGAGCTAAGGACACCCCACTCTGAGATGTGTTGTGCAAAAGACTAATTTCACCCTTGGGACAGGCCAGTGTCTTTTTCTCCCTTTTCTGTACACATTCCTCTTACTGCATCAGCCAAAACCTTCCGCTGTCACTAAAACTGGTGGGGTTTTTTGTGTAAAATGAGATTTTTGTACTCATCAAGGCCAGGTCTGGCTGCTCTGCCAGTAGGTGTCCCTGCATGCCTGGCTGTGGTGGATGCGCTGTGTCTTTTCCTGGGAAAACTGACTTCCAACACACTGAACTTCCCATCATTCCTGTTGGGTTTTTTTCATATGGATTTTAATTTTTTTCCCTCTCATTTGGGCTTCTTGTGTAAAGTTTAATCAATCTCTACAAATATAAAAGCTGAAATTAAAAGGAAAGATCATTATTTTATTGTAAAGCCGCCTTTTCACAATCTTTAAATATTTTTGTGTTTATTTATAAAACAGAGTACTGACACCAGAGAAAATCCCTGAACCTCTCTACCCTGCTCTGTCCTTCACTCCTGTTCTGCATCATGCATTCAAATAACTTCCACATTTTTTCCCTTCCTTGGATTGCAGGGTTTTCTTGAAGCAGATATTGCTTTGGTGCACTGAATTAAACAAAACAAGACAAAATGAAACCAAACAGTGCTGAGCACCAGGTACTCACTGCTTGGTAGGAGTCACTTGGCAATTTTACAGATGCTGAGAGTCTCAACCTTCAGCCTGTAAGGTGTTTCCTGTAATATGAGAATTTATCAGCTGGCTTTCAGAGCCACATAGGTGAGTTTTAAGTGTTTTCTGCAGTGCTCTGTGCTCTGTATTATAATCCTGCAATTACATATTTGCATGCCTACTAAATTAGCACTAGAAAGTTATCTTCAAAAGTGCAAAGCCTTTCACTGCTACTCTTCCTGGGAATACAGGGCCGATAATTGTTACGGAGGAAAATTACTTTTACACGGTATTGATTTTGTGCCCTGCTGCCTGTCATCGTTCCTGGGTGGGTTTTTCCAGGCTCAGGACAGGGAGCAGCTGTGCCGGGAGCCCACGCTGGCGGCCGTGGAGGGGCAGGGCAGCACTGGCAGCTGCGGCATTGCTGCCACCCCCGCGACTCGTGGGGGGCACCAGTGACCCACTCCAGCAGCCTTTCATTCCAGCTTTGAAGCAGGGGTAGCAAGAGGCTTCAAAAAGCTGGGAGCTGCAGCCTTGGAGTGGGGAATGGCTCAATAAATTGGTGGAATATAAGTATTTATTGATTTAAGAGCAGTCTTTTCTTTTGCCTTGCTTTTGTCTTCTAAGGGAACTTTCTTTTAAATTTATGTCCCACATTGTCACATCAGGAGGAAAATACATGAGAAATGTTTTGTTATTTCAAATTTATCACGTATTACGTCAGCTGGCATCGTGGACTCACAATATGTAATGCTTCATAAATTATGAAAAATAAGTGTTTTATGGGCTTACTACTCACTCTGTTTGAAAACCGTTGAGCTGGGGAGACTCAGTGACCCCTGTACAAATTAATGTGCACATGATTTTCATTATTGCAGCCCAGATAGGAAGTTTGAACATCTTTATATATTTATTTAAAGGAAAATGAGGACAGAAGTTGCTTGAATACAGTTAGTCTTTCTGGCAAGAAGCAGGTATCATTTAACCCAGCTCATAACCTATTGCTTCCCTCACAGTCATTGTTATTCCAGGCCAAAGCTTAAACTCAAAATCAGAGCTGCGAGGACTTAGCATGAGCTTCCAGAGGTCAAATCCTGCAGTCTTTAGCCAGGCAAACTAAACCTCTGAGTTGGTAGGATTTTGTCTACGCAAGGACTGCGGCATTTGCAGAACACAAGTCAAGCACAAGTCAGGCTCCTGCAGAAGGGAAGGCAGTGAAGGATATTCCTACCCAGCTTTCCAGCCCTGCTTTCCCTGAGCGTGACGGAGAGCGACAACCAAACAAGAGCCGCCCATCTCAGCTGTCAAGGGCCTCACCAGAAACGAAAAGCTTGATCTCAGGGTACCAGGGATCTCAACCTTATCGAGCACGGCATCCCTCAGCGCGGAGCCGCACGAGTCTGAGGGAAACGTCCTCGCCTGCCTGCACGGGGAAGTGTGTCGTCCCATTTTCTGAGGAGCAAAAGTTCACTCCAACATGTGTTGCATGGGAGGCGCGTCTTTGGGGGGAAAGGGCACGGTGACGGGAGGTACCGGGAACGGTGAAGCACTCGCAGCTATTTTTTTTCCCCCCCTCGCATCCAAATATTTCTGTTCCTTGCAAAGGGGGGTCAGGTGTTGAAGCTCTCCCCGGATGGTTTTTATATCGCACAGATCCGCCACTGTGTTTCTAATAAAGCCATCAAGAGCACAACCGGGAGCTCCCTGCATGGGCTGAAGCAATATAAGTCACTGCTTCAGAGGACTCTCTTAACTTGGGGCTGGATGAACTCAAAAATCTTCCAAGTTATTCTCTCCTAATTCAAGTCAGCTGAGGCATCAAAATGTCAGGCAAATGGACAAGATCCCTGGTTGCAGCCAGCCTGTTTTCTGCTGTTACTCTTACTGCAGTCAAAACTCAGAGACTTTTGTTGTAATTGCTTTTTATTTAATCAGTGATATTTTGGGAATTTAACGTTTACATAAGCATACTAAAGGAGATTCCTCTGTGCTTTCTACTGGAAAAGACCGTGCTCTAAGGATCCTAACTTTCCCTAAACTGGGTTAAACGGTGTTCTTATCTTAAAACCGTAGTTTTCCTTTGCTCCTTTCCTTTCTTTCTCTTCATGTGGTTATTAAGAATTATTGGATTTATAGACAGTGGTTAAGGACAGTCACTACTGCAGTTGCTTGGTCAAGAAAACAAAAGGATTTTCTTGTCAGTTGTACTTTCTCAGAATTATTAACTTCAAATTTGCTTCATGTTAGGGAGACACAAGAGAACAGATAAATAAGCAAAGTACGACCCAAATCCTTACTTTCTTTTTTATTTTTGCTGTGACTTTCACAGTTGAGAAGAGCCCCTGCCTCTGCCTCTCTCCTCCAGTGGATGGCAGTTGAGTACCATGGAACGGAGCAGAGTTGACTTGCACCTCGTTGTAACTCTCTCAAGGAGGCAACCGCTGATTGGAATTAGCTGTTCTTTGCCTGTGTGAAATATCACACAGAAATACCTGAAGAATTAGAAAAGGAAGAAATGGAAAGCGTTTTCAATTTCAACTGCTTTGTTACTGGAGCAGGAGCAGATCTAAAAGTTTCCTTCAGCAGCTGAGGGGAAAAAAAGAGTCTTATATCTATATACACAAGTTTCAAGTGTTTCCTTTTTATATGTTAATCTGAATTTTCAGTATATGGATGCTACTGAAAAAAAGTTCCTGATTTTCATTTTACTTCCTGACCTCCACAGTCTTTAGGTTTTAATACTATACTCATAATTTCAGCATGAAGAATAATTTTTAAAGGCAAATTTTCCTTTCTTGAAATCTCAGCTGCACCAGAAAGAATAGGACAATTCCCAGGGACTGGAACTGCAATGTGAATTTAGTCATCATTGAAACTGCGACTAGTTTTGAAATGTTCCCCTAAAAGAAAAGTTTAAAACAAACATTCCAATCAGAAACAGAAACCTAACCATGTTCCTCTTAAAAACGGGTCTCCTCCAACTCCTCCAGTTTATAGCACATACCCTCGGGCTATTACAGTCTAGAAAAATCTGAAATAAAACCACAATGTTTTCTGGGTCTGATCATGCATCACTCGCTCAAAAAGAAGTTTAGGGCCTCCTGAGAAATACAAGGTTTAGGCCTTCCTGACACATGTTGCTTCTTTTTAAAGGAAACAGTCTAGTGCATCTTTATGGCAAATATATAATTTTAGTTTTATTCCCTTTATAAGGAATCACAGATGGATTGAAACAGAAAGCTTTAAAAAAGTATTTGCAATTCCAGTTGCATATAAATAATATTGTGGTCAGTATCCTAGTTGTTTTTAACATTAGTAGTTATTTACTTTTCAAATTTTATTTGCTTCTACCTCTAGTCTCAGGATGTTGTAGTATAAGATCAGACACAAATAACTGTTTACACCAAAAATTAAGTTTCTGTAGGTAACTATTTTTAAGATGTTTGCTTTTATGTTTACTGCTGAAGGATCTTGAGCACTCCTCCCAGAAAGGAAAGTATTTATTATCTCTCTTTTACAGATGAGGAAACTGAGACACTGTGAAATTAAAAGCTTGGGGAAATTAGTGCACAGTAAATTACCGTGTGAATTTACTGTATACCAACCACCCTGCACGAACTCATCATTTGGACTGGCAAAGAAAAAGGATTAAACTCCCTTAAATTATCTCCCATTTGCCATGGACAGACAGTTGCCATGGATCAGCTGACACGCAGGGACTTCTCAACCCGCAGCAGGCCACTCACACAGCGAATCCCCCCGTCGGAGAGGGGCTGTTCATGGGGGCTCTGCTGGTAATCTGCTCCAACTTTAGGCAAGAGTTTATTAGTCACTAATTTCCACAGCTGGTTCACCTAAAAATCACAGAAGGAAATCTCTGGCAGGACTCAAAATCAGACTCAAGTATCCTTGCAACCTTGAAAGCAGAAGTTGTGAGTTAAAAAGCAAAATATTGGGAGGAGATAAACTTTGTCTTTTTGAAGGATGGAGCACCTGCCGGGTGTGTCCATGCAGTGTATTGGTTAAACTGGTGAATTAGAGTGGTGGAATCAGAAGGTGAGTCTTGGAATTTGAGAATCACTCTCGTATCTCAGGGGTTTTTGGCATTAAAGTTGCTTCCAGCCTCGTGGCAGCACCTTACAGCCCAGCCCAGTATGGAATTCTACATGGAATCTGTCTGTCCTGGGAATCCCATCAGACACCTCTTCCCACCCCATGCCTGGGTTGGGTCTGTGCCTGTGTGTTCAGGGCACCCTGCAAGATCCCTTCCATCTCACAGTGCCACTTCTGGACACCAGAGCCACTGGGCATGGCCACTGCAGCCCTGGTCACTGTTCGCTGGTCCCACAGTGACCTCTGGGCTCCAGAGGTCCCCGGCGAGGATGCAGAGGTGACCTCCTCGCCCCGCAGCAGGCTGAATGGCTGATGTTGAAACGACTTTGGCAGGAGCTCTCTCCATTGTGTCTGATCCAAGCTGGAGAGATGAGCACGTAGGGAGCTGGGACAAAGGTTGGCTGGTGGGAAGAGAATTACTGACAAGTTCATTCCACTAATAAACAAAGACATAAATGATGATGCTATAAAGAAAAAGCAGGATTCTCTGGAGAAAACTGTAGAGAGACCTAGTAAGGAGGAGAGATGTTTAGACAACAGTTTTACATTATACTGCTTGGTAAAAAATGTTCTATTTTAGCTCCAAGCTTGAGTCTAGTTAGAGCTGCACCAGTGCTTAGGAAACAGCATGTATTTTAATGCCGTGTGAACAGGAATAACTGATAACTAGTACATTTAAATGTGAAAAGCAGAACTTTTCTCTGAGGGAGGCATTATTTTTTGTTGTTGTTATGGATTTTTTCTTCATGGTTTACATTGCAGCTATAGCATTCCACTGGCAGTCATTTATCTAATGACTTATATCTTTCAGGTTGTGAAAAATGCAGGATAACAGAGAGAGAGAAAAAGTGGTGGTAAGTTCTTTTTAATTTGCATTTCAGGGCTGAACTTCTAAGTATGAATATTCAGAAATTAGCACTTCCCTAACATCCCCTCATTATCTTATTTCCAAAGTGTTACAATACAAAACCATTGGGATCAGGGCTCTATTTACTTCAATCCCTCTCACTCCAAAGAAAATCTAAGTAGTGGTGGATTTGCTTTTGACATAACCAAAATTAAGACAAAAGGGTATGTCTGAGAAAATATTTCTTTTTCTTTTGTAAAGCTTAACCTTAGACAATGCCTGTTTGTGCTAGAGAAATGCCTTGCATGGAATATGACAGCCAACTTTTATAGAGGCAAGTCAGACTCACTGGGCTGTACTGTTGTAAAGTAAAAGTTTCACAGATATAATTAACCTGTGGAATGCCCTTCCACAAGACACTCTTAGAATGTTGTCACTGATACTGTCTGTTTTCATAATTCAGGGCATCGTGGTCTTCTAGCTGAGAGCAAGAACCAATCTACTGTGTCCCTCCATGACATGCCTCCTCTGAATGAATCAGGAGGTCGTGGTGACTCTTGTAGTGATGGTCACTGCTGGAGCTGGAGGAGGTGAAGGCATTGAAGGGAGAGTCTGTGGCTGTTTCCAGAAATGAGCATGAGCCCTGTGACAAGGAGAGCCCAGGCTGCTGCTGTGTGTGATGAGGAGAGGAAGGTCTGCACACGCCAGGGAGGCTGGCAAAGGAGAAAGGTGGGTCATGGCAGGGGTTGTCCATATTCCTCAGCTCTCAAAACACTTGAAGTTACTAACTGAAATGGTGGGCAGGGAGGAGGCCCTAGTGCCTTGAGTATTGTTGCTTTGCAAAGGAGCAAAAGGGGAGGTCTAAGAAGGTCCCATGGCTCAGTCTGAGTGGTAGTCTTGGGCCTGAAGGAACTTGGTGTTCAGCTCAGCTCTGCTTCTGGAGCACATGGGAGGCAGATGTGCCTTCATTCTGCTGAAACACTTCAGGGGTTCAGGCACAAAACTTTCAAGGGCGATGACCCAGGCACCGGACCGTGTCTGGGGGTTGGTGAGTGCACATGGGGTGGGAGGAAGGACTGTCAGACCCTGTCTGTTGAAGCTGTTCCACTAAAGATTCATCTGTAAGGACAGAAGAGTGGAAGCAAGGATGTGTGAGTGAAGGATCTTCAGAGAGATAGTCCCTGGTTTGGGGAAAATGGTTTTTGGAGCAGAGCTGAACTCCTGTTGTCTGGTGCTGTGAGGACCTTCTACATTGGTACATCATCCAGAAACACTTCTCATAAACTTCCATACCAAAATCATGGGAAATATTTGAACTTTAGATGACTCCAGACTTCAGTTGCAGTTCAGTAGGATTTTAAGGCTGGCGCTTTATATATATATGACATATATAAATACACACACACATGCAAAATATATATATGTGTGTGTGTGTATATTTATATATATACCTTGGGTTGTTTTGATTTTGTCAAATAAGTTCAGTGGCTCTTGTTTAAGGTAGGACTGGTAGAGAGAGTCTCGTGCAGGAAGAGATTTGACGGAGCCTTGTTAAGCATCGGAGAACTTGCATCAGAGGTTCTTCAAATGTTTCATTCAAGGCCAGCTTGTCATTATCC
The DNA here is from genome assembly GCA_013399195.1 of Dicrurus megarhynchus. Taxonomy (NCBI): domain Eukaryota; kingdom Metazoa; phylum Chordata; class Aves; order Passeriformes; family Dicruridae; genus Dicrurus; species Dicrurus megarhynchus. The sequence goes on along the minus strand of VXAD01011878.1, from coordinate 1,107,296 downwards.
TGAATATTTGATTTGAAGTCATGCTGGTTTCACATGTCAAGCTACCCTGGCACTGTGTGAAAGTGGTGGGAGGAGAGACTGGATGGGGAGAATGAGCAAGTAGGGAAGGATTTGGTTATCAAAGCAGAGGACTTAGATTCAATAGTAATCGACAGAAGGAGATTACTTTGGCTCGTAGTTCAGACAAGGGCTCTATCCCAATGCATTAGGCCACCCCCTCACACAAACAGAAGGACCTCCATGTGCATTACCAGCTTCATCCAGGGACAAGGAGATGGTGCAATCACTTTGCTGCCAACCCAGGGAAACGGCAGGTTCGCCAAAGCCCAACTCTCAAGAATATTAATAAAAATAAATGGTTTTACCCTTTCTGGTCCTGCTTATAGCAAGCTGCTAATAATGCCTTATGAGGCTGCCACACAGTTCAATCAATAGTTTGATTTTTCTGCCCTAGAGCTGCCACAAGCATGAACCCCACGCTGAAGTGGCTGAGTAAGGAGCTGGCTGCAGAGACAGAATGAGACGGCAAAGGGGGAAATGCAGGAGGTGGCACCTTGTGACTTCTAGGAAACTTAGGGATGGACCATTCCTGCTGAGCCCCATCCACCATGGCCACTGCCACATCCCACAGATGCTCCTTGATGCTGGTGCTCGTTATTTATATATTTCTGTGTCGCCTATGGAAACATTCGGGTTTGACAAAGGGAAAAAGCAATTCGGCGTCCTTTGACTGAGGAAGGTTGATTTTCATTCGAGACAGAATGGCTCATTTTTACCTTTTTAGCTCCTGGAAGAGTAAAAAGTGAGAGGTCAAACCTGCATCACCATGACAACCCCTGCAGCGAGGGTTTTTGAGCAGATGAAGGGGAGTGATAATGGAGCTGAAGTTTCTACCCGTTCATAGTCACTGGGTTTTTTGTTTTGTTTTCCCCTGTTTCTTTCCTTTAGGCCCTGTAAGGTGTGGCCCCATGGATTTTTCAGGGGCTGAAGGATAACACTGGCCAGTTTAAACACGGCCATGATCTGTTTGAGACCAGTCCTTGGTGCTGCAGTGCCTGTACACACGTGGAGTGTATATAAAACATATAAAAAAGGGGATCGTAAGAGATAGTCATGGAAGATCAAACATCCCCTTGGATGCATTCCCTGCACTCCTGTAGGTGCAACACGCCAGCAAGTGCACCAATGTTACCCAGATTGCATCAAAGAGGACTGTCATCTCTGCCTTTCCTGACAGCACCTTTGGAGTCCAAAAATAAGCTCAATAAAAGAGGAATTTTCTGAGGAGAGGAGGCATTGCACTAAAGAAGAAATTCAAAATAGGTGGGGGTCTAAGGAGATATACTCAAGAGGGGCTGCAGGTGGAAGCTTATTTGAGTTGCTGAGCTCATGCCCCCTTTTCCTAGACCTGCACAAGGGGGAACATGTAGGAACAGATTGCAGATAGCAATTTGCAGCTACAGAGCAAAACCAAGTCAAATTTAAGTCCCACAGACAATCCTCCGGATTTCCTTTACCTAAAAACTGAGCCTGCTCTGGAGAAAAACAAGCAAAAGAGCAAATTACTCATTTTTTGAACACCTTTGGCTATTGTAGGTAGCTACTAAATCTGGTGTTTTTCTAAGATAGGAAGCCCTCTCAGACTGGAATATGACTCATTTGATGTGCAAACACAGCACCTATGACAGGTCATCTTCAAAACCTATCTAAAACTTCCAGATATTTGAATATTATGCCTCTTCAGAAGTTATGAATCATCCTTTCTTTACCTTGTTGTGGTTGCAACAAAAAATGAAACAGAGTAAGAAATATTAGCTCAGGTATTAGAGTGTCAGAAAAGTTAATTTTGTGGGAAGATTTCCCCAGAGTCAGACTTCAGTGGGATCTATACAGCCATCGGATAGTTACATGGAGAAGAGGAACAGCCAGGGTTAACACTAAAAAAGTTTTGAATGGCTATAAAATCTCGAGTTGAAGCGATTCTCTGTGCCCAAAGGATTAGGTTAAAGCTTTTGCAGTGCAGTGGAGATGAATTATTCCATTTTTGCTTAGAGAGTGGTTTCTCATATCTTCTTCCAAAGTGGTGGATGTGTCCCTTATGTCAGGATGGAGTTACACAGCCCACCATCCAGAAAGGCAAACTGCAAAGAAAGAGCACAGATATGGTCTCTCTACCACCAGATTTGAAACAATAGCTGCATCAACCCAGCAAGAAAGCAGAGCTGGGCTGTTGGGATCAGCCAGCAGATAAATCAAAGTGAATCTGAGTGATAGTGATGTGATGTTGCAATAATAATTCACTCCTCATGCTGATTTAGAAGAGGAAGCCAATTCAGAGCTTCACAAGCACCAGGGCCAGCACGGAGCCCTGTGGGACAGAATGAAAGAGAACAGTCAGTTCATATGGAAACAAAGTGGAGGTTATCAATTGCATAAAATACATACCTGGCAGAAGACAGAGGAGAGAATTTCTGGAAATGCTTTGGATTATAATCTGTGCTTCAGACAACTGATTTATGAAATGCTGGATTCTTGCGTTTTATTCAACCAATCTGAAAAATTATGTTAAATATGAAGCCTCTGTATTGCAGAGAGTATTGCAGCAACAGTAATTTAAACAGGATGTTAGACTATGACAGAAAATGCAATTTCATCTTTACAGTGATGAGCCAGAGACCTCAATTTTCCTCTTCCTGTGATGTGACTCTCGTGAGTCAGACTTGAACTTTAGGTATGGTCTGAGAGGGGGGCAGATCACCTCTCTGCTGGTGCATCTCAGGACAAACACTTTTTGGGAGCTCAGTCTTTGAGGACAAAATAAAAAATGCCAATCACATTGGCATGAGACCGTTTGGAGACTTTAATTACATTTATTTGATTTTTATTCCTCACTGCAACTCTACTCATCCATTTCCAGGCACATTGGACTCAATGAAACCAATTTACCAACATCTCTTTGGAAAACAGACTCATCTCGCTGTGGAAATGTTCTGAAAATAAATTTCCATTCCTTCTACTCCCCACAAGATTAACCAAGTGCCAGAGTTTTATTTTACACTTTGCTTGGATAATATTTGGATATAAATGATACCTGGCGGTTGTATGTTCATGGACACTGTATCTTTAACATTTCAGGTGATTAAGCTGGACTCATAGACATTTAGTTTTTAATTTTAAGAAAAAGCTTTCCCACGGCAACGGAGTGCACAGTTTCAAGAGGAATTCCAGCCTCGGAAAGACCTATGGACTGCCACAGAGAGTGTGAAATACCACATGAGCTCTGCTAGTAAGTCAGTACAGTTGTAAGAAGTCAGTGCAGCATCAGCTGACACATGGGAGAAGAAAACCACAACCAAATGTTTCTCTCAGCAGAGCATTTCCAGCACACCTTAAGCCTGCAAAAGACGCTGGCATGGTGAGCAAATATTGCTGTCCGTGGGTTAAAGTTCAAATGCATCACTTGAGCAGATGAGGAGTTCAACCAGGGCAGAACAACTTGCCATTTCCTTCAGGGAGTGGTGGCCGTGGGGTGGGGAGGGACGTGGGTGTGAGAGTAGGATGCAGGCAGACACAGCCCTTCTACAGCAATTACCATAAAGATTAAATAAATACAATAGCCTAATTTCACATGGAAGTACACTTTAATTAAGTCTCTGCAGAACAATGAGCTGCTTCCATAAGAGCTGTGAAAATCATCACTAGGGACTGTCCAGAGGAAGAGAGAAACAAACAAGAGAAGGTCTCTTTGTATAGAAAATATGTACAGGAAGTATTTTGAAAAGCTTGTCCCCGGTCAATTTACCGAGGAAGAATTAATGACAAACTCCAGGGTTTTGCTCTGGTTTTATATAAGTTCCCCCTCTGAGAGCCTCAGGGTTCTTCCCAGACTGAGGGAGACAATTCATCTGCAGACCAATGCAAATTTTTGCATTTCCAGACTATTGCAAGAGCATCACAGCTTATTGTGTGTGATGTACACCAGCTTTAGCTTGGCTGAAGTGCTTCTGGGAGGCAAAGTTGTGCAAGGTAAGCTCCAGGTGTAAAAAAAAAAAAAAATCTGTTCTCTCAACTCAGTTAATGATGCATTCCCTATGTTAACGTAGTCAGGGACAGAGTTCAGTAGGAGGTGTTAGGGGAACATCGCCTGTAGAACCTCCCTTCACCCAAAAGGCATTTCCCATTATTTTCTTTATCTTGCTGTATGATCAGGGTTCCTAATGCACAAGAACTGCATGAAAATGAACCAATTTGCCATTACCGTTTTTTCAAACACCTAGATGCATTCCCTGAGTGAGGGAAGCTTGGCCAAGGTCATGATTATTCTCTTCCTGAGACTGGGATGCTCAACAGAGAACAGTTCAGCTACCGGCATCACATCAACCGCCCCATGACCTGTGGTGAGTTTGAGCTCAATAACACCTACAGAAGAGGCAGCTTCATTGCAAAGGCAGAGTTGAGATGTTCCCTAAATCCCAGCCAGATACAAATCTTCACAGAGTGCAGGTGACAGGGCAGCTTGATGGGCAGCTTGATGTTTATGAAGGAAGATTTTGCCTTGAAGCTCGGATGGGTAGTGGGTGTAAATTACAAATGACTTTTTTTTTACCTTAGAATCTATCATAGACTACTTTAAAAATTAATATTATTGCTTCAGAGAGTGCCATCTGGTAGCTTTCAGCTATCAGCTCTGCAAGGCTCAGGCAGGGTAGACCCGGGGAAGCACAAAATCACTTTTGTGCTTGATGCTCATCTTACACTAAGGTTGTGGAGGCTTTTGGTCCGGCACCGCCTTTGTTTGCTTTCTTTGTTTTTATGCAGCTAGGTAACATAGCTGGGCCCAGCTCCACAGAGGGCATCTTGGGCATGACTGCACTGCAACACAAAAATCATTACAACCAGAAAATCAGCTCTCAGACCTTGCCAGGGTCTGTTTTTTCTTTGAAAGGGAGTTGAAGCACTCGTGGAGGTTTAATCGAAATCTGAATACATGTGACTGAAATTGGCTCCCTGTGATTATTTATACAAGTAAATCTCTGCTTCTCACAAGTTCCCAGAAATCAAATGCCAGACTTGTATGGTCTTTTTTTTTTTTTAAAGAAGTAAATATTTGTTGAAAATTCTTTGCTGTATTAATTTTCCTCTGCCTTCTCTCAGGCAGCCCTGATAGCAATGGAGAGACTCCTGGTGTGCATCAATCAACCTAGGGAAGAGGGACCAAAATAGCTGATTACTAGGTCTGTAATGTCTTATCCTCAGAATGAAACAAAATTTTCAGGTAGCTTTTAGAATGGTTTGTTTTCCTCATACATCTGTATGCCCAGCTAAAATCTTCCAGGAAATGATCCTTATTTCAACAGTAGGTATGTCAGGTACAGGTATTTTAAGGAGGAGGTAGTTTAAGCCAAGGGCTGCATATTTTCATGTCTTTCTAACCCCCAGTTGAAAGCCCATCTGCCAGTAAGTGGTTTATAACTTGACAGTAAGCCACCACTATTTTTTAAAATGTTCTAGAATGTTTATAATGTCAGTCCCTGTTGCTAACCTTTTTTTTTCCTTTTACTTTCTTTACTT